>CM047522.1:25765871-25793371 GCA_026122265.1 Ammodytes dubius | reverse complement strand
AGGGGAGGAAAGGTACGAACAGCTTTCTCTTTTTAATTTTTAATTAAAATGTTTAAAAAATAAAAATGTTGTCTTTAATTCACCTTTTATTTGTTTGTATGATTGATAATTAATTGGAATTAAAAAAAAAATAATTTATTTGTCTGTATGATTCATAATTAATTAACTTTTATTGTCATTAATTAACTTTTATTTGCTTACTATATGATTGAGTTATTAATTTACTATTTTTATTTTTATTTATCCATCTGTATCTATTGCTTTTCCCGTTTATTTCCACTAAAACTGGACTCTGCCGCCATGCCACTCATGAGTTGTGTGTTCCTGTATCTTGAAACAAAAATATCTATAACTTGTACCCAACCTGTGAAAAATGTAATAAGTGTTGTGTGTGTGTGTGTGTGTGTGAGTCTGCCTGTGTGTGTGTGTGTATCGTGCTGTGTCTGCCAGTGTGAGGTGTGTGTATCTGTGTGTGAGTGTGTGTATCGTGCCTGTGTGTGCTGTGTGTATCGTGCCTGTGGGTGTGTATCGTGCCTGTGTGTGTGTGTGTGTGCTGGAAAACGTAATAAATATGTAAATAAAATAAATAAAAAGGCAGCAGCAGGCGCCAGTATTCTGTGGTGTTATCAGTAGCGTGCGCTCAGCGTCTGGCTGTTTAACGGACGGACTGCTTTGAATATTTACCTGGTGGATTATTAACCCTCAACTGAGCTCATAGGAGTCACAGTTAGAGCACTTCACCTTGAGGGAGAGTGTGTGTGTGTGTGTGTGTGTTGTGGAGTGTGTGTGTGTGTGTGTGTGTGTGTGTGTTTTTGAACAGGAATCATTATGAGTACCAGTTTTAGCTTTTAACAATCGGAGTGAGGACTTATTTGGAAAGTGAGGATATTTTGCCTGGTCCTTTAGTTATTTAAAGGGCTGTTTGAGGGTTAACACTAGGTTTTAAGGACAGGCCTTTAAAGGGCTGTTTGAGGGTTAACACTAGGTTTTAAGGACAGGCCTTTAAAGGGCTGTTTGAGGGTTAACACTAGGTTTTAAGGACAGGCCTTTAAAGGGCTGTTTGAGGGTTAACACTAGGTTTTAAGGTTCAGGTATGAATTAGGTTTATGTTAGGGTTAGTGTAAGGGTTGGGGTTAGGCATTTAGTTTAGATGGTTAGGGTTAGGGTAAGGGGCTAGGGAATGCATTATGTCATGTCCTCACAAGTATAGAAGTGTGTGTGTGTGTGTGTGTGTGTGTGTGTGTGAGAGTGTGTGTGTAAGATAACAGGCCGTTTAATGGATCAAGTCAGAGCCGTTAAACAGACGCATTAACAGTTAGAGCGTTTTCCACTGAAGCTTAAGTGACACTAACAATAAAATGTACTATAATCAAGCAGCTTATGTTGAGTCATTTACAGGTGATGCCATCTTTAAAACATTCATGAAATCTTCTAGTTTTCATGCTCCACATATCTGGAACAAACTCCCAGAAAACTTGAGGTCTGCTGCAACTCTCAGCTCCTTAAAATCACATCTGAAGACTTTTCTGTTTCCCTTTTAACCTGTCAATTTTATATTATTATATGTTTTATTTCTATTCATATTTTTAATTCGCTTTTCTAATATCTATTCTATACTTGATGTATTTTAATCTTGATGTATTTCATGCCCCTGTAAAGCACTTTGAATGGCCTTGTGTCTGAACTGTGCTATATACTGTAAATAAACTTGCCTTGCTTTGCCTTACTAGCCATTAACTATATTGCCCCCCTGTCTACTCTCCTAAACAGTTATTGATAGATAGATAGATAGATAGATAGATAGATAGATAGACAGACAGACAGACAGACTGACTGACTGATTGATTGATTGATTGATTGATTGATTGATTGATTGATTGATAGATAGATAGATAGATAGATAGATAGATAGATAGACAGACTGATGATTGATTGATAGATAGATAGATAGATAGATAGATAGATAGATAGATAGATAGATAGACGACAGACAGACAGACAGACAGACAGACAGACAGACAGACAGACAGACAGACAGACAGACAGACAGATAGATAGATAGATAGATAGATAGATAGATAGATAGATAGATTGATTGTCTGTCTGCTCTCCTCTCCAGGTCAGGACGTCCTGCACAGATACCTGAGTAACGAGGGGATCAGCAGCATCACAGAGGAGGAGCCGTGTTACCCGCTGCCCCTGCCCTACCGGCGAGGAAACCCCGCGGCCAGGGGCGTGGACCACATCAGGGGAAGCCAGTGTTTCATCAACGCAGAACTACACAACAGCGCCACCATCCCATACCAGGAAATAGCCACGTCCAAGAAAAACATGGCTGCCACATCTTCAAACGCTACATCCACTAAAGTTTCTGCTTCTTCTTCTTCTTCACCGACGGCTGTGAACAAACCTTCCACGTCACTGATTGGAGGATGGATCGCTAGGCTAAGACTCCTCAGCCAATGACGAGAGCCCGAAAATGACATCATCGCAAATAGCCCGACGTTTTATCGCATATTAAGACTATTGTAATTGTTCTCGTCTGGTTTCTAAAAGGAGGAAGTGTATTGAAGTGAACCTCAGAAAGTCTACAGGAAAAAAAATGCTTTTTTAGGCCTTCTAGAGATTTGCAAAGACTCTTGAAGAAACTGAAATGCAATGGAAAATTATGAAAAAAAAAAAAAAAATGTCTAAGCCTGGATATTTGAGCTCATCAACATGTCGTAAATTAGAGTTGAAAAAAATTAATTTTTATTCCATCTCTAATTAAGCCTTAAATTTTACCAGAATTTTATTTTTATTTTTTTATAACCTTCTTTTTACCGGGCAAGAATCGCTTGTCAAGCAAGGCCTGGATTCTTGAACCTCAACATATTGTATTGACACTCTTCGGAAGATATGGTAGACATTTTTATTTTTTTAAATATCTGATAAGGAAAAGTGTCCAGACAACTCAAAAGTAATTATGAAGTGGAGCGGCTATGTGCTGCAAACATGACAAGAAAATTGTCCGAGAACAAAAAATGAAAAAAAAAATGTTTATGAAAAACCCAATCATACATTTCTATGATACATTTTCAAATTCACTATTTCAAATGTCTTGGACAGTCTTCTTGTCTAGTGACCCATGGAGACTAATGCTCATGCCAGTTTTCACGCTTGTATCATCAACTGAAAGATTCTGATGAAAATAAGCACTTAGCTGCTCCACTAATTTATAACAATTTACATATTTGAAAACACTGAAACTTACTTTTCAATTGACTAAGTTTGGACCTGCTGAGCTTCCATACAGGACCTCGTCAAGCTCAAGGAGGAAATATTCAACTTTCAGCTTGTGCATGGCAACAAATTAAAAAAAAATATATATAATAAAAAATAAAAAAAATTATACTTTCCAGTGGATGTGCATGGCAACAAATAAAAAAATTTAAAAAATATATATATAAAAAAAATTAAATAAAAAATACCTCACACATTTCACTTTCCAGCAGCCGGAATCTGTTGAAAATGAAGCTGGATTTTGTTTTTCAACAGATATTTGATCTCTAAAATTACACAACAAATAAACAATCTACAGGAAATTTGAATGCGTAAAATGCATAGATATTCCCTGCGTTCCGAATCGCATACTTTTTCTTTTTTCTATTCTACATACTACATCCGACGATAAACAGAATCTAGTTAGGATGCAGTAGGCATACTATGTATTGGACAAACTTTTACTATTTTATTTCATCATAACATTGCGCCTTGATCTTGCCTTGCTTTTATATCCGTCGCATCCCCGTTTGTTTTCATATGGAGGCTTCGTCGATGTGACGTCACTTCACGTGCGCACTGGATTGTGGGTCAGAATCGCCCAAATAGGATGCAGTTTTCAACACTAACAATCTTGGCCGCATGAAGTAGGACATCCGGTACTTCTAACCATCCTAAATCTGGCCACAAGAATCGGGACATCCTAAATCTTTTTTCTACATACTATATAGTAGAAAGTATGCGATTCAGAACGCAGGGAGTATATAAAATGGATGTAGCAAACCCGCCCTTATTGGCCACTCAGTGAACTGCAATTTTTGTCACTTCCTTATTGGATGTTGGTAGAAACTCGCTGTGGTTGGGGCTTGGGTAAAATGTAAACAATCCCAAATATAAAGAAAAATTCAGAGTTCATTTTTCAAAGAGCTAAATAAATCAAACCTCAGTGTGTTTATAGTTTAAAAATGGTGAAGCATTTTCTAAACAGTCTTTACTACTTGATCTCAGGAGCCGCTAGTGCCTCTAATATCATATATCTCCTCTTTTACTGTAGTTTGTCTTGTTTGAACATATGTTTTATAGATTGTTTTTATGTTATAACGGCATAAAAGTGTGTTTATTAAAGAATATATCAGTTAATGCAGGTAAAAAAATTAAATACATTTTTTTTAAAACATTTATTAAAGGTGCTCCGAGGAACTTTCAGTTTGTGTTCATTCTAGCGCCCCCTTTGGACAAAAGAGGTAGTGTTTTTACTACGCCAGCTGTTGTTCCTGGGTGAGCGTATATACCCATGACAAAGGCATTAAGAAAAACTATATAAAAATAGCATTCTTTGCACTGATGGTCTCGTTTGCTGTGACATGTCATTTATGATCATCAGAGGAAAAATTAGACTGTTACAGAAATATTTAAAAGTTCCTCGGAGCACCTTTTAAAGAATATTTCGGTTTATGCAGGTAAATAAATGAGAAATATAAAGGTTTTAATATTTCTAATGCTTCACAAAACTATTGTTACAGCAGTTACAACAATATAAATGTTTTAAGGAAGAATAATTGCGTTAAAGGAGCTACGAGGAACCTTTAAATATTTCTGAAACAGTCTCATTTTTTCCTCTGATGATCATAAATGACATGTAACAGCAAACGAGACCATCAGTGTAAAGAATGTTATTTTTGTATGTAGAAATATATATTTTATATATAAGAAAGTAACTATATAAAAATAGCATTCTTTGCACTGATGGTCTCGTTTGCTGTTACATGTCATTTATGATCATCAGTAGAAAAATTAGACGGTTTCAGAAATATATTTAAAAGTTCCTCGTAGCACCTTTAAAACAGTGAAAAGGAGAACGGTAAATAAAAATATACAAAGTTTACTAACACGGTTTTTATCACTTACATACATTTCATGAACACAGTCTGAAAGTTACTATAAGCAGCAGCTCATACGCGCCTCACATTTAGTTTTTTGGTTTAAGAGTGAAATGTAAGTCTTTATTTTACACAACTTTTATCCATTTTACTTCTATACGTATCACTTATAAAACATTTTTTTTTAGACATTCATTAAAGGTGCTCCGAGAAACTTTCAGCTTTTGTTAATTCTAGCGCCCCCTTTGGACAGAAGCGGTAGTGTTTTTTACTACGCCAGCTGTTGTTCCTGGGTGAGCGTATACCACCCATGACAAAGGCATTAAGAAAAACTATGTAATGTATGATCATATGAGGAAAAATGAGACTGTTACAGAAATATTTAAAAGTTCCTCGTAGCACCTTTTTAAAATCTCAAAACTATTTTATTTCAGATACTTTGCTGCTTAAGACTTCAGGTAAAGCTAAAGTGATCTAAAGTATTTCAGGTGTAGCTTTATGCATTATATAAGATACCACTTCAATGGTTCTTCAAGTTCCATTATATTTCCTAAAAAGATTTTTTATTTTGTAAAGAGTGTTTCTGCTTTATGTTAAAAGGTGGAGTCAGTGATTCTGGAGAACGCTTGTTGTCAAAATCAGTGAATATCTCCTCATGATCTGCTACCTCTCTGTACTTTAAATCAGTATGTAAACAAAAGGGGGGTCAACCGTATCTAGCAACATGCCAGTTTACAGAGCCTAGGCTGTGTATTAACACCAGTAGTTTTTGGTATATGGACAGTTAGCGGATCATGAGGAGATATTCACTGAAATTTCACAAAAAGTGATTTTGACAACAAGCGTTCTCCAGAATCACTGACTGCACCTTTAAGTGCTTTTATACTAACAACACATTATGCAAGGAGGAGCTCTGAATGCTTGTACAGATATGAAATATGAACTGAGTGTATCAAACTGTAAATACTGTATGACAGAGGAAACATTTTAGGTTGGAAATAAAGGATTTTATGATATCACATTTGGAAAGTTATGATTTTTTTAGGCTATTTATAATTTAAGATTTTGGCATTTTGTCTAAAATTCCTCTTGTAAAAACAGTCATGAATGAATTGGAAGATAGCCAGCATAGATAGTGTTATAGATAGATACAGTAGATAGATAGACAGACAGACAGACAGACAGATAGATAGATACTGGTAGCACACGTCCCAGGGTAATTTGTGACACAATAACTACATTTTACATCCGGATTTGTTAAACATTAACTCTCAATTGAGTTTCACATTGTAAAATCCATATATATATATATCCAAAGCAATGACTTCGTGTATGAAACGATATGCATCAGTCCAAAGTAACAGATCCTTCAATAAACCCTAGGGACGCTTCTTTCTCCCTGTGATTTATCCTTGTTGAATAATGCCCTGTAGCGCCATCTGCTGGGCAATTTACTCTATTACAACTTGATTGAATGCCATTAAGGCTGTGTTGTAAAAGCCCTACTAACGTCCTCCCTCCTACATACTCAACATGTATATACTACATACTGTCTACTTAATTGTTTTAAGATATGTTTTTGGTATTTTTATGCTTTTTATTGATAGTGTAGAGACAGAGTTGAAATGGGGCAGAGAGGGGAGTGACATGCAGAGAACGACCGCGGGCTGGAATTGAACCCGGGTCCGCTGCTCATGGGGGGGGACGCCCTACCAACTGAGCTAAGGGCGCCCATACTGTCTACTTTTAGTATGAGTAGTAGTATGGCTTTTCAAACACAAAGCCAGACCAAACTACAGCTAGTAGTATGGTCTGGATCTCTCTCACACACACCACACACACACACACACACACACACACACACACACACACACAGTTAGCCAGACTAAATGCCACCTGATGTAGTAGGACATACAAGCACACTGCATGATCTTTAGGATAAACTTAAACTTTATTTACAACAGACAGAGAGACACATTACAATCAACTTTGAACATAAAAGCAGCTTTGGTTTGGACAAAAAACTGTTAAAAGAAAAAAAAAAAAAAATCAAATCAGTGAGATGTCTTACAAACCAGAATACAAATGAAACTCTTTCACACACACACACACACACACACACACACACACACACACACACACAACACACACACAGTTTATATCTAACTGTCACTGTCTACATTCTCTGGTAACGGCTTCACAGCTCCTTCTCTGGATAGTCTGTCCGCTTCCTCGTTTCCTAAGTAACCGGCATGACCTGGAATATGCAACTGGAGAGGGGAAGAAAGAGAGAGAGACAGAGAGAGAGAGAGAGAGAGAGAGAGAGGGAGAGAGAGAAAGAGAGAGAGGGGTGAGAAAGAGAGAGAGAGGGGAAGAAAGAAAGAGAGTGACAGACAGAATTATTCAAACTTTAATCATTTTGCACTTTTCATATACTAAAAGTATTTTTGAACCAATTATGGCAGTTATCTGCTGGAACTGTTTTATAAAACGACTGGTCTGTCTTATACTATTTTTTCACTATTATTCACATCTTGTGTTTGTGTGTATACGTGGATGCTGCAACAATTTCGTTAACAATTGGTAACGTGGGAAAGGAAAACAGGTCTCCCTTGCAAAAGAGTCTTCGGTCTCAATGGGATTTACCTGGATAAATAAAGGTTTAAAAAAAAAAAAAAAAAAAAGGATAATCTGAAGAGTCATCAAGCGTGCGCTGCGCCCCTTATCATAAGTAGGAAAGGATAAACAAAGGGAAAAGACAGGGGGGTAAGAAAAGGGCCATTCTCAGACTACGCTCCGTGGGACCAGTGAAAAACCACCGTATATTTACCCAGACCACGTCCAGCTGTGCGTTGAGTTTGTCCAGTTTCATGAAGTCGTCTTTGTTTGTGATCGGACCTCCAGACTTCAACCGCCAGCCGTTCAACTTCCAGTTCTTCACCCAGCTCGTTACACCTGTCAATCAATCAATCAATCAATCAATTAAACCTGCAGTGTGTAGAATTTTGGGTTTTATTTCCTAGCAGATTTTGTAGAAAGTAATTATAATATCCATAAGTACATTTAATTTAGTGCATAATAGCTGAAAAAATGTTTTGAATTATTATTTTTTCCCTTAGAAAGGGTCTCATATATGTCCATATTTCTGCATATTTTGGACCAAGGCCTAGTGCCGCCATCTTGAAAGTGTCATAGTTGGAATGTCATCAGGTGCATTGTTTAAAATTTAGAATTGTTCTTGTCCTTGAAGGCCACTGTAGCTTCTGTTATTATTCGAAAGGGTTGGGGTTACCCAGGGAGTGTTGCATTCTAGAACTTTGTAGAACTTTCTTGATGATGTCATATTACACACTGCACCTTTAATCAAGCTTTATTCAATCAATCAATCAATCAATCAGCTTTATTCAAGAGACTCGAGGTCCATTTCAAAGACATAAAACATACACGTTAAAGGACACAATTATACCAATGTTTCCAAATGGATGGCATTATCCAACCCAGCTAGTTACTCCTATAGAAATACACAGCGTTGACTTTTAAAGGTACAGTGTGTAGTAAAAGGTGTGTTTTGGTGTCATCTAGTGGTGATATTCTGGAAGTCAACGCTCCCTTGCTAACCCCTCCCTTTGAGGAGAATTTACAGAAGCTATGGTGGCCTACACCTATAGAAATACACACAGGCTGAGTTGTAAAAGCCTTACTAACGTTCTCCCTCCTACATACTCAACATGTATATACTACATACTGTCTACTTAATGATCGATTGTGTATGCGAGGCTCGTCGGACCGTTTACACTGAAGTATACAGAAGCAATAAAGAATTTAGAAAAAAAACTTCTGTGTCCACTTGTCTTTTCTGTCATGTAATTATTCTTTTTTTTAAGATATTTTTTTTGGCATTTTTATGCTTTATTGATAGTGTAGAGACAGAGTTGAAATGGGGCAGAGAGGGGAGTGACATGCAGAGAACGACCGCGGGCTGGAATCAAACCCGGGTCCGCTGCTGGCCGAGGCCCATGGGGGGGGACGCCCTACCAACTGAGCTAAGGGCGCCCCCAGTCATGTAAATTCTTGATATTTCTTGTTATTTTTGTTATAAAAAAAAAAATAATCCTACCGTTGATGGTAAACTTGCTGTCTGTGTAGAGGACCAGCTTCTTTATGTTCTTCTCTTTGGCAAGTTCCAGGGCTTTAACCGCGGCCTGACACACACACACACACACACACACACACACACACACACACACACACACACACACACACACACACACACACACACACACACACACACGCGCGTTATATACATAGATACCACTGCAGAATTTAACATTGTTATTTAAGACTGAAGATGAGCTCACCTGTAACTCTGCGCGCTGGTTAGTTTGTCTTCCCACCAGACGATCGGCAACATTTCTGATAGAAAAATAGCAACAAATATGTCAGCGAGAGTGAGTGAGATACAGCTACACACACACACACACCATACTTTACACTCAGCTAGACACGTGAGTGTGTGTGTGTGTGTGTGAGTGAGTGAGTGAGTGAGTGAGTGAGTGAGTGAGTGAGTGAGTGAGTGAGTGAGTGAGTGAGTGAGTGAGTGAGTGAGTGAGTGTGTGTGGTGTGAGTGAGTGAGTGAGTGAGTGAGTGAGTGAGTGAGTGAGTGAGTGAGTGAGTGAGTGAGTGAGTGAGTGAGTGAGTGAGTGAGTGAGTGTGTGTGTGTGAGTGTTCTCTCACAGTGGGTGGTTTCGTCCCCAGTAAACTCCGATGCCGGCGCGGGCGTTAGCTTTTCCGTTATTCGAACAGCAGCCGTCAGTGTAAACAACCACAGCGTCTCCTACACACAGGGACACATAAACAGACAGAGGGACAACAGACATTTAAAAAGGTGCAGTGTGTAACTCTGGGTGTGTCAGAGAAACACACACACACACACACACACGATACTTTAGACCAGGGGTCTCCAAACTTTTTTCACTGAGGGCCACATACAGAAAAATCTACGAAGGTTTATATGCCAATGATACACCCGGTGTTTTCTGCCTTTGCGTCCAATGTCCAGCAGGGTGAAAATAGTATCCAGCCAAGGTCCTGACCCTCCTAGGGGGGTCCGGGGGTATGCCCCCCCAGGAGATTTTTTAAAGTTTTTAAAGTGAAATGCATGAATCTGGTGCACTTTGAGAGGGAAATTAAGAGGCTAAAACTGAAGAATTTTGTATGAAAAAAAAAATGGAGACACTGTGTCAGATGAATTAGAAGCTATTGGAGAAGGACACATAGATTTTCCATAATAATATTAATTTAAAATAAAATATTATGCAGGGTCCTCTGGGATGGGCTTGTTGCTCATTTTCTTTTATGGGATATATTTCTCTGTAATATAATGAGTGCATTTAAATTATTTAAAAATTAAAAGCGCCATATTACATTATATTTTTTAAATGTGCCACGGGCCAATCAATCAGTGTTTGACAACCCTGCACTAGTGGGTTAACTAAGAAATGCAAAAAAAAAATATATATTTTTTTTTTCAAAGGGCCATATTACATTATATTTTTTAAATCGGCCACGGGCCAATAAAAAGCAGGCTGCGGGCCGCAGTTGGCCCGCGGGCCGTAGTTTGGAGACCCCTGCGTTAGACCATCTTACCCATATATGTGAATGCGTCGGAGGTTTCTGTAGTTGAGCTTTCTGCCTGTTTCACACGTTTGGTTTGTGTCTCTGGCTCTGTGTCCGAGTGAGTTCTCTTCTTACCGAGGGGAATGTACTGCAGAGGCTCTGGACCTCGCTTAGGCAGCAGGTCTACAGCAGGCTCTATCACCTTAGACACTGAAAAGACAAATACACACAGTTAACACAGTCATTTAAAGACAATATGAAGGTGTATTGAACGCTGAGATCCTATGTAGTTATAAATGTGCAAACGGTTTAGAAATCGGTTCATCCTAGCCTGAGAAAAGGCAGAAAGAGTGTTTTATGGTCTCACTGTTTAACCCTACATTTTCCCATGTGTGACATCACGCATGGTAAAATGTAACGGTTAGGATTAACAGCACAGCTGGGCCAAGGGAAGACTGAGGGAAGAAAAACCTCATTCATTCCCTGCGTTCCGAATCGCATACTTTCTAATATTTAGTATGGTAGAAAAAAGATTAAATAAATAAATTAAAATATTATCATTATATTATTATTTATAACTTGTAAAATGAGTTGTTTAGGGGTTTTACACATACTAAAAGGCAAGGCAAGGCAAGTTTATTTATATAGCACAATTCGGACACAAGGCCACTCAAAGTGCTTTACAGGGGCAAGATTAGAATACATAAAACACATTATAAAACATTTAAAAGCGAATAAAAGAAGCAAATAAAATAAAAATTGCAGGTTAAAATGGAAACATTTAAAAAAAAAATGCCTTTTAATGGTCTGAAACCTTTTACCTTTCTCCACGTGCGGGATAGCAGAAGGGTCCACTCCTCTGTAGAAAGCCCACGCGTCTTTCTCTGACGCAAACTTCTTATAAGACGCCGCTTGAAATTTGAACACCTGGGTCTTACATTCATCCCTAAAAAACCACAGTGAAAAACCAAGATAAAAAGTTAAAAACAACGTGTCGTTAGCCTCATAGTATAATTGCCTAAATCCTATTTACTCTACTCTACTTTTACTCTATACTTTACTCAATAGGCCTACAAGTATATTATGCTATTATTAGGCTAACGAAAAGTAGGCTAGATGTAGAATAGAGTAGAATAAATATGATTTAGGCAATTATGCTATGAGGCTAACGATATTTGAAATACAGGTAAAAGTCGGCAATAACATTTAGCCCCAAGCTACCAAATTAGCCTCCTCCTTGCTCGAGGATGTATTGTCGTCGTGATAGCGGGAGCGGGTTCACTAAACTCCTAATCAAAAAGCAGTATCAGAGCGAGAAGTCTCCTCATCTTGAAATTCATGTTGAAATAAAAGGCAAATTTAGGCTACAAAAAACAGCAGCTTATTTATCTAAAATACGTATTTATATCTACGGACAAGAGTGAAGACAAGTAAAAGAAACGAGGCAGTCAGTCACCATAGAAACTAGACGAGACGTTCGATTCGATCAACGTTTATTTTGACAGCGTTCTCCTGAACAAAAAAAGTTACACTGTGATGAGAAATGTCCATAAAAATGCAGGGGTGTGTGTGTGTGTGTGTGTGTGTGTGTGTGTGTGTGTGTGTGTGTGTGTGTGTGTGTGTGTGTGTGTGTGTGTGTGTGTGTGTGTGTGTGTGTGTGTACACTATAATTTACGTGGAGGAAAAAATATATATATTGAAGGTTATTTTGAACTTGTTATAATGTTTTGTTCTGTTATTATTTGCATGTTTTGTGCTCCATACACCATGGCACTATGGTCAAGAGCCGTAAATAAATTAAAATAAATTAAATTAAACGAAACAAGCATGTGTTTGACTAGGCATCAAATTGACTAAAATCGGCCCCTACCACTACAACTGCTATCATTGTGTCAGTTGATAAGGGGTAAAATTAAATAATTTTCAAATAAGACCATTCTCGTTAATTTCTTCTAGGCCGAATTGAAGAGCGCATTGTTATTACAAAACACATCAAGTTATTCTGTAATTAGTTTGTTAGTTGTTGGAGAAATTTCAAAAGAAAAAATTTAAATCCTTCGATATCTGAATAGGATTTGGCGTGTGTAGCTACTCTTCCCAAAGAAAATGCACACACGTCAAAATTGAAATATCATTCAAATAGGAGCATGATTATGAATTTCTTCTTGGCCGAATTAAAGAGTGGATTGTTATCAAAAAGCCCATACAGTTATTTATTACCTGGGTTATTTGTTTTTGCAAAAATATCAAAGATAAATTAAAATCTCCATATTTTTGAATGGGATATAGCATGTACCTCCCTCCCCCTAAAGAAAACGCACTTCTAGAGATGAAGGACCGGTTTTTCTTATAAACACACGTGCTGATATTCAAAGTATAAACAGTCCTCACCATGATTTGTAGACTCCGGGCTTGAATCCTTTCTTTACGGCGTAGAAAAACTTTCCTTTCGCCATGTTTTCTTCGGCTCCTGCTGCCGACGCCGCACTGCAAACCGTCCTACGCACTGCTCTGAACAAACCAGTCAATCTGAACATCAACGTTGCGTTAGCTAAGACAGTGTTTACATAGAATACCACTAAATATGACTGGGTTTTGGTGGACAAAACTACATATGTGGTGCAAATTCCCAGCAAAACACGTCTTTAACTGGCTATTTTTTGCCTGATTTGAATCTTAAAAGGAAAATATACACCCAGAAACATCTTACTAATATCTATGACTACTTTGGAACCTACTGTAGTCTTGTAATTGTCGTATAATTCGTTTATTTTGTCAAGTTCAACACCTGAAAAGTAGCAGAACAAGGAAATCCCGAAAGAAATGTCGCCAAATCTCGCGATGTTCTTATCACTCCCTCACGTAAGCGTCAACGTCATGACGTTCTCGCGATAGTAACGTGAATCCACGTAAACCCCGGCATTCGATTTATTCAACTCTCGCGATGTTCCGGCCTCTTCCTTGGCCGTCGTTGACACAGGTTAGTCGTGCCGTTTTTCACTGCACTGCTATTCCAGCTCTAAAATGTCCTTTAAAGTTGTTTTATTCGCGTGTTAACCCATCGTAAAGCACGTTTAGGTTGTGATACGTTAGATTATGGCGGTTGTAGGGGCGGATGGCGGTTTTAAAACACTTAATTTAGCGCTAGTAAAACGAGGATGGATGGCTACGTTGGATCCGTTCATGTTGATAGCGGGCCTTGCATGTGTTAAGGCAGCACTAACTAGATAATACAGAAAGACTGGACACGTGTAGCGCTGTGTATTAGTCTATTTTATGTAGAATTAAACTACTAATACCTCCCTACCATTTAATTATCCTGCCATACCCGCTCTCCATTGACAGTTGGCCCCATGTTAGCATTTAGCTTAGCGCAGTTCATGCTGGTTTTGAAAGGAGTTTCTTGCGTGATTTCAAATCTTAAAAGTTTGGTTTAAAAGCTGTCAAATGAAAGAATAACACCGGTTTCTTTATTGTTTCTTTCTGTATTGTAGAGACTGCGGCCATGTTCAGTACCAGCGCCAAAATAGTGAAGCCGAATGGCGAAAAGCCCGACGAGTTCGAGTCTGGGATCTCCCAGGTAAGAAACAAGACACTTTAATATCATTTATGTATGTGTACAGTGTGTGGGCAAAACTATAAGCTTGTGGTTGAATAGTGCAAATTGTTGTTTGTTTGTTTATTCATGTACCTGCCACCTTTTACATGTTGCCAATTGTATGTTGTGGTTTAAAATGATCTATTTACTGGTATTTCACTATGCTTTTATTTTCCATGCACATGGTAAAGCACT
The DNA here is from genome assembly GCA_026122265.1 of Ammodytes dubius. Lineage (NCBI taxonomy): Eukaryota > Metazoa > Chordata > Actinopteri > Uranoscopiformes > Ammodytidae > Ammodytes > Ammodytes dubius. The sequence continues at coordinate 25,778,821 of CM047522.1, read as the reverse complement.
TTGTGACCCTGTCTGTGCAAAGCGATATATACACATTTTACTTACTTACTTACCTAAGTTCCTGCAGTCAATTTGCTAGCTTCAAACTTAAAACCCAACACACATCTCAAAATCAAGCTTGAGTGCAATATGTTCTGCAGTTTGTAAACTAATGCAGAAAGTATAATGTAAAAAGGATTAAGAATATGTTCAGTATCAATGACACCTGCCCAGTTACCCATGTGGTAATTCTACAGTGTGAATGCTAACTTGATCATGCATCATGTTCATCATAGAAAATGAAGTGAACTGGTCCACATATAAGCAGACCTGCTATAAGAGGAATATATTGAGTTGGTGTGTGTTGTTAACCCGACATGGTCATCCAGGAGCTAGTCTCCTGGCTCTGTCCTGGTGGCGTATGGGAGCGTAGCTCTCTGAGCTAAGACGTACATTCCGTTCCACAATGTCGGAGAGAAAGCTCCGTCCCCGGCCGTCGGTCGGTGAGGACGGGCGTCCTGCATATTCCTACATCTTCCCAGAGTCCCACAAGGGCCGTGACTGGGGGGCTAAACCATGCAGTGCACATTCTCATATCTGGCTTTGATTGAACTGTTTAAAGTCAGATACTGATTGTTTATGTAAAAAGAAAATAAATGTGAAATTAGAAGTCTCTCTAGGTGAATGAATTGTCTTATTGGTTTTATTTTGAAACTCATATTAATCTTTCCACTCATTTCCCTGACTCCTTCAGGCTCTGCTCGAGCTGGAGATGAACTCTGACTTGAAGGCTCAGCTGAGAGAGCTGAACATCACAGCAGCAAAGGTACAAACACTTCTCCTCACCTTGACCTGTTCTTTCTGCATTCTAGGCACTTTCTAAAGTTCTTAAAGAGCTTAATTCGTTAAGCAGTTTTTGCTGAAAGTGCCTTTTCTTTTCTGAAACCATTTAAATGTTTTGAAATGGATGTATTGTGTGTTTGTAACCCGACATGGTCATCCAGGAGCTAGTCTCCTGGCTCTGTCCTGGTGGCGTATGGGAGCGTAGCTTTCTGAGCTAAGACGTACATTCCCGTTCCACAATGTCGGAGAGAAAGCTCCGTCCCCGGCCGTCGGTCGGTGAGGACGGGCGTCCTGCATATTCCTACATCTTCCCAGAGTCCCACAAGGGCCGTGACTGGGGGGCTAAACCATGCAGTGCACATTGTGTTTAAACTAGATTTGTTAAATGCTTGTTTTTGTATTAGCATAATTAAATAGAAAACATGTTGTGATGAATAACACTTGTTTGTCCATCTGGTGTTGTAGGAGATCGAGGTTGGTGGCAGCAGGAAAGCGATCATCATCTTCGTTCCCGTTCCTCAGCTGAAATCCTTCCAGAAGATCCAGGTGCGTCTGGTCCGAGAGCTGGAGAAGAAGTTCAGCGGAAAGCACGTGGTCTTCGTCGCACAGGTGAGGAGAGAGAAACATGGCGGCTGCTGTGTCTGCCTTGCTGTGTCTGCCTCGCTCTGGCTATGAGGGAGATGGTGGGGTTTGGGTTTTACCAGTTCATGTGTATATGGACGTACTTGAAGGACAATAAACTTCCTTTAATTAAAGTTAAATTAATTAACTTAAACTTTCAACAACGTAGAAAATTATGTGAATTGTTCCACATATAAACCGACCTGCTATAAGAGGAATATATTGGGGGGTTGATGTGAAATGAGTGTGTGTTTGTATGTAACCCGACATGGTCATCCAGGAGCTAGTCTCCTGGCTCTGTCCTGGTGGCGTATGGGAGCGTAGCTCTCTGAGCTAAGACGTACATTCCCGTTCCACAATGTCGGAGAGAAAGCTCCGTCCCCGGCCGTCGGTCGGTGAGGACGGGCGTCCTGCATATTCCTACATCTTCCCAGAGTCCCACAAGGGCCGTGACTGGGGGGCTAAACCATGCAGTGCACATTACCTCATATCTGGCTTTGATTGAACTGTTTAAAGTCAGATACTGATTATTTATTTAAAAATTTGATTGTGAAATGTGACTTTTATCTTGCCATTTTATTTATGTTTGAGTGACATTTTCTATAATGATTGTGCGCTAAATGTTTGACTGAAGTTAGTCGGGTTGAAATGACATGTCAACGTAACCAATGACTCGTATACGTTGATGTGTTGCACTGTTTACATTCATCCTAAATGATGGCGACTCCTTTTCTCCCTACAATTTGAAAATGTAACTCAAACCAAAAAGGCTCCATCCACATGGATAATCAGCAACACTATCTGAAGGTTACCTCGTATATATTGACCCAGAATATCAGCCATTTGTGTTTTACGTTAATAGATTTACTTCAGTTCAGGTGTGTGTGTGGGATAGAGAATGTAAATCCTGATTGAATGTTAATTGTTTGCTGGTGTTTTTCAGAGGAGAATTCTGCCCAAACCCACCAGGAAAAGTCGCACAAAGAACAAGCAGAAGCGTCCCAGGAGGTCAGTCACGCTTTCATGATCTTTAAAGATGGAGTCAGTGATTCTGGAGAATACTTGTTGTATAAAAAAATGATTGACAATCAGGGAAAAACTGCTACCTGTCTTCACTGAAAAAATCCAGTGTTGATACACATCCTATGCTCTTGTTAACTGGTATGTTGCTATAGCTACAGTGGACCCCCTTTGTTTACATACCGGTTTACAGATCCTAGGCTGTGTATTTACACTAGGTTTTTTTTTTTATGAGAAGATATTAACTGATTTAGTCAACAATTAGTCTTCAGAAACGTTGTCTCCACCTTTTGAAGCATAATATCGTGTGTTTGTGTGTTTGTAACCCGACATGGTCATCCAGGAGCTAGTCTCCTGGCTCTGTCCTGGTGGCGTATGGGAGCGTAGCTCTCTGAGCTAAGACGTACATTCCCGTTCCACAATGTCGGAGAGAAAGCTCCGTCCCCGGCCGTCGGTCGGTGAGGATGGGCGTCCTGCATATTCCTACATCTTCCCAGAGTCCCACAAGGGCCGTGACTGGGGGGCTAAACCATGCAGTGCACATTACCTGTTTATACTAGATTAATTGAATTGCTTTTTTTGATATTAGCATAATGAAATGGAAAACCTGTTGTGAATGTATGTAAAACTAAGAACATTGTAGAGGATGGATGAGAGAATGTTTGCCTTTTTTAAATGATAAATGGCTGATCTTAGTATTTGCAGCTTAATTAGTTTATTAGCTGTTTTCACATAAGCTACAACCCTGGTTTTGATGTGTTAATAACATGTCTTCTTTGTTGGTGCCTCTTATATTAACCTGTCTTCTTCTTCGTTGGTGCCCTGTCCAGTCGTACTCTGACCTCTGTGCATAACGCCATCCTGGAGGACCTGGTGTTCCCCAGTGAGATCGTGGGGAAGAGGATCCGCGTGAAGCTCGACGCCAGCCGCCTCATCAAGGTCCATCTGGACAAGGCCCAGCAGAACAACGTAGAACACAAAGTACGTTTACATATCTCATTGAGAGAGGGAGGGAGGGAAAGAAAGAGAGAGAGGGAGAGAGAGAGGGAGGGAGGGAGAGAAAGAGAGACGGGGAGGGAGAGGGTTCACCTGGACAAGGCCCAGCAGAACAACGTGGAACACAAAGTACGTTTCATTTCTCATTTAAAGCCCTACTTCACCGGTTTGAATATGAAGGTGTATTGAATTCTGAGATCCTATGTAGTATAAATGTGCAAAAAAAAATTGAAATCGGTTCATCCTAGCCTGAGAAAAGGCAGAAGGAGTGTTTTATGGTCTCACTGTCTAACCCTAGTGAGACCATAAAACACTCTTTCTGCCTTTTCTCAGGCTAGGATGATCCGATTTCATTTTTTTTTTTTTTTTGCACATTTATACTTCATAGGATCTCCGAGTTCAATACACCTTCATATTCCAACCGGTGAAGTAGGCCTTTAACCTTTATTTATACCAGATAACAATTGTTTACATGTTAAAGGGAATACTTCAGCCATAGGGAACCGACGTTATATCATTATAAAATCACTTATAATATAATGAATGAGCAGAACCACTTGGAACACAAAGTACGTTCACGTATCTCATTTAACCTTTAACCTTTTATTTAGGCTAAATATCAAATGTTTACAAATTTAAAGGAATTCTTCACCCATACGGAACCGGCGTTCTATCATTATGAATTAATACTTTATTCCGGACTCAATGTTCCATATAAAAAGACAATACAAATACATGATCAACACAGATAAAATACAGACAAGCATTGATTCCAATGTTTCCCCAACCCAGAGGAGAACCTTTTATCACTCTGTTTAGTGTCAGTGAGTGCAATTATTAGTTTGTTTTTTGACACATACATTTATACATAAAATTCCTTAACACAGCATGACAGGTGGGGACATTACTAGTCACAAACAAAGAGCTAGCATTTGTCCATCTATAAAATCACTTATATTATTATAATATAATGAATGAGCAGAACAACATAGAACACAAAGTACATTTACGTATTTAATTTTCTTTTAACCTTAAATTGAGTGTGACCCACATTTATAATGATGTCGAGCCAATTAAGAACATTTAAAAGGACATAATTGGTTTCTTTGTCCATATCAGGTGTGTGTGTGTGGTTAAGGCTGGTAAACTGGAATTAGCTGGCATAAAAGAGCACCAGTATCTGTGTTAAATGTGGAGACAGTGATTCTGGAGAACGCTTGCTGCCAAAATCACTGAATATCTGTTATGAGATCATTAAAGGGTTAATAGATATGATCTCATTTCAGTTTATCTACTTTTTACTTTCTATTCTGTTATACATACTGTTTTAAATTGTACAAAAACTTCCTTTGCACTACTCAGTATTTAGAATGTATCTAATGTAAATATTTCAGTTCTGATGTCTGTCTTGCATATATCAGAACTGCCAATAAAGTTTGAATTGAAGATAAAATGTACTTAAACTTAGTGAAAGCATTCGTACTAGCAGTTATCAAAACTTTTTTTTTCAAATCTTTTCACCGCCCAATCAGAAGCGAGTATTCTCTTCAGCTGCTCAGTCATTGGTTGGTTCAGTGTCCTTTAACCCGACATGGTCATCCAGGAGCTAGTCTCCTGGCTCTGTCCTGGTGGCGTATGGGAGCGTAGCTCTCTGAGCTAAGACGTACATTCCCGTTCCACAATGTCGGAGAGAAAGCTCCGTCCCCGGCCGTCGGTCGGTGAGGACGGGCGTCCTGCATATTCCTACATCTTCCCAGAGTCCCACAAGGGCCGTGACTGGGGGGCTAAACCATGCAGTGCACATTGTGTTTAAACTATCTTAAACCCCAATGACTGTTCATCTGAATATATCACTGATTGGTGCAAACGTGATCTGATGCTAGTTAATTTGTTAAGAATAAAATAGTTTTTTAGCTTTTCCGTTCTTCATTTTTACTGAAGAGTGTTAGGACCAGGAGAGAGAGAATTGGTAGAAAAGTGTTTTTGTTCATTGTGCTCTTAAATAAAACTGAGGTAACGTTTAAAAGCTGACAGATTCAAACTTTTGGGAATCAACAACTCGGCAGAAACTGTTACATGTCATTTATGATCATCAGAGGAAAAATGACTGTTTCAGAAATATTTCAAAGTTCCTCGTAGCTCCTTTTTTAAAGTAAACTACGATGTGATTTTAAGTGAATGTATTTGTGTCTTCTCAGGTTGATACTTTCTCCGGAGTCTACAAGAAGCTCACAGGCAAGGACGTCGTGTTTGAATTCCCCGAACACCAGCTCTAGATGCAAATGACGAAATAAATTTGTGTACTGTCCATACGTCTGTCTTGGTATTTCTTGCAGAGAAACATTTACACATTTTACACTGCCACAGATTAGCCTAATAATTAAAGGCCTACTTCACCGGTTGGAATATGAAGGTGTATTGAATTCGGAGATCATATGAAGTGTATATATGTGCAAAAAAAAATTGAACTCGGATCATCCTAGCCTGAGAAAAGGCAGAAAGAGTGTTTTATGGTCTCACTGTCAAAAATGTAGGGTTAGACAGTGAGACCATAAAACACTCTTTCTGCCTTTTTCTCAGGCTAGGATGAACCGATTTTCTAAAAAGTTTGCACATTTATACTACATAGGATCTCAGAGTTCAATACACCTTCATATTCCAACCGGTGAAGTAGGTCTTTAATAGTAGCCTGGGCCCACCAGATCATCGTACTTCATTTCATTTGTACAGAAGGTCTGGAATCGCTCAATTGACAAACGTAAACTCACTTGAAGGCGGGTGTCTGTTAAAGTTTAAAATTGTTAGATCTGCCCAGTGCCAAATACACTTAACAGAATACATTACCCATACGGAACTGGCTTTCTATCATTATAAAATCACTATTATAATATAATGAATGAGGTTTTTCTTCCCTTGGCCCAGCTGTCCTGTTAATCCTAACCCTACATTTTACAAAGTGTGATGTCACACATGGGGAAAATGTAGAGTTAGACAGTGAGACCATAAATCACTCATTCTGCCTTTTCGCAGGCTAGGATGAACCAATTTCTAAAATAATATTAATGCATATGTGCAAATATAAATTTTAATTTGAAAAACCTAGCAAAAAAATGTGCTATTGCTTGACGGAAGCAAAAAGATTTTCAAATATACTGCAGACAAAGAAAAGAGACTTAAAAAATAGATTTTCATTTAACTTTTATTTATCCTCGAGAGACCAATTGAGGGGTGACCCTCATTTACAATGATGTCGAGTTCAAACAAATTCAAAGGAAAAACAACAATACATAAACAATATTCAATGCAAATACATCAAATACACAACAACAGGTGAAGAGAAAAACAATTGAAACATTTACACAGTGGTGAAGAGTGGCAGCAATTAAAATGAAATGGGTGAAAGTACAATATAGCCTAATTAAAACAGTTACAGGTAGAGTTTGGCAGATTTAAGATTTTGTTTGTTTGGATTGGTTAAAGGATATGAAGTTATTTAGTTTAATTTGTTGCTGTAAGTTGTTCCAGGAGTCGGGGGCACTGAAGCTAAATACGTCCATGTAGAAAATATCACTGATTTCAATTCAATGATCACTTTGAACTAAGGCAACATGTTCACTGCAAATCTGGAGGTGACTGATAAACATTTTATTTATTTTTTTACATTTTTTGGGGGCATTTTCTAGCTTTATTAGACAGTACAGAGTTGAAATGGGGAGACAGAGAGATGGGGGATGACCTGCAGTAAAGGTCCACTGATCGGATTGGATTTGAACCCGCGACCACTGCTACGAAGGCCGGAGCCGATATGGTACACGCTCTATCCACTACACCACCAGAGCGCCCCAATTACTGATAAACGTTTTGATAAATTACTGAACTTTTTGAGATTTTTTTTTCTTCTTAATAGTTGACATTGTCCACAAGATGGCGCCATTGCGTCAGATTTGAACAATAGTTTGAGTCCAAGTTCATTCTGGTTTCCCATTCTGTTTAATAATGTGTCTAAAAAGTTGTAAGATATTCAACCTTATTATACAAATTATTGTACAAGATTTAACTTCTAAATCTTTCAATATAAAATGCCCTTTTTTATATATACAGCTCTGGAAAAAAATGAAGAGACCAGTCTGGATTTTTCTTCAATCTTCATCTCTACATTACTTTATGGAAATGCTCTTAAGGACAATATTTGTGGGGGGAATTTGGTAGAAATGTTGTCAGTAGTTTATAGAATAAAACCAAAATGTTCATTCTACTCAAACATATGCCTATAAATAGTAAAACAAGAGACACTGAACATTTGGAGTGGTCACTTCGTTTCTAAATCGTACTGTGGAGATTTGAAACAATTCAGATTTACACATGAATGATAAACAGATATAACAAACAAATTATGGATTTTCAACTTAAAGTTAGACTTTCTCTGCGTTCCAATCCCCATACTTCCCTACTATTTAGTACGTCAGAAAAAGATTTAGGATGTCCCAATACATGCACATCAATTGTAGTATACTGAAAATACATAAATGCCCCACTAACTCCAATAGCATTTTGGAGTATTCGTCTTTATTCTTGACATTTCTCGACATAATGAATAAAAAAATCTTCCTTATCTGATTTTTTTTTCTCTCCTGTGGCCCTAAAACTCTTCTGTACTTTAGTATGTAGTGTAGTAAAAAGAAAGAGTATGTGATTTGGAACGCAGGTTGAGACTTTCCCTACGTTCCAATCCCCATATTATCTACTATTTAGTATGGTAGAAAAAAAAGATTTAGGATGTATAGGAGAAATCCCAGCTTTCTCGGATATCTCCTATACAACCATCTTTAACGGACATAAATATATCTCTACATTAGTTTAAATACATAATCATTCTTGCAGTTGCACTATTATTTTCTTGGCTGTTATAACTTAATATATCTGTTTTCCTATTTCATAAATTGTCCGAAATCTGCTAAGTTACTTTACAGTTAGCTCTGCCTTCTTCCCCTCAAGCAGGGCAGCAGTGGACCGATGCCAGCACACACACACACACACACACACACACACACACACACACACACACACACACGTCTAACTGAGTGTGATATACAGTAGTGTGTGTGTGTGTGTGTTTGTCTTCACGTTATAGTGAGTGTGAGAGAGAGAGAGTGTGTGTGTGTGTGTGTGTGTATATGTATGTGTGTGTACCGCTACAGTGTGTGTGTGTGTGTGTGAGAGAGAGTGTGTGTGTATATGTATGTGTGTGTACCGCTACAGTGTGTGTGTGTATGTGAGAGAGAGAGAGAGTGTGTGTGTGTGTGTATGTATGTGTGTGTACCGCTACAGAGTGTGTGTGTGTGTGTACCGTTACAGTGTGTGTGTGTGTGTGTGTGTGGTTGAAGAGGAGTAGGCTTGTTGCTAATGAAGCTAGTACAGAATGACCCTTCACCTTTGGAAGGCGCTGGTGTGTGTTGCCCGCGGCGATGGTTGTGAGTCCCTGCAGGTCAGGGCAGGAAACCCCGAGTTTGTAACATCCACACAGACCAACCAACCGAACGAACCAAACACACACACACACACACACACACACACACACATAGACACACACACACACACACACACACACACACACACACACACACACAGACACACACACACACACACACATAGACACACACACACACACAGAGACACACACACACATAGACACACACACACACACACACACACACACACACACACACACACTCACACACAGAGAGAGAGACACACACACACACTCACACACACACACCACACACAGAGAGAGAGACACACACACACACACACACAGTTAAGATACAATGGAGGTTACATACTTACAGACCAACCGACCCATCCAACGGGCACTACAATATGAGGAGGAGGAGAGAGTATTGAATTTCTGTTTTTCAGCAACACAAACACACACACACACTGAAACACACACACACACACACACACACACACACACACACACACTGAAACACACACACATACTGAAAACACACACACAGAAAACACACACACTGAAACACACACACACACACTGAAACACACACACACAGTTAAGAAACAATGGAGGTTGGAGTTACAGTAGGTCTGGACAAGTAGCAGTGGTGAGGCAAATAGTTTTTTTTTTTTTCTTTTTTAAGATATTTCTTTGGCATTTTTATGCTTTATTTGATAGTGCAGAGAGACAGAGGTGAAATGCAGAGAGGGGAGTGACATGCAGAGAACGACCGCGGGTGGGAATCGAACCCGGGTCTGCTGCTGGGCCCGGCCCGGGAGGGGGACGCCTTACCAACTGAGCTAAAGGCACCCCATTAGCCCATCCCCATTCACTTAAACAGTGGTTCTGATTTGCTCTATGTCGGCCCGCTGTAGCTTTCCAGCAGCTAGTTGACCAGGTTGTCCACCCAGGTTGGGATCCTGGAAGGTCCTGGATATCATTTCTGGTGAACAACCTTGTTATTAAGCTCTATGTCTGTTTTTCAAAAAAAGGGGGGTTTTTCCCCAGGTAGTTAGTTTTTTTCCCCCACTACACAATAAGCCGTGACATATAAAAATACTAGAGCCAAATCGTCATCATACACAGTTGTCTTTTAATACATCCAGCAGACATTAACTCTGGCTTAGGCTATCAAGTATTTATCCAATAATACACTTATATGTTGTAAAGATGAAATAACATTTTTAACTCTGCAGGCTTTTATTCAACATCTAGAGTTTTATTTTTTTTTAAGGAGATGCACATTTACCCAATACCCGTACTTACTATATTCACATAAGCAAATTTGCATACATTTGACAAACTTTTCTGATATAAGTTATTATAAAATGAACTGCTTAAATGTAAGTTACCAACTGGCAAAGTTTCCTGATGATATCTATAAGTTGAATATTATTCTCCATTTTGCCTGCAGTGTCTATTGAATGAAGAAAAGTTCTCAGAGGCCGAAGACCTAAGAGAAAAGTTCTGCATTAACTTAATAAACCAGACATAACAACATCTTTAGTAAGAGGCCATGTCGATATTTAGTCGAACAAGTGTCTATATAATAAGATAATCTACATTCTCTTGCCCATAGGGGTTGGAGAACTCACTGACACCACAAACTGACATCGAGAGAGAGGGATAGTCGATAAAAAGTGCTCCGGGTTCCTCAAAACTTTATCTACATTCAAATGTTTGACAACAATATATAAACCCAGACTGTTACATGCTTGAGACTGCAGTTTGTGCTAAAATCGGGTCATTACAACTCAAATATGAAACTTATTCTCACACCCACGTTCGAATGGATATCCAAATTTCGAATAAAAAAGAGTTGCTGGGGCGCCCTTAGCTCAGTTGGTAGGGCGTCCCCCTCCCGGGCCGGGCCCAGCAGCGGACCAGGGTTCGATTCCCACCCGCGGTTGTTCTCTGCATGTCAGTCCCCTCTCCGCCCCATTTCACCTCTGTCTCTACACTATCAATAAAGCATAAAAATGCCAAAAAAATACGTTAAAAAAAAAGAGTTTCAGAGCAGATTGCAAAGTTACTGAGGTTATCACCAAGTGGCTGAGTTGATTTTGTAATGTCAAGCAATATGGAAAACTGGCAGAGGTGATACAACCATGCACATTGCTCACTCGCACTTCCTAATATTGTTATTTATTCCCTATTTTTAAAGTTTAAAGCCTTACCAACTGAGCTAAGGGCGCCCCCTAGTTTTTTTTATTCCAGGTTGCCACTAATTCATAGCCTGGAAATCCAAGACCTGCCTCTTACCAATTTAAATCTGCCCAGCATGTTGGTCTGGACACGTTCCATTGAAGCTCATTAACTATGTCAGTGATCGTAAACATCAGAGATGGCTGTGGATATGTTGTGTGAGTTTGAGACGGCTTTGGCCTCGACCCTTTAACGATTTGGAAGACGGCACTCGAATCTTTCATTAGCTAGAAAGAGCGGGGGCGCCCTTAGCTCAGTTTGTAGGGCGTCCCCCCCCCCCCCATGGGCCTCAGCCAGCAGCGGACCCGGGTTCGATTCCAGCCCGCGGTCGTTCTCTGCATGTCACTCCCCTCTCTGCCCCATTTCAACTCTGTCTCTACACTATCAATAAAGCAAAAAAATGCCAAAAAAATATCCTTAATGCCGAATGATTCAGGCATTAACTCAAGGACTTGGACATGACTCTCTTTGACTTTAAAGGAATACTTCACCCATACGGAGCTGGCGTTCTATCATTATAAAATCACTATTATAATATAATGAATGAGGTTTTTCTTCCCTCAGTCTTCCCTCAGTCTTCCCTTGGCCCAGCTGTGCTGTTAATCCTAACCCTACATTGTACCATGCCTGATGACACACATTGTAAAATGTAGGGTTAGACAGTGAGACCAATAAAACACTCTTTCTGCCTTTTCTCAGGCTAGGATGATCCGATTTCTAATATTTTTGCACATTTATACTACATAGGATCTCAGAGTTCAATACAACTTCATATTTCCACCAGTGAAGTAGGGTTAGGGTCGAGTTTGATCGGATTAGACTAAATCAACCAAAGACGGCAGGTTTTAAGACAAAACGTACAGGTGAAATAACGTAACAATATAAATAGCTGTCATGGCTACAGGTTACAATCTCAGTCCTTGATTTAATGCACCAAGCGAACGTGACGTTTTAAAGCACTTCATCAGAATAATTTCCAGGCTCCATATGATGTCATTAGGTCTGCACAGTGACCTCATGGACTTGGAATTTACCTCAGACATGATCTCAGCAACTTCAACTTTTTTCTTTTTCAAACAATATATTTATTGCCTTTTTCGGTGGACACAGGGTAGCTTACAGAAGATACACATATCATTGAAATGTACACACACACACACACACACACACACACACACACACACACACACACACAACACACACACACACACGTCACACACACACAAAGTACAAAGATTCATCACTGCAGAAAGGGGAGACGTAAACCTAATAATAAGTCTTCAAAAAATACGGTTTTCAGAGGGAAACTTTTTCTACTGTTTAACCCATGTGACTTGTATGTGGGCCTTAGAAACTGACCTCAACAATGTGGGTACAAGGGGGTGCGCCCTTAGCTCAGTTGGTAGGGCGTCCCCCCCCATGGGCCTCGGCCAGCAGCGGACCCGGGTTCGATTCCAGCCCGCGGTCGTTCTCTGCATGTCACTCCCCTCTCTGCCCCATTTCAACTCTGTCTCTACACTATCAATGAAGCATAAAAAATGCCAAAAAAATATCTTAAAAAAATAAAATGATAGATTACAATGGGTTGTATTATATGAACAAATTGACAGCTGTCTTTAAATGGCCAGATCTCGTCTGCTACACACATCACGTTTGATAAGATCAGAAGCAGTGTTTACTGTTTACTGAGGTTTTTCTGTTTTTGCTGGTATATTTCAGTTTTTTCTGGAGGAATACACACACACACACACACAGGCACACACAGACACACAAC
>CM047522.1:25755871-25758371 GCA_026122265.1 Ammodytes dubius | reverse complement strand
AACCAGCAACTGCCAAAGAGATGAATGAACATTCTCTTACTCAAGAGAGACAAAGACAGAGACAAAACATCCCCTGCGTTCCAAATCTCATACTCTGGTTGCGTTCCGAATCGCATACTTTCTACTATATAGTAGGCCTATGTAGAAAAAAGATTTAGGATGTCCCGATTCTTGTGGCCAGATTTAGGATGGTTAGAAGTACCCGGATGTCCTACTTCATGCGGCCAAGATTGTTAGTGTTGAAAAGTGCATCCTATTTGGGCGATTCTGACCCACAATCCAGTGCGCATGTGAAGTGACGTCACATCGACGAAGCCTCCATATGAAAACAAACGGGGATGCGACGGATATAAAAGCAAGAGGCAAGATCAAGGCGCCATGTTATGATGAAATAAGAGAGAAAAGTATGTCCCAATAGTATGCCTACTGCATCCTAACTAGATTCTTTTTATCGTCGGATGTAGTATGTAGAATAGAAAAAAGAAAGAGTATGTGATTCGGAACGCAACCTCTGTCTTTTTTCTATTCTACATAGTACATACTACATCTGACCATAAAAAGAATCTTGTTAGGATGCAGTAGAGGCATACGCTTTTTTTGTTTTTACATTTTATTATCGATTAGCCAGTAGGCATACAATTGGGACCAGGCCCGGTTCTAGACAGTTAGATTAGGGTGGGCCTGTAGACATTTTAGGTGGGCACACTGGGCACAGAGACCGAAGATGCGAGTGTGCGTAGAGCGCGCAAGCCGAAATTTTTAGCCCTTGTAAGATCTCTGCGTCTGCTTTTTGGCACATTTACTGTGAATTGTGTAGAACACAATATGCAAATAAACTTTGAGTGTTGCTGTGTGGGAGATTTGATTCTTGGATGTTTTTTTTTCTAAAATGTTTATGAATAACATATAATATACATTATATACAACATAATGTATCTTTTTTTTTTATCGCAGTATTAACTGTAGGCAGCCTGAGCTGATTGAAGAGAAAGCTTTGGGACTGGGCAACCTGGATGGTGGTAGTCCAGAGCTATATACTATACACACTATATAGATATATAGTCTTTCCACTATTGGCTCCAATGTCCAGCTGGGTGAAAATAGTAGCCAGCCGAGGTCACAACTCTGCTAGGGGGGTCCGGGGGTACAAGAATCGGGACATCCTAAATCTTAAATCGACGGGAAAATCCTGTGTTTATGAACGCTATAAATCACAGTTTACTTTGCTTCACCGTGGTCATATCACCATTATTAATCACAATATTAATTTAGTAAGAGACACACATACTGTAAAGACCCCGTAGAGTCTGAGTCTGAGTTGTTTGATATGAATGAGCGACAGGGAGTGGAAAAGAAGAGAGAATGAGCTGTCTGTGTGTGTGTGTGTGTGTGTGTGTGAGAGAGAGATATACTGTGTGTTGTGTGTGTGTGTGTGTGTGAGAGAGAGAGAGAGAGAGAGTGTGTCTGTGTGCGTGTGTGTGAGAGAGAGATACTGTGTGTGTATGTGTGTGAGAGAGAGAGAGAGTGTCTGTGTGTGTGTGTGTGTGAGAGAGAGATACTGTGTGTGTGTGTGTGTGTGTGAGTGTGTGAGAGAGAGAGAGTGTGCGTGTGTGTGTGTGTGAGAAAGAGAGAGAGAGTGTGCGTGTGTGTGTGTGTGCGTGTGTGTGTGTCTGTGTGTGTGTGTGTGTGTGTGTGTGTGTGTGTGTGTGTGTGTGTGTGTGTTTTGCCGTAAATCCTCAGAAGGCGACCGACCGAGCGACAGAAAACTGGAGGCTTTGTTGTTGTTATTGTTTTGTTAGCTTAGAGGCAAGACACACACACACACACACACACACACACACACACACACACACACACACACACACACACACTGTGGAGACAATGAGAAAAGGATTTCAGCTGCTGTACATGTGTGGTCTCAAGTTTTTTCATCCTTGCAGAGGAAGCAGCAAAAAATGAAGCCAGGTGTGTGTGTGTGTGTGTGTGTGTGTGTGTGTGTGTGTGTGTGTGTGTGTGTGTGTGTGTGTGTGTGTGTAATCTCCTCCTATACTTACGAGAACTGTTTTGAGTTTGAGTCAATATAATTTTTTTTCTTGCAATTTAACTGTATAGTCAGTGATTCTGGAGAACGCTTGTTGTCAAAACCAGTGAATATCTCCTCATGATCCGCTACCTGTCTGTACTGTGTGTGTGTGCTGAAAATAAATCCAGTGTTAATACACAGCCTAGGCTCTGTAAACTGTCATGTTGTATATTCACTGGATTTTTTCCCCATAGCATTAAGGAATAGCTCCTTGTTTGAAAGTTACATTTAGAATTAGATTATGATTATAGTATACAGAAAATATTATGTAATTTGAGTGTCCTGACAAGGGTGTCGGTTTGTAGCGTTCTCTCTTCTGATTGGATATTAATTTCGGGATCCTCCAATAAGTTTATTTGCCGATTACATGCAGAGCGAGTGACTGAGAGATCGGCTTTATGAAACGCGCATATTATG
>CM047522.1:25723371-25725871 GCA_026122265.1 Ammodytes dubius | reverse complement strand
GAGACACACGTAATTATCTCACAACATATTTTTAGTTTTGCAATTTTCAGTAATACAATGTTGTTGACTTTCGTTTTCAGATGGAGGTGAATGTGGCGAAAAAAACGTCATCGCACGAGGTCCAAAGGAGTCAGAGGTAAACCCAGTCTCTGCTTCCTCTTAAAGCGATAGTGCGTAACTTTTTATATATTCAAGGGGCGGCAGTGGGTAGGGAGGTCGCCTCTGGTGTGCAGGGTCGGAGGTTCGATCCCCCGTCTCCCCGCCACATGTCGAAATGTCCTTGGGCAATACATTGAACCCCGAATTGCTCCCGATAGTTAGCTTGCACCCTGCGTGGTAGCTGCTGCTGCTATCGGTGTATGAATGTGTGTGTGATTGGGTGAATGTGTACAAAACAATGTAAAGCGCTTTGAGTCTGTGAGAAACCAGGGAAAAGAGCTTTATAAGTGGAGTCCATTTACCATATATAGGTGAATTTTGGGGCGACTGTGTCTCAGGTGGTAGAGCGGGTCGGCCAATGATCAAAGGGGTTGGAGGTTTCGATCCCCGCTCTGCCACCTGTGTCATGGTTGTTGTGTTCTTCTTGGGCAAGACACTTCACCCACCTTGCCTCGTGTGAATGTCAATAGTTAGCCTGCTGCTATCGGTGTATGAATGTGTGTGTGAATGGTAACGTGGGAAAGGAAAACAGGTCTCCCTTGAAAAAGATTCTTCGGTCTCAATGGGATATACCTGTATAAATAAAGGTTAAAAAAAAAAATATATATATAGGTGAATGTTAGTTATATTCAAACTAGATGTGTGAGCTATTGTTGTTGCTTAAAGTAAAACATTGATCTTTTGCTCTTGTTTATTTGTGAAGCTGCGGTGGAGACAGCGACGCAAGAGTTATTCAGGTAAGTACACACACACACGCACACGCACACACGCACACACGCACACACACACACGCACACACACGCACACACACACACACACAAGCACACACACACACACACACACACACACACACACACACACACACGCACACACACACGCACACACACACGCACACACACTGGGATCAATAAGTCAACACTATTTGTCTGAGCTCCCACTTCACCTTGAACGAACCAAGTTATTTTTCCTCATTCTTAAAACATCTTTTCTTTATCCACTTCATTCTTTCTCTATATCCGGCCCTCCTCTACCTCTCCTTAAAGGTGCAGTGTGTAAAATTTTGGGTTTTATTTCCTAGCAGATTTTGTAGAAAGTAATTATAATATCCATAAGTACATTTAATTTAGTGCATAATAGCTGAAATTTTTTTTTTTAATAATTTTTTTTCTCCCTTAGAAAGGGTCTCATATATGTCCATATTTCTGCATATCTTGGACCAAGGCCTAGTTCCGCCATCTTGAAAGTGTCATAGTTGTGTAGCCCCTTTTACCCCAAAAATACAGAGGGCAGGGCCCTAGGTTCTTTAACCCAACTTTCTTTCTTCAATATTAGCTTGGGTTCCCTATTTATATTTATACCTGATCACAGTACCCTTAATATCATTAACATGCACCATATAAACAATTAAACAGACAAACAAAGTTGTACGTAATCAAATGTTTACTTGCTTTCCTTATAAAATAAAATACAAAATGAAGGGGCTTACCCTTTTTGCTATACCATGGTTTAAACAGAAATTAGGTACCTAACTAAGCCGGCATGTAATATCAATAAACAAAGAAAATAGTCCTTTCAAGGAAACCCCCCGTTGCAGGCCTGTTCACATCCGTCCTCTTCGCTCCTTTGAGCTAAAGCACTTCTACTCACGGCTCCCTTTCGATTGTCCACAAGTGAAAGTCCATGCAGCGTCCTCTTCACCAGAGGAAGGTGTAGCGTCCTCGAGGCTACACCCGCTATCTGGCCTTGGTGTCCGGTGGCGTCGGTGTGTGGGCTGGGTCAGTCAACGCTACTCCTCGCAGCTAGCTGGGCTAACTAACTACACCGGGCTTGATGCAGCTTCGAGTACCGTCCGTGCTGGACAATACGGCAACATATGCATCCAAGAACACTTGCAGTTTTTAGGGCTGATATGCCATCAACTTTCAATAACTACAACTGACTATTTCATTACAGAAACATGAGCTATGTTTCCCTCATCTGTTTTCCCTTCACCAACTCAGCCCGAGCGCCGTCTTCTTTCCTCCCTTTTATTCCCAAATTCCCACCTCGACCCCCAAACATGTCGTTGCACCCCCTGGTGACTGGATGACTGCATTGCAGGTACATGAATGAAAGGATGTATACAAATGAATAACTAAATACCTTATACAATATTCCAAAACATTTCAACTGTTTGCAATATGAAAAACAATAAACTCTTATTTAACCAATATAGTAATTTTCAACTGGGTTACAGTTGGAATGTCATCAGGTGCATTGTTTAAAATTTAGAATTGTTCTTGTCCTTGAAGGCCACTGTAGCTTCTGTTATTATTCGAAAGGGTTGGGGTTACCCAGGGAG
>CM047522.1:25695871-25698371 GCA_026122265.1 Ammodytes dubius | reverse complement strand
TTTCAATTTTTTTCGCACATTTATACTACATAGGATCTCAGAATTCAATACACCTTCATATTCAAACCGGTGAAGTAGGCCTTTAAATATAACAGTCTGAAAAGTCATTTATGGCTTACATAGGACTCTAGTCGGATGCTGTAGGTTGTGGCTTTATTTTAAAAAAGTAAAAATGTCAAATGACTTGTTAGACGGATTGTGTCACAGTGAAAGTTGGTTGTTGGGCATGATAGCTCCATCATGCACCCGTCCTGCATGACTCTACATCCATTATTTTTATGTTTGGACTTCTTTATTTATTTTTATTTTTTTGTACAGGGACAGCACACAATTTAAAAACAATTGCACCATAGTTAGCTACTGGCAAATAAGCATCTGTAGCCCCTTATATAATGTATGTACGTTTGGGTTTGAATGCAGGTGGAGTTTAGCTTGGCACCGCCCGCCTACCTACTTCCGCTCAATTGTCATTTCCCTTCAGTAGTCAGTCTGGGTCTGCGGTATATTAGTGGGTTCTATCCAGACCGATTTTTGCCGGTCCAATCAGCGAACAGAGGGAGTGGCTCAGAAGCCGGCGCATGACATACTGTACGTCACGACCAAACGTTATCCGATTGGTTGGCAGATCCAGAGTGGCACTGGGCAGATCCAATAGTTTAAAAATGAACAGACACCCGCCTGACTTTTTCATATAACAGTTACATTGAAGCCATTGCCAAACAAGTTGGTCGTCTTGTGTTGACAGTGGCAAATTTATTTTTATTTATTTATTTTTTGCGTATGTCTATGTGTCCTTCTATACTTTCCTTCCTACCTCTACATCTCACCTGCCTGATTGCCTGGTTTCGCTCTCTGTGTGTGTCTGTGTGTCTGTGTGTCTGTCTGTCTGTGTGTCTGTCTGTCTGTCTGTCTGTCTGTCTGTCTGTCTGTCTGTCTGTCTGTCTGTCTGTCTGTCTGTCTGTCTGTCTGTCTGTCTGTGTGCCTGTCTGTCTGTCTGTCTGTCTGTGTGCCTGTCTGTCTGTCTGTGTATCATAACAGCATGAACCATCACATTGATCCAGCTGCTTGAGAACTCTTCCCAACATCCCAACCTGCTCCGATCACTCACCCTAAACCCTGAGGTAACATGTCACATTAGTTTAGTTCAAATACAAAGAAGAACAAACAATTAAAGGTGCAGTGTGTAATATGACATCGTCAAGAAAGTTCTACAAAGTTCTAGAATGCAACGCTCCCTGGGTAACCCCACCCCTTTTGAATAATAACAGAAGCTACAGTGGCCTTCAAGGACAAGAACAATTCTAAATTTTAAACAATGCACCGGATGACATTCCAACTATGACACTTTCAAGATGGCGGCACTAGGCCTTGGTCCAAAAATATGCAGAAATATGGACATATATGAGATCCTTTCTAAGGGAAAAAATAATAATAAAAAAAAAATTCAGCTATTATGCACTAAATTAAATGTACTTATGGATATTATAATTACTTTCTACAAAATCTGCGAGGAAATAAAACCCAAAATTCTGGGGTTACCCATGGAGCGTTGCATTCTAGAACTTTATAAAACTTACTTGATGATGTCATATTACACACTGCACCTTTAATGTACATTTTGGACCTTTGATTTACTAGTAGGCCTATGAAAGAAGACATTGCTATTGAAGTCAAAATAGCCCCAAAACTCAAAATTGACTGCATCCTTGTTACAATAGCTCATAAAGATATTTTTAATGCATTTTCTGTAGTTATCTGTGCATGTCTAACCGCCTTACACCTTACACCTTACACCTTACACCCAGCGCCTTATAACTTTCCTCTCTGCTAACCTTAACCCTCCGCTGTGTCTCTCTCACCTTTTCCCTTTTCCTTGTCTTGTCAAAAGTCCTTGCGATGTATGAGAATGTTTTAAAGTGCCCCACCCCGGGCTGCTCCGGACGGGGGCACGTCAATAGCAACCGGAACTCCCACAGAAGGTGAGTGGGTGGGACCGTCCCGCCAATATAGGGGGACGCTGATGTGTTTTGATAACAGCTATATGACCTGTGTGAATGTGGCAGATTTCTATTTTTTTTTTTAAATTTAATGTTCTATTTTTTTTTTTTTTTTTTGCGACTATAATTTTTTTTTTTTTTTCACAAAATATTTATTGCAGTTTTTTCACACACAAACAAACATCAATCATTTAATTTTTTTTTTTTTTTTTAAGATATTTTTTTGGCATTTTTATGCTTTATTGATAGTGTAGAGACAGAGTTGAAATGGGGCAGAGAGGGGAGTGACATGCAGAGAACGACCGCGGGCTGGAATCGAACCCGGGTCTGCTGCTGGCCGAGGCCCATGGGGGGGGGGGGGGGGGGGGGGGGGGGGCTCAACCAACTGAGCTAAGGGCGCCCCATTTTAAAAAAAATTTTGAGGGAGAAGGAATAAATCAAATTGACATTCTCGAGCCCTATATCTCCAGATTGAGGGGAACAAATTGTTCTCGTCGCTGTTT
>CM047522.1:25680871-25683371 GCA_026122265.1 Ammodytes dubius | reverse complement strand
GTGTGTGTGTGTGTGTGTGTTGTGTGTTGGATTCGGGGGACCGTTGAAGTGAAAAAGGTTTTTAATCAGAAGGGTAATTGCGTTTTGTTAATGAAGCAATACATTGCAGAGGAGGTCGAGATGTGTGTGTGTGTGTGTGTGTGTGTGTGTGTGTCTGTGTGTGTGTGTGTGTGTGTCTGTGTGTGTGTGTGTGTGTGTGTGTGTGTGTGTGTGTGTGTGTGTGTGTGTGCGTGTGTGTGTGTTTGTGTGTGTGTGTGTGTGTGTGTGTGTGTGTGTGTGTGTGTGTGTGTGTGGGGGTGTGTGTGCGTCTGTGTGTGTGTGTGTGTGTGTGTGTGTGTGTGTGTGGACTGCAGCCTTCACAGACACAGGCAAAGCTCTTGTTAACCGAGTACAACTGGTGCAGTATAGGAGTTAGAACTTCCACTTATTTCCATGTACTGTAGTGTTACAATGGGGCGACCGTGGCTCAGGTGGTTAAGCGGGTCGGCCAACGATCCTAGGGTTGGCGGTTCGATCCCCGCTCTGCCATCAGTGTCATGGTTGTTGTGTCCTTGGGCAAGACACTTCACCCACCTTGCCTCGTGTGAATGTGTATGACTGCTGTATGTTTGAGGTGGTGGTCGGAGGGGCCGTTGGCGCGGAATGGCAGCCACGCTTCTGTCAGTCTGCCCCAGGGCAGCTGTGGCTACTATGGTAGTTTACCACCACCGGTATGACTGTGTGTGAATGAATGGAACCTGGAACCCTGTAAAGCGCTTTGAGTGCCTTGAAAAGCGCTATATAAATCCAATCCATTATTATTCATTATTACAATAAGTTAGCATTAATACTTCATACATACAGTAAAATAATATATACAGGTCTTAAAAATGAATTTTCATCATGTTTTTAAGAACAAAATGTCTCATAAATCAGACAGTGATGAACAAAATGTCTCATAAATCAGACAGTATGAACAAATCCTTCTGTAATAACCTTCAGAATAGTGCTGAGAATGATTGTGGAAAGTTTAGTTGATGTAAGTGCTTTAGAAGTTGTAGATTTTTGGTTCAGAGTATTGAAAAGAAAAAACGCTTAGCCCATTAAAGAACACTTGAGCTGTGTCACAGAGGATGAAATTAGGAACGAAGTGAAAGAATAAAATGTCATTAAGTCTCGCACATGAAAAATCTACTAAGAAAGTTTTTTTTTTAATTACATAAGTTAGAAAAACACAAACTTAAAGCTTGAGTGCGTAACTTCTGTGGCCCCCCATGAGGAATTCTGAGTAATTACAACAACACTGTCGGTGCATCTACATGAGGTAAAGCCTTCAGTGATGGCACATGGATGTTTACCTTCTGCTGTACGTCCAGGTTTTTTCTTAGCAGTAGAATCAACAACTGAAACATTTCTTGGGATTTTTCTGAGCTCCTGCACCAGTGTTGGGGGAGCCACATAGTCACATATGGCAGTACTGTGTGTGAGCTGAATTTTTTTTAAAGTTAATACACAGCCTAGGCTCTGTAAACCTGTGTATACTAACAGCCTAGGCTCTGTAAACCTGTATACTAACATGTTACACACCCTAGGCATTAAGACAGAAGCCATAGTAAATGTGCCTAGGCTCTGTAAAGCTGTGCATACTACTCTGTAAAGCTGCATACTAACCCTCTGTAGTCTATTACACAGCCTAGGCTCTGTAAAGCTGTGTATACTAACTGCCTAGGCTCTGTAAAGCTGCATATTAACAACCTAGGCTCTGTAAACTGTGTATACTAACACACAGCCTAGGCTCTGTAAACTGTGCATACTAACAGCCTAGGCTCTGTAAACTGTGCATACTAACAGCCTAGGCTCTGTAAACTGTGCATACTAACAACCTAGGCTCTGTAAACTGTGCATACTAACAACCTAGGCTCTGTAAACCTGTGTATACTAACAACCTAGGCTCTGTAAACCTGTGTATACTAACATCCTAGGCTCTGTAAATCTGTGTATACTAACAGCCTAGGCTCTGTAAACCTGTATGTTATCATGTTAATACCCAGCCTATGCTCTGTAAACTGTGCATACTAACAGCCAAGGCTCTGTAAAGCTGTGCATACTAACAGCCTAGGCTCTGTAAAGCTGTGCATACTAACCCTGCGTAGTCGTCTTACTTCTCGTCCCTGTTTATACACAGTCTAGACATTAAAAAAGAACCCATAGTAAATGTGCCTAGGCTCTGTAAACTGTGTTTACTAACCCTCTGTAGTCTATTACACAGCCTAGGTAAACTGTGTATACTAACAGCACTAGGCTCTGTAAAGCTGTGCATACTAACCGCCTAGGCTCTGTAAAGCTGTGCATACTAACAGCCTAGGCTCTGTAAACTGTGCATACTAACAGCCTAGGCTCCGTAAACTGTGTATACTAACACACAGCCTAGGCTCTGTAAAGCTGTGCATACTAACAGCCTAGGCTCTGTAAAGCTGTGCATACTAACCCTGCGTAGTCGTCTTACTTCTCTCTGCACCAG
>CM047522.1:25648371-25675871 GCA_026122265.1 Ammodytes dubius | reverse complement strand
CGTGCGTCCAGCCCATGGTCCAGCCAGAGGAATCGAGGACATCGCTGGCCGATTAGTCCGTGCCCAAATTATTAATCAGTTGTAAATATTTTTTTATTATGTATATATGTTTTATTATTATTTATATTTTTTTAATGTATATATTTTCTATATAGGCCAACACACTTAAACAGATCTCTCCTACAGTCTCAAAACACCTCAATTAGCTCCTTGTCATTTGATGATGTTCAATGCATTGCTTCTGTCAAAAATAACTATTCCCGTCTAAATGCCTGCTCGTTGTGACAAATACATATTTTAATTACATTCGTTTGCAGTGTTTTTATTGTTATAGCCTACATTAACACAATTGTTTTACTGTTAGCAATAGGCCTTTCTTGTTGTAATTGCCTTAATCATTATTAAGATAAAGGGGCATCGGTTTGGACCGAGTTCCGCAAAATTTACAATGTCAATCAGGTGAAGGCGCTGTGGAAAAACAATTTATACCACATTGTATGCGTTTATATTGCTATTGCTTTAGTACTTTCGTTAAGTTAGGAATATATTTGTTATTTTAGAACCTTTAACATTCAAGTTTGAAAACTCTTCTTAAATTAATCAACCAATGTTTGGAAAATAGGTTACTGCGTTTTTGTAGTGCACAAACCACCTAGTTTATGAGACATCGCTACCCTAGGATGCCGTGACATTTACAATGAATGAATGAAAGGATGAATGAAAGAATGAATTATTTTATTTTATTTTAAATGTTTGTATATGTTAGTTCGTCTTCAAACGTAACTGTTTGGGGTCGAATTTGCTGCTGGAGCAACTGTATTTGCAGCCTTAATTTAGTTTGTTCCAATTCTAATTTTTTTGTCTCCGTCTCTAATTTAATTGTTTCTTTTTCAACGCGGATTATTTCTTTTTCCATGAGCTCTTTCTGCAAATCTTCCTGTCTCCTCCGCTTCGCTGCCGGGGCTGGGGAGGACATCGGACAGGGGTTTGCCGCTGGTGCTGCTGATGCTGGTGCTGCTGGTGATGGTGGTGGTGGGGGTGACGGGGAACGTGTGACACTTGCCAAGTCTGAAACAACATGTGAATCTTTTAAATTCTGGCCAATAAGGCTAGCCCTAGTTTATCAATCTGCTTATCCAACGAACACATCATCCTCAATAAATATGTGCTATGCTACACACCTTCATCCAACAGTTGAGGACTGCCGCTGTCCACACCGTCCAACCCGATGAAAGCTGGTGAATCCTCCCCAAAAATAGTGACAATAATGTCACTATAAGGTGACGTTTTCGGGGGAGGACCACCGCCGGTAGGGTGGTGTTTTGTGGCGGAGATGTCCTTCTTGGCCCGGGACAGGAGGTCTTTCCATTTTTTTTTAATATCGGCCTCTGTCCGGTGACAGCCGGAGTCCGAGGTGCCGTTCACTGTCTCCGTTAATAAACGCCATGCCTCTTGTTTTCTCTTGTTGGTCACCACATTAGACTGCTTTGCCGTTAATGTCTCCTTGTGGTCGCTGTAAAGTTCGATAACTTTACGAATTTCAAGGTCGGTAAAGTTACCCTTTCTCTTTCGGTGTTCCTCCATCATTTCGGATGTAAGTAGGCCAAGCTAATAGCGTGGTATCCTAGCAACGCGGTGATGTGCGCATTCCATGGAACATTCACATGGCCGCGCATGGCTTAGACCGGGCGTAGTTAAGACCAGGCGTAAGTCCCGTTGGTGCAACCGGCGTAAGGTCCATTCTAAAGACTGGTCTTAACTAAGACCTACTTAACAGTTACGACCAGGCTTAGTTAAGACCAGTTGGTGCAACCGGCCCCAGTAGCCTATGTAAATGCATTTTGACACAGTTCACTTTCTTACATCCGGTTTAGCGATATCAAAAGAAGTTTAACCTTTAGTATTAACCGGTTAAAGATCTTCTTAACAGTTAACGGTTAACCAGTTAACCATGGTCATCCCTAGCCTGGATACTACATCCATTGTATATCTATCTATCTATGGTTACACCTCTCCCTCTCCCTCTCTCTCTCTCTAGGTGTCCTGTCCCAGGCTGTGACGGCCAGGGGCATGTGACGGGTAAGTACGCGTCCCACCGCAGTGCGTCCGGCTGCCCGCTGGCGGCGCGGCGACAGAAGGACAGTGTGGTGAGCGGGGCGGCCTTCATCTGGAGGGGAGGGGGCAAGACGGACGGGATGAGCTGTCCCACGCCGGGGTGTGACGGCTCGGGACACGTCTCAGGAAGCTTCCTCACACATCGCAGGTGTTTAGTTGTTATGATACTAATAATTGATGGTGTATTCTGTATATATATATAGAGCTTTATTGGAGGGCACTCAAAGACGAAAAAGGGAAATCACAAAAACCACAGTCAGGGGGTTAAGATCTGGGCCTGGACTCACAGACACAAACAAACACACAAACAGACAGCGAGCCAGACAGACAGACAGACAGACAGACAGACAGACAGACAGACAGACAGACAGACAGACAGACAGACAGACAGACAGACAGACAGACAGACAGACAGACAGACACACAGTACATCTGGAGGGGGGGGGGCAAGACGGACGGGATGAGCTGCCCCACGCCGGGGTGTGACGGGTCGGGACACGTCTCAGGAAGCTTCCTCACACATCGCAGGTGGGACGGGGATATGGACACACACACACACACACACACACACATACACAATGATCATTTGAAGGTGTTGCTGCTATATGTTAAAAGCGAACAAACGGCGTGCTCGTGGTGTAGTGGTTAAACCTTTACATGAACATTTAAGTTTAATTTATCAAGTTAGACTAAATCAACCTTTTTGGTCAAATTTTTTTGTTTTTATTTCGCTATGTAAAAGATCCTGGCACATGGTATCTACTGTTTGGTAACTAGAACCTTTCGTCAACGTTTATGTGTGTGTGTGTGTGGTGTGTGTGTGTGTGTGTGTGTGTGTGTGTGTGTGTGTGTGTGTGTGTGTGTGTGTGTGTGTGTGTGTGTGTGTGTGTGTGTGTGTGTGTGTGTGTGTGTGTGTGTCTGTCTGTCTATCTGTTTTGTTCCAGTCTGTCCGGTTGTCCCCGTGCGACCTCTGCGATGAAGAAATCCCGGATGAGCAGCGTGGACATGTTGACAATCAAGCAGAGAGCCAGCAAAGGTAGGACAGTTAAACCATAACATAATAATAATAATCTCTCTCTCTCTCTCTCTCTCTCTCTCTCTCTCTCTCTCTCTCTCTCTCTCCTCTCTCTCTCTCTCTCTTCTCTCTCTCTCTCTCTCTCTCTCTCTCTCTCTCTCTCTCTCTCTCTCTCTCTCTCTCTCTCTCTCTCTCTCGTCTCCCCATTTCAGTATTTAGGACAGTCACACCATAACACACACACACACACACACACACACGCTCAAACAGAGAGCCAGCAAAGGTAGGACAGTCACACAGAGAGCCAGCAAAGGTAGGACAGGCAAACAGAGAGCCAGCAAAGGTAGGACAGACAAACAGAGAGCCAGCAAAGGTAGGACAGACAAGCAGAGAGCCAGCAAAGGTAGGACAGACACACAGAGAGCCAGCAAAGGTAGGACAGTCACACAGAGAGCCAGCAAAGGTAGGACAGTCACACAGAGAGCCAGCAAAGGTAGGACAGACAAACAGAGAGCCAGCAAAGGTAGGACAGTCACACAGAGAGCCAGCAAAGGTAGGACAGTCACACAGAGAGCCAGCAAAGGTAGGACAGTCACACAGAGAGCCAGCAAAGGTAGGACAGTCTAACAGAGAGCCAGCAAAGGTAGGACAGACACACAGAGAGCCAGCAAAGGTAGGACAGTCACACAGAGAGCCAGCAAAGGTAGGACAGTCACACAGAGAGCCAGCAAAGGTAGGACAGTCACACATAGGCCTTTCACACCAAAATGAACCAAGAGTCAGTTCCAGGCTGGTGTTGGGGTCAGTTCAAAACTGGTTACAGCCTTATCCCAGTTATGAACCGGTTGGTTTCACATCGACCGGAGACAGCCATAGAGCCGGCAAGAGAGCAACGTCATGACGTCACTGTAAACGTGTGTACGTCGCCCGACGCCGCTGCTCTTGTGGCTAACGCTAAAGCTACCGCTAGCTTTTAGCACAACAACAGCGGCGAATACGTCTTATTTTTACACGTGTTGGCTCTCGCTTTGCTTTCTTAACCAAACCAGACCCATACAGCGTATTCTCGCCGGTCAATTTGATCGCTACGTTCGGTAATTATGTTATGTTTACGTCTCGTAGTAGCGGTGTTTTTAAATATGGCGGGCATGAGGTTTGAGTTGGTCTGGTTGGTCAGGATAATCCCTCCCCCGGCCGCTGGCGCAAGCGGTTCTTCTCAAACCCTGCTCAGTCCTGGGGTTTGAGTAGAACCTGTTTTTACGGCCCGGAGCCTGCCCGGAGCAGGCTTTCTGGCGGTGTGAAACCAAAACACTGGCTCTAACTCCGAACTAGCACCGATTTTGCGGCGGTGTGAAAGGCCTAACAGAGAGCCAGCAAAGGTAGGACAGTCAAACACACACACACACACACACACACACACACACACACACACACACACACACACACACACACACACACACACACACACACACACACACACACACACACACACACACACACACACACACACACACACACACACACACACACACACACACACACACACACACACAGAGTTTTGCACTCACCCCAAACAGAGAGCCAGCAAAGGTAGGACAGTCCAACAGAGAGCCAGCAAAGGTAGGACAGAGAGCCAGCAAAGGTAGGACAGTCCAACAGAGAGCCAGCAAAGGTAGGACAGGCAAACAGAGAGCCAGCAAAGGTAGGACGGTCAAACAGAGAGCCAGCAAAGGTAGGACGGTCAAACAGAGAGCCAGCAAAGGTAGGACAGTCACACAGAGAGCCAGCAAAGGTAGGACAGTTTAAACCATAACACACATGACACCATATGACGTCATAATATGCTAATTAGATGGGAACATTTACTCCCCAGATAAACTTTAGGTCATTCTCTTTTTGTAATTAGTATTTTATTGAGTTTTTATACATCACTGTAACAATGTAATCAGAATTGTAGTCAACACAACAATTGACGTCTTATAATTTATCCCTTAGTGATGTTACATTTTTGAAAAAGAAAATAAAGATTATGCCAAAAGGGGTAATAGAAATCAGGTAGAAATAGTTAAATAAAAAGGTAAAAAAAAATAAAAATAAAAAAAAAAGATAAATTTTTTTTTAAATTAAAATGTATATAATTAAAAAAAAACACACATGGATCAGTTGTACCGATTTACAATAAGCAAACTTTAGGTCATTCTCAATATTTTTCTCATTTACACTTTGCCTCTATCTCAAACCACTTTAGATCCAGAGCCTTCTGAAATGTAGGTGTCAAAATCTAGTATTTATTAAAGAAAAATAAAACCCGGCGCCTAAAGGGTTAATACATTTTTCGAATAGTGAATTATCCAAATCAAATTACTTCAAACACTTATCTCCTCAGTCATATGTCATCCTAGAAACTTCCTTCAACCTACAAAATATTCAGCTATCTTCTTTCGTTCATACTTATGTTCAAATTTTTAAATCAAATTAAATGTGTTGTGTTTTTTTTACGATATATTTTTGGCATTTTTGTGCTTTATTGATAGTGTAGAGATAGAGTTGAAATGGGGCAGAGAGGGGAGTGACATGCAGAGAACGACCACGGGCTGGAATGGAACCCGGGTCCGCTGCTGGCCGAGGCCCATGGGGGGGGGGGACGCCCTACCAACTGAGCTAAGGGCGCCCCCTTGTTTGTGTTTTGTTCCAGGAATAGAAAACGACGAGGAGATCAAACAGCTGGACGAAGAAATCAAAGATCTGAACGAGTCGAACAATCAAGTGGAATCAGACATGATCAAGCTGAGGACACAAGTACGTGTGTGTGTGTGTGTGTGTGTGTGTGTGTGTGTGTGTGTGGTGTGTGTGTGTGTGTGTGTGTGTGTGTGTGTGTGTGTGTGTGTGTGTGTGCGTGTGCGGTGTGTGTGTGCGTGTGTGTGTCTCTCTCTCTCTCTCCCTGTGTGTGTGTGTGTGTGTGTGTGTGTGTCTCAGTGTGTGTGTGTGTGTGTGTGCATTAAAGACAAATTTGGATGAAAGTTAAAGACCTACTTCACCGGTGGAAATATGAAGGTGTATTGAACTCTGAGACGTATGTAGTATAAATGTGCAAACTCACTCACTCACTCACTCACTCACTCACTCACTCACTCACTCACTCACTCACTCACTCACTCACTCACTCACTCACTCACTCACTCACTCCCTCCCTCCCTCCCTCACTCCCTCCCTTCCTCCCTCCCTCCCTTCCTCCCTCACTCCCTCCCTCACTCCCTCACTCCCTCATCACTCATCACTCTCCCCCCCCCCCCCCCCCCCCACACACCACACTCTAATACATTTCTGCAGTTCTGTGCGATACCAGTCTTCCTCATGGAAGCTCTGGTACAAATCTCTGTTGTGATGTCTCTTTTTTTTTTTTTTTTTTTTTATATATTCTTGTGTTTATGTCTATATTTATTGTGTGTGTTGCATATGGACCATGAGTCTGCCAATAAAGATGATGATGATGATGATGATGTCCCTGTTCCCTCAGATCACCACCATGGAAACGAGCCTGAAGTCCATTGAGGAGGAAAACAAAGTGATCGAGCAACAGAACGACTCTCTGCTCAACGAACTGGCAAACCTCAGCCAGTCGCTCATCAACAGCCTGGCCAACATACAGCTGCCACACATGGTAGGGAAGGGCTGTGTCAAAAAATGTAATTATCGATATATCGCGATACTTAGTTTCGCGATATCAGTATCGATTTTTATAACTAAAAATCGATATTTTTTTAATTAATTTTTTTATGATTTTTTATTTTATTTATTTAATTTTTCTTGCTTTTCAAGGCTTTATTGACAGTGCAGAGACACAGATATGAAATGGGGCGGAGAGGGAAAGAAATGCAGAGAACAACCACGGGTCAGATTCAAACCCATGTCTGCTGTGAGGCCTGAGCCTCTAGGATACTGACTATTGAAGTTAAATCTGTTTTGTTTAGAACACTTAAGATTCACTGTGTCACAAAAGCACACTGATGTGTTTTCATTTTCATTGTGTCCTGTACAGTTAGTACAAGAGTGAATTGGATTTGTTATTTTGATATTATGGCAGCTGCAGCAGTGTTTGATCATTTGCCAAAACCAAAAGAAAAGGAAGAAAATAGTAAAGGAAGTTGTGAATGAAATAGTTTTGACTTCATTTGTCTTTGCAATTATCAATATATTGTGCTGTTATGTTTGACAAGGCAACTTGTTTATGGAATATCGCAATATATCGTGATATATCAAGATACGCAATATATCGTGATATATCGTATCGTGACCAGTGTATCGTGATACGTATCGTATCGCGAAGTCCTTGACGATACCCAGCCCTAGTAAGGAGGCTGTGTGTGTGGGCGGGTGGGTGGGTGTGTGTCTGTGTGTGTCTGTGTGTGTGTGTGTGTGTGTGTGTGGGTGTGTTTGTGTGTGTGTGTGTGTGTGTGTGTTCCTGCTTTGTTTTAAACAATGAAATGTTTTATATGGGACAGGTGTAAATATCTTCTCCAGCCTTTACTGTAGCAAAATTTGTATTTTTTAATTTTTGTTTTACTCATCTGCTTCTTCCAGTCCATGCTGTGCTTCCTCTCCTGTGCTTTACGACGCTTCACAGTTTCACATTAAAGTTTGACTCAAATGCTCACGGCTGTTCTGACGTCATGTTATCTTGGTGTAGAAAGAAGACTGCGGCTAATTGGATAATATCTCTCTTTTAAGCTCTCTGGACTCTGGACTCTTAGCTTACTGCCATTTGTTCGAGGAAAAACGTCCGTCTCAACAAGGAATTTGACTTTTACCCCTCCTGACATAAGAGGAAATTTGCACATTAACAGTAGGAATTGGTAGAAAGAAAAACCCCTTACTAGATCTACGGCTTTGTTCACACTATAGTAACCTGAATCTATGATCCAAGTCATAACTGATTTGTTGAGTACGTTTTGATATGTAGGATATAAGCTATAGGCTATAGATGAACTGTATATATATATATATCAATGATAATACGTGAAGATAAAAATATGAACAAAAACTAAAAACTCTTAGGTCCACAGCACACTGTTATTCTTTTAATCTTGGGTGTGATAACGTAATAATTCCAGTTTGCATTTTTAACTTTTGCTGTTCACATAATTTCTAAAAAATATATACAGTATATAAAAAATCAGAATTGGGAAACGTTCAATCGGAATGTGAACAGAGTTGAGCCAGAGAGGAAAAATATCTTGTTCAGGCGGACAATGTATGTTATTTATTTTTTAAATCACTATGTAGCGTCTAAAGCCTTGTAACTAGCAGGGTTTATTTAAAAGACTTCTCTGTACGTCCTCTCCTGTAGAAGCCGCCGCCCCAGAGAGAAAACCCAGTTAAACATAGCTGCTGTTTACAGATGACTCCCAGAGTAAGACAAACACTCCTCCTCCTTTATCCAATTATCCTTCTCTTCTGCACTTCTGTCTGTCATCCCCCCCTTTCTCTACCTCCGTCAGACCACTGTGTCCCTACGTCACAACTATCCATTTGTACTGCAGTATACTGGAGTCGTTTTAATTATTGGTATTGATTACTCGTGGAAAAATCCCAAGACAAAAACGTTTTTTTTTTTTTTTTTTTTACAAATTGCAAAAATCATATTTGAGAAGCTTATTAAGCTAAAACTTTCTAAAAATGTTAACATTTTTTTTTTTTTTAAACATTCGTTATATTAAAGGTATAATTAAATATAAAGGGTATAGCCTAAAGTAGCACAATTTCTAGGACTAATAAAGCACATGGATGTGAAAAGGATCTGGGCCCAATATTGAGCCCTGTGGGACGCCACATTTAAATGTAACTGTCTTTGCTCCTATCAAAAAGAAACCAAGACCTCTCCAGTCAAACTTAATCAAATTTAAATCTTATTTTCTTTGGGGGAGACTTAACCAATTCAGACTATGTTTGAACATATTCAACAACAACCCAACACCTTCCAGTAATCTATAGGCTAAATGAATAACATCACCATTTCTGTGTGTGTGTCATCTGCCCGTTCACCTCCATTAGTCGTGTAACACCCTGGTTTTGTCTCCATGTGCTAAAACATTAACCTTCAATCCATGTTCCACCAGCTAACCATCAAACCATCGCTGTCCTGAGTTTGCATGGCTTGATTTGAACTGCGTAGACTTTCACAGGCTGAGGAATTTATATAAATCGTAATATTAAAAAGTAATAAAAATGTGTATTTTAGTGCGTTTGTGTAACCTATCCTGGTATAGTTCCTTTCCTCCCTTTCTTCCTGCCTTGTAAGAGACCGAAATGTAACAGTGACCCTAAATGGAACTAATTTTTTTTTTTATAAAATAATTTTTTTTGTATGACGTTTTTGGTCAGCCAATAGCTTCAATGCTTCTATGGGGGGATATAAAGACATAATCTCAAAACCCTTCCTCTAAGCCTTTCTAAATGTGTTTCTTTCTTTCTCTTCTTTCTTTCTTTCTTTCTTTCTTTTTCTTTCTTTCTTTCTTTCTTTCTTTCTTTCTTTCTTTCTTTCTTTCTTTTCTTTCTTTTCTTTCTTTCTTTCTTCTTCTTTCTTTCTTTCTTTCTTTCTTTCTTTCTCCTCTCTCTCTCCTTCTCCTTCTGTATGGATGTGTGTTCCAGTTGCAAGTCGCTTTGGATAAAATGTTGTAATTAAATGTTCTACTTTTAGATTTTTTTTAGATTACTTTTTATGTTGTTGTTACGTTTCGGTCTCTAACACGCCTTGTTTTCGAAACTTTTTCCTTAAAACTTTCAGAGAATATATATAGACATAATCTCAAAACCCTTCCTCAATGCCTTTCTAAATGTGTCTTTTCTTTCTTTCTTTCTTTCTTTCTTTCTTTCTTTCTTTCTTTCTTTCTTTCTTTCTTTCTTTCTTTCTTTCTTTCTTTCTCTTTCTCTCTTCTCTCCCTCTCCCTCTCTCTCTCTCTCTCTCTCTCTCTCTCTCTTCTCCTTCTCTCTCCTCTCTCTCTCTTCCTCTCCATCTCTCTCTTTCTTCCCCCTCTTTTCCACAGGAGCCGATGAATGAACATAACTTTGACTCGTATGTGACCACGTTGACAGACATGTACACACACCAGGACCAATACCAGTCGCCCGAAAACAAGGCCCTGCTCGAAAACATCAAACAGGCTGTACAGGGCATCCAAGTCTAATCTAATCTAAGCCTCTACACCCCTAAGCCCTGTCCCAAGAGGCTCAAGACACAATATATACACATGCAAAGCAAAATCAACATGAAAAAATACATAAAAAAATATTTGGGGGGGAATTTTGGTTGTTTGTGTGCTGCTGTAAACTACCATAGTTACTTTATTTCATCTGTTATGCTCTCATGGGTATATCTCTCTATCTCTATCTCTATCTCTGTCTCGATCTCTGTCTCGATCTATCTATCTATCTATCTATCTATCTATCTATCTATCTATCTATCTATCTATCTATCTATCTATCTATCTATCTATCTATCTATCTATCTATCTATCTATCTATCTATCTATCTATCTATCTATCTCTCTCTCTCTCTCTCTATCTATCTATCTATCTATCTATCCATCTATCTCTCTCTCTCTCTCTCTCTCTATCTCTCTATCTCTCTCTCTCTCTATCTCTCTCTCTCTCCCTTTTTTTAAATCATTTCGATTGTCGTTGCCTTGCTTTGAAAAAACAAATTACCGACGTAATTTTAAAAATATCGAACATTCTTCTTCACCAACTTTTTTGTACATTTTTCATATGATCTAAAAATATATAATGTAACGTAAATGTTTATAGCTGCTAATGTATATGCACATTCTGGTGTATATGTATGTATTTATTTATTTATTTATTTATTGTAAGCTTGAATCAGTTTTTTTTTCAAATGTATTTTAATTGCGATTTTACATTCACGGGAAAAAAAATATGGGCGTCACGGGTTTTAAATGGTTAGCAGAGCGAAAACGTGAAGAGCAATCAATTTCGAGAAAGCTTTTCTCAAATAGCTGCAGAGATTGGAAGTGGAAGTTTTAATGGATGTTTAAATTCATTTTTGTTTTTGTAAAGTTTTTTGAATTGTGTAACCGTGTATAGGACACTTAAAAATATACAGCCCCCTGGGAAAAAAATTAAGAAACCAGTCTGGATTTTTCTTCAATCTTCATCTCTACATTGCTTTCTGAAAATGCCCTAACCCTAAATGACAATATTTGGTAGAAATGTTGTCAGTAGTTTATATCATAAAACCCAAATGTTCATTTTACTCAAACATATGCCTCTAAAAGAGTAAAACAGAACAAGAGACACTGAATATTTGGAGTGGTCTTTTAATTTTTTTCCGGAGCTGTATGTTACTGTAAATTTTAAGCTAAACATTATGTGAACGAATCGAATGCTATAAGCAAGACTATTTCAAACATCATGACACGGAAACCTACTGGTGCAAAATATCCCCAAATCATTGTTGTTTCGTTTTGTCCTGTAATGTTGTCGTTTTTATTTGAATTTATTTATTTATTTATTTTCGTACTTAAAGAAGGAGAAAGAAGCATGGAAAACATACCAACAATGGCTACAGCGAAATGTAGCCTGGCACCGCCCGCCTACCTACTTCCGCTCAATTGTCATTTCCCTTCAGTAGTCAGTCTGGGTCTGCGGTGTATTAGTGGGTTTTCTCCGGTTGATTTTTTACCGGTCCAATCAGCGAACAGAGGGAGTGGCTCAGAAGCCGGCGCATGACATATGTCACAACCAAACGTTATGCGATTGGTTGGCAGATCCAGAGTGGCACTGGGCAGATCCAATAGTTTTTAAACTTCAACAGACACCCGCCTGCCTTCAAGTGAGTTAACGTTTGTCAATTGAGCGATTCCAGACCTTCTGTACAAATGAAATGAAGTACGATGGTCTGGTATAGAACCAGGCTAAATGAAGTACGATGGTCTGGTATAGAACCAGGCTACAGCTACAGTAAATGTAGGAGACAATCTAATCGTGCCATCCTGAAATTTATTTTATCGATCATAAACCTCCGACTATTATTAGCTAATAGGATAAAACGTGTCAGCAATATTGGTATGATAA
Source organism: Ammodytes dubius (assembly GCA_026122265.1). Taxonomy (NCBI): domain Eukaryota; kingdom Metazoa; phylum Chordata; class Actinopteri; order Uranoscopiformes; family Ammodytidae; genus Ammodytes; species Ammodytes dubius. The sequence goes on along the minus strand of CM047522.1, from coordinate 25,663,651 downwards.
TAATAATAATATAAAAATAATCGTTTTGTTATAGATATGGGATGCAATCTATATAAAAGAAATGTTTGGGTATATGCAATTTCTTATGAATAAAAACTAGCAGAAAAGAGCTGATAGATAGATTTTACTAACTGTTAATGTATTGCGTTTTTGTACAAAAAAAACACTTTTACTACAATCATGTGTTGGGAAATTTGCCGCGGGTGAAGAGGACTCGTTTGACTTTGCACAGGGACACCTTTCGTTTCCATGTTTTGATGTTTTTATTGAGGCGACTTGAGGCAGAGTACAAAACGATCTGTAAATGGATAGATTTATTTTTTCCTTTTTGTTTAAAGCTGCAGTGTGTAGATTTTATTGGCATTTTTCAGACCATATTTGGTAGAAAATGGAGTATAATATTAATAAAGTATGTTTTAATTAGTGTATAATCGCGTTAAAATTCAAGTTTTTTGTTTATTTTTTGACCTTAGAATGAGCCTTTTATATCCACATAGGAGCGGGGCGCTGAGGCCGCCATGTTGCACCGCCATGTTTCTACAGTAGCACAGAACGGACAAACTTAACGGCCTTTACACATTTTTATATATACTGTAGTGGGCGTCCTGGGGAAATGCACCTGTTGGAAGACCAAGAAGAAGAAGAAGTACTATAGAATAAATAACTAAATACATCTTCACCTCATCACTTGATATTGTAGGAAAGACTTGAGGCAGTGGTGGACGATGCCATCTTTAAGTATCTATAGCTTCTTGTCCTTGAAGGCCACCGTAGCTTCTGGAAAAATTCTCCCAGAAAAGAACGGCTTAACAATCTCGAACTTTCACCACTAGATGCCAGTAAATAAAAAAAATCCAATTATTACACACTGCACCTTTAAAAAAAAATGCTTTAAGACGGCTAGCTGGATTTACAGGGTCAATCGCGCCCCGCCGCCCCCCCCCCCCCCCCCCTCCCTCCTCCCACCCCATCCGCTATTGTATAATATTGCACTTATTATGTCCTGTACGAAAAAAAAATTCAAAAAATATCCTTCCAATCATCCAAGAATCTTATTGTCTGAGCCGCAATGGGATTCGATGCCAGATTAAGCACTTTTTTAAAAAAAATAAAAAATGTTTTTCGATTGTTATAGCTATTGAGAGAGAAAAAATATGAATGAGTATTTTGGAAGACCAAGAAGAAGTGCTATAGAATCGGCAGTATTTAATGGGATATCGAAGCAGTATTTTTGGCCTTAATTCGATGACTAAATATGGGGGTTTTTTGTTGGGGTAAGATCACACAATTCTACCGGTGACGAAATGAGAGTATGTTTTTTTTTCTTGAACAGCGTTTTGATCATGCATGCACTTTACTGGAGTCTGTCAAGGTATTATGACCTTTGCCCATTTTCTATATCAAACAATCACACACACACAGACACACAGACACACAGACACACACACACACACACACACACACACAGACACACACACACACACACACACACACACACACACACACACACACACACACACACACACACACACACACACACACACACACACACACGGTTAAAATGAATGGAGCAAAAAGTGTACAGCAGCGAGTTTGTGGAAACTGTGACCCTTCGATTAGCAGGTGATTTGAAAAAGCAACTCGGACAGAATTTTAACTATTTTCTTTAAAGGAGAATTCCCCCCCGCCCCCCTCCGCTTTTCTGGTAGCCCTTAAATTGTTTTTTAAATGAGCTACGAGGAACTTTTTAAATATTTCTGAAACAGTCACATTTTTTCCTCTGATGATGATCATAAATTACATGTAACTTGTTCTAAAATAATATATGATAAGGAAATTCAAATGTTAAGATATTTACTACTATATTAACTAAAAAGATAGTATAGTTTAATATCTATAAATAGACGTCACAACCATGTTAAAAGTCAAATTTATTTCTATAGCAGTCAGTTGACCAAAGTGCTGTAGCCTACAACATCCAATACAAAACAACGGTTGCGTTCCGAATCGCATACTCTTTCTTTTTTCTATTCTACATACTACATCCGACGATAAAAATAATCTAGATAGGATGCAGTAGGCATACTATTGGGACATACTTTACTCTCTTATTTCATCATAACATTGCGCCTTAATCTTGCCTCTTGCCCCGTTTGTTTTCATGTGGAGGCTTCGTCGATGTGACGTCACTTCACGTGCGCACTGGATTGTGGGTCAGAATCGCCCAAATAGGATGCATTTTTCAACACTAACAATCTTGGCCGCATGAAGTAGGACATCCGGGTACTTCTAACCATCCTAAATCTGGCCACAAGAATCGGGACATCCTAAATCTTTTTTCTACCATACTATATAGTAGAAAGTATGCGATTCGGAACGCAACCAACATATAAGATACATGAGAAAAATAAAGGGAGGAGTGTCAAAGTCTCAACTGGCAACGGGGGGGAATTTTCCTTTAAAGAATAGTTCACCGAAATATTAAAAATGTTGATCATTTCCTTTTTTTAAGATATTTGGATTGCAAATAATAATTTTTTTCTAATATCACTTTTTCCGCCCAAAAAGCTACTTGTCTGTATGTGTGCGCCGCTGCTTTCCTGCCCGTTAAATCTCTGCATTAATAGACTTGACCGCTTCTGTGTGTGTGTGTTTTTATTTAAATTAAAAAAAAATTTAAGTCAGAATTTTCTATTATTGATTTGAAAAACAAAAAGGAAAATGGGAAAATTAAAGCACAATTCTTCTGCCACTTATCAAGACGAATAGACTAGAGAAAAAATATCGTAATTTATATCAAAATGTACAACAACAAGCGAAAAACTGTAACTATTTACATAATAATAACAGAGAGAAAATCTCAACACTAACATGTGACATGATTCTAGAATGCAAAAAAATAATTCCATATGTGTGACATCATACGTTTATGAAAAAAAATTGTTGTTTTTTTCTTCTTTAAAAGGGTTTTTTATACAAATATTCGTTGTATCTCTCTTCCCCTTTTTACCCCTTTTCTCTCTGTTACTGTTTTAATCGCAAAATTTTCAGCAACTGTCTTTTCTTATTATAATATAACACATGGCATGAGTTTTATTTTGTTAATTTTTTTTTTTTTTTTCGTTCTTGGTATTTTTTTTTGGCTGTTCGTTACCATGGTCACGAAGTTGCTGCGACGTGATTGGTGGATTTAATTTGACTTGTGAAGTTTGTACTATTTTTATCATCATGCTGGTGTTGGCATCTCTCGCTCTGAATAAAACTCTCGTGTTGCAACACTGACTGCTCACGGCCGGCCTGCTGTTGTTCTTTGAAATGAAAAAGTTAAGAATTCCTTACACTGTGTAACATTTTAAGTAATTTATTAGCAACAATCAATATCCTCATTCATAAATATGTCCTCATTGGTGTAAAATCACCTCTGCCAATAATCTGAATTATCCTCCTGAGTGGAGAATTACAAATAGTAATATTACATTTTGTACATTGAGCAGGCAAGTCTTATGGAGGCATCCATGTTTTTGGAATGTCATCAGGTGCATTGTTTAGAATTTAGAATTGTTCTTGTCCTTGAAGGCCTCTGTAGCTTCTGTTATTATTCTAAAGGGTTGGGGTTACCCAGGGAGAGTTGCATTCTAGAACTTAGTAGAACTTTCTTGATGATGTCATATTACACACTGCACCTTTAAGATAGTACATGTGTCTGTTTGTGTATGTTGTTAAAAAAAAAAAAAACATTGTGAAAAAAAAAAAAAAAATTAACATTGTAATTTAGTCTGCCTATTTGGATACATTTAAATTTATTATATGTTTATTTATTCTAAACTCATAATTTTATAAATACTATAATACTAATATTATCTATTGAACTACATTTACTTTTATATTTTAGGCTTCGTAATCAAATTTGTTTAAAGCAATATTTATTTCCCCCAGCATTTATATAATAGGAATATATATCTATTTATATTTTCATTTTTCATTTAAATCACATATTTCTGAAAACAAAAACAGAACATAATCTGGACGCTAGATGGCGCTAAAATTTGGCGCCACTGAGCTCTAGTTTGTGTTATCACTTCCGGATCAGGCACTACCAGTTTCCTGTTTAATAAAAAAAACAACACTAGCGTGAAACCCACACGACGTAAACAAACCGTACCAGGTTACCGTTTGTGTATCTTTACGGTGATTCAAACACTAGCCGTTAGTCGTTACGGTTTAAACTTAACGGGAGGAGTGACCGTTCGTAACCATGGTGAAGTGTGTAGTTACGGGCTGTCAAAACCGCGTGGCTCCCGTTAACGCGAACCGGGGAGCATTCAACCGACCACCGAAACGGTTCTTCAACTTCCCCAAAGACCCTGCAAGAGTCAAGGTAAAGAGATATTGATAGTAGTAACGTGTAAAGGAAGCGATTAGGTGATTAATTAAATAGTTGACAGTGCGTCTTGTTCCTTAATTTTGTTCAGCTTTGCTTGTATCACAGAATAGTGGTAGCGCTTGTTTAGGGGACAGCCCACAATAAACTGCCCATGTGAATTTAACGTGTGTGTGTGTGTGTGTGTGTGTGTGTGTGTGTGTGTGTGTGTGTGTGTGTGTGTGTGTGTGTGTGTGTGTGTGTGAGAGAGAGAGAGTGTGAGAGAGTGTGTGTGTGTGTGTGTGTGTGTGTGTGTGTGTGTGTGTGTGTGTGTGTGTGTGTGTGTGTGAGTGTGTGTGTGTGTGTGAGAGAAAGAGAGAGTGTGTGAGTGAGTGTGTGCGCGCGCTGCGAAAAAAAATCAGGTGTTAAAATAATACACAGCCTAGTCTCTGTACACTTTTATGTAATCAAGGTGTGCTCCTAAATTTAGATTCAATGAAATGAAATGACTGTTGTCTGGTTTTGACTTGCGGCACAAACAGTTGGCTATTCAGTATTATAACCGCTGTAGCATTCTGTCTTGTGTGCTAGTTGTTTACATGGGAAACATACGTAATATAGAGATCTGTTGAATTCTGAGATCCTATGTAGTAGGCTATAAATGTGCAAAAAAAATTGTCTAACCCTACATTTCTCTTTCTGTGATGTCACAGAAAGAGAAATATAGGGTTTAGACAGTGAGACCATAAAACACTCTTTCTGCCTTTTCTCAGGCTAGGATGAACCAATTTCAATTTTTTTTGCACATTTATACTACATAGGATCTCAGAATTCAATACACCCTCATATTCCCACCGGTGAAATAGGCCTTTAACACCGATTATACCATAGTCTGTGTGAATACTCTATTCTGATTGGCTGGAGAACATTCCATAGGTGTGGATTAACCCCTGATGTATGGACACCTAGATGGAACTGTTTACATGCTGTCCACTTTAATGCGTCGCCGGCTCGCCGCTGATTAAACTGTGTTGATAAGGGATTTATAAAGCCTAAAATATCCTGTCGTGCAATAGCCTCTGGACACCACAGGGTGGCGCTCGTAACACAAGAGCTGTAGTAACGATAGTAGTACAATAAAGTGGCTAAACGTAATGTCCTAGTGTGTAGAATTTTGGGTTTTATTTCCTAGCAGATTTTGTAGAAAGTAATTATAATATCCATAACTACATTTAATTTAGTGCATAATAGCTGAAAAAAAATGTTTTGAATTATTTTTTTCCCCTTAGAAAGGGTCTCATATATGTCTTGAAAGTGTCATAGTTGGAATATCATCAGGTGCATTGTTTAAAATTTAGAATTGTTCTTGTCCTTGAAGGCCACTGTAGCTTCTGTTATTATTCAAAAGGGTTGGGGTTACCCAGGGAGCGTTGCATTCTAGAACTTTGTAGAACTTTCTTGATGATGTCATATTACACACTGCACCTTTAATTTTATTTCCTTTAAATAAAATAAAGCGCTATATATATATCGCCCCCTGACTGACAGATTTATTTTATTCCAGGTGTGGCTCGCTGCGCTGAGAGAGAGCGACAGACAGGATTCCTCTGAGCAGCATCTAATCTGTGAGGACCATTTCCTCCCGGAGGACGTTTCTGCCAGCGGAGTCAACGATGACGTAATCCCCATCATGCCCCCGTGCCTCGACGGACCCATGGGGGGTACGAACAATTCTTTTTTTGTATAATTCTTTTTATTTTTGTTTTTTTTCATAACAATAATCAAACAAACAAACAAACAACACCAGACAATACATACAAAATACTAACAATTCTGCAACTCTGATTTAAGAAAGGGCAAAAAAAACAAAAAAAACTAGTGTGATGTCTGCTATTGTTTTCAAAGGATAAGGAATAAATAAAGAGCTAGAGATGCATCATTATCAGTGTTAGTAAAATTACCTAAGCACTGTCACATGGGGGGTACGAACAATTCTGCAACTCTGATTTTAAGAAAGGGCAAAAAAATAAATCAAATCAAATCAAATCAGTTTTATTTGTATAGCCCAAAATCACAAATACATTTGTCTCAGTGGGCTTTACATTTCATACAATATGATATATGATACAATATGACCCCCTGCCCTTACACCCTTAGCTCGGCTGAGAAAAAACTCCCAGTAAAAACCCTTTACCGGGAATAAAAAAAATTTAAGAAATCTCAGGGAGAGTCGACAGAGTAAGGGATCCCTCTCCCAGGACGGACATGCTGCAATAGATGTCAATGATGTAAATAAACTAGTGTGATGTCTGCTCTGCTATTGTTTTCAAAGGATAAGGAATAAATAAAGAGCTAGAAATGCATCATTATCAGTGTTAGTAAAATTACTTAAGCACTATCACTTTGCAAACTGCCATTGACTTCATAGCGATTTTGGAGAATGCTTACAATTAGGGCTGGCCCGAATTATTCGAATATCCGAGTATTCGTTTGTTAAATTAGTATTCGGAGCTCAATTCAGTATTCGGGATATTATTATTATTATTTTTTTTTTTCAAAACACTTTAAAAAAAAATTTTTTTTGCAAAGGTAGCTCAAACTGCAGTAGCTATATTTTGTCAGCAAATAATATTTGGATATACAAGTTATAAAATAATTGTAAAATAAAAAATTAGACGTTCATTTAAAATATATTATCGATTATATTATTTGAACTTTGACCTAGTTGGCCGCTGCCCTCAAAATCATTGAATATCTCCTGTACTACTGTGACTGCACTTGATAAAAAAATCTGGTGTTAATAGTTAATACACAGCCTAGGCTCTGTAAACTGTTATGTAACACAAACCGTGCCTACTAAACCTAAATTTCATGTTCTTTCAGGTGGGGGGCCCTGCTGGGGGGGCGGAGGGATGGGGGGAGGGGGGCTGGGGGTAGAGTCTGAGGAAGAGAGGGATGAATCATGGGACAACGGAGGAGAGGAGGAAGAAGAGGAAGAGGAGGAGATGGAGGAAGAGGTTCCAGTTTATGTGGAGCCGCCACCGCCGCCTCCAACGGTTAAAGAGCCACAACAACAACAGGTAAGAAGTGTGTGTGTGTGTGTGTGTGTGTGTGTGTGTGTGTGTGTGTGTGTGTGTGTGTGTGTGTGTGTGTGTGTGGCCTCCTCCTCCAACTGTTAAAGAAGCTACTGTAGTGGAGCAACAACAGGTAATGGGATGTTTTGTATGTGATTTTAAAGCTAGAGTGCGTAACTTCTGTCGCCCCCCATGTGGAATTCTGAGTAATTACTAACAATACTGTCGGTGCATCGCCATCTACATGAGGTAAAGCCTTCAGTGATGGCACATGGATTTTATACCTTCTGCTGTACGTCCAGGTTTTTTTTCTTAGCAGGAGAATCAACAACTGAAACATTTCTTGGGCTCTTCTTGAGGGGGGGGGGGGACACCAGTTTGTAAACGCTGCCATACTGAGAAATACAGAGAGAGTTTTCAATGTAATTGTCAAGTCACTATAAGGAGTTTGGGGGAGATTTCTCTGTAGCAGAAGTCAGCACTGTACTGTTGCAGGGGGGGTCAGAAAACGCTTACTCACCACATATGTAAACATTTACGTTTTAAAAATAAAATCCTGTTCAGTTTTACACTAAATGGTAACTTTCTGTATTCCAGGATCCAGCACCCAAGAACATCAGCACAGCCACACCGGGGTAAATAATTCACATCTCTGTTCATGTTAACAGAAAATGGCTTACATTTCATTTCTTCACTTATATTTTATGAGTTAAGACTACATTTTGTTTTGTCTTTGTTACACACATTTTTATAGTTTTCATCAATTTTTCCTACTGTAGGACACTGAAGTTACATGCAGTACATTATATATATTTTTTTATTCCTAAGAAATTATTTTCCTTTAAATTTGAGTGAGTTATATGGATGTGTTTTCTCCTTCCAGTGTGCAGCAGCAGAGAAGGACAGAGAGCAAGATATTGCCACGAACAGGTGCTGTCTGTGTGTCTGTCTATCTATCTATCTATCTATCTATCCATCCATCCATCCATCCATCCACTTTTAAGAGTTTGTTGTGTGCTTAAAAACAAATTGTGTGTGCGTGTGTGCGTGTGTGTGCGTGTGCGTGTGTGTGTGTGTGTGTGTGTGTGTGTGTGTGTGTGTGTGTGTGTGTGTGTGTGTGTGTGTGTGTGTGTGTGTGTAGAAGTCGCCCTGGTCACGTTGACGCAGCGTTTCATGGAGCTGATGATGCTATCTCCAGACGGTACTCTGGACCTGCGGCAGGTAATATGTCTGTCTGTCTGTCTGTCTGTCTGTCTGTCTGTCTGTCTGTCTGTCTGTCTGTCTATCATTCTGTCTGTCTGTCTATCTGGGGGCGACTGTGGCTCAGGTGGTAGAGCGGGTCGGCTGATGATCAAAGGGTTGGAGGTTCGATCCCTGCCCTGCCACCTGTGTCATGGTTGTTGTGTCCTTGGGCAAGACACTTCACCCACCTTGCCTTGTGTGAATGTCGACCCACTTTTAGGAGTTTTTTTGTGTGCTTAAAAAAAATTGTAACTGTGTGTGTGTCTGTCTTTGGTTGTCTGCCTGTCTGTGTGTCTCTCTGTTTGTCTGTGTGTCTGTCTGTCCGTCTGTCTATCTATGTACCTGTCTGCCTGCCTGTGCATTTATCTATCCGTCTATCCATCAGGTGACGCGCAGTTTAAACACTCGCAGAAGAAGAGTGTATGACATCACAGGCATCCTGCAGGGAATCAACCTGATAGAGAAACAGTCTGTCAACAGGATCAAGTGGATGTGAGTGTGTGTGTGTGTGTGTGTGTGTGTGTGTGTGTGTGTGTGTGTGTCTGTATGTGTGTCTGTGTGTGTGTGTGTGTGTGTGTGTGTGTGTCTGTCTGTCTGTGAGTCTGTCTGTGTGTGTGTCTGTCTCTCTGTCTGTGTGTGTGTGTGTCTGAGTGTCTGAGTGTCTGTCTATCTGTTTGTATGTCTGCCTGTCTGTCTGTCCTTCTGTATAATCATAAATTCTGGAGACGGTTGTTGTCAAAATCACTTTTTTGTCTAAATCAGTGAATATCTCCTCACGATCCGCTGCCAGTCTACATATACAGCCTAGGCTCTGTATAGTGTATGTAAACAGAAGGGCCCATGGCCATTTACAAAGCCTAGGTTGTTTTTTAACACTGGATTTTTTAATCAGCGCACGTACAGTACTGTACAAACAGGTAGCAGATTGTGTGTGTGACTGTGTATGTGTTTGTGCGTCTGTGTGTGTGTGTGTGTCTCTCTCTCTCTGTGTGTCTCTCTCTGTGCGTCTGTGTGTGTGTGTGTGTCTCTCTCTCTCTGTGTGTCTCTCTCTGTGTGTGTGTGTGTGTGTCTCTCTCTCTCTCTCGCTCGCTCTCTCTCTCTCTCTCTCTCTCTCTCATAATGCCACATTTGACCTTTGCCCTCTGCCCCGCCCCCCCCCCCCCCTCCCTACAGAGGGCGGACCCACATCTCCTCCTTCCTGTGGAGCGACCAGCAGAAGTTCCAGAGAGAGTTAGACAACCTCAAGGTATTTACTGTTTTATGAAATCCATTGAAACTGAATCCATTTCATTTCATTTTCCTTTATTTAACCTCGAAAGATCAATTGAGGGGTGACCCTCTTTTACAATGACGTCGAGTTTGTACAGATACACAATATACAATGAGAATACATAACAAGTTTACACACACACACAGACAACAACAATTTAAAACATTCAGATCAATTGAATGAAAGAGACAATAGCCTAATTAAAACAGTTACAAGTGTAGAGGGGCTGATTCAAAATAATAAGTTTAAATTGGTTAACAGTTATGAGTTGTTCCTTTATCTTGTATAACACAAATATCCACGCCACGTACCACAGCATTTTGCTTTAACTAAAAACGTTTTATTGATTGCACTGCTGGTTAGATGCTAAACTGCTTTTGGTTGTACTGGTTGTCCTTACTTAAACCTGCAGTGTGTAGAATTTTGGGTTTTATTTCCTAGCAGATTTTGTAGAAAGTAATTATAATATCCATAAGTACATTTAATTTAGTGCATAATAGCTGAATTTTTTTTTAAATTATTTTCTTTCCCTTAGAAAGGGTCTCATATGTCCATATTTCTGCATATTTTGGACCAAGGCCTAGTGCCGCCATCTTGAAAGTGTCATAGTTGGAATGTCATCAGGTGCATTGTTTAACATTTAGAATTGTTCTTGTCCTTGAAGGCCACTGTAGCTTCTGTTATTATTCTAAAGGGGTGGGGTTACCCAGGGAGCGTTGCATTCTAGAACTTTGTAGAACTTTCTTGATGATGTCATATTACACACTGCACCTTTTAACATTTCTATTTTACTATTCACTGGAGTCTGCCACCATGACATCCATTGAAATTGAATCCATGAACATTTATGAATTAGTGTAATGTGTTCCTTCTGTCTTGCAACAAAAATATCCACACCATGTATGTATGTTAAACTGTCTTTGCAATGAGTGTGTGGTATTCAAGGCTTGACAGTTAGCTCACATAAGGCTATAACGTCCTCCAAAATAAATACAAGGCCTAACTTTTCTTGATATTTGATGAAATCTTTACTTTCCTTGATTTTGTAGTACTGCAACAAAGCACAAAGACATACATACATATATATATATATTATAAAAGAAACCAATACAGATAATAAAGGTATAATGCAATAGCACAAATAGAAGAAACATAAAATGAAGTACACAAAATGATGTTGAACAGTTTAACATGTTACAGTTACTCTTAAAGGTACAGTGTGTAATATGACATCATCAAGAAAGTTCTACAAAGTTCTAGAATGCAACACTCCCTGGGTAACCCCAACCCTTTCGAATAATAACAGAAGCTACAGTGGCCTTCAAGGACAAGAACAATTCTAAATTTTAAACAATGCACCTGATGACATTCCAACTATGACACTTTCAAGATGGCGGCACTAGGCCTTGGTCCAAAATATGCCGAAATATGGACATATATGAGACCCTTTCTAAGGGAAAAAATAATAATTCAAAACATTTTTTTCAGCTATTATGCACTAAATTAAATGTACTTATGGATATTATAATTACTTTCTACACAATCTGTTAGGAAATAAAACCCAAAATTCTACACACTGCAGGTTTAAGAGGGCATACATAACATACGTACCATCTGTGACTAATGTTATAAATATGTGAATTTCAAAATAAAGGTGGTTGAAGACACACTGGACTCTCTCATCAAGAGCTGTGCCACTCAGCTGTTTGAGATGACCGATGAAGCCAGCAACTCACAATATCCTTTGGTGGGTGTGTGTGTGTGTGTGTGTGTGTGTGTGTGTGTGTGTGTGTGTGTGTGTGTGTGTGTGTGTGAGAACCCACTGGTTCTGTATCAGAATAACTCAACTGCAACTAACACATAAAGAGTGGTTCGTGATTACCGTAGCACCTCCCGCCTACCTACTTCCGCTCAATTGTCATTTCCCTTCAGTAGTCAGTCTGGGTCTGCGGTATGTTAGTGGGTTTTCTCCAGACAGATTTTCTACCTGTCCGATCAGCAAACAGAGGGAGTGGCTGAGAACAATGACGTTGAGGTCGTGCGCCAGTTTCAGTTGTAGTCAGAAGCCGGCGCATGACATATACGTCACGACCAAACGTTATGCGATTGGTTGGCAGATCCAGAGTGGCACTGGGCAGATCCAATAGTTTTAAACTTCAACAGACACCCGCCTGCCTTCAAGTGAGTTAACGTTTGTCAATTGAGCGATTCCAGACCTTCTGTACAAATAAAATGAAGTACGATGGTCTGGTAGGAACAGGCTAGGTCTGTTTAGAAAAACACATACAAAGTGGGTTGTGTTGGTGGTGAATAACAATGCTCCTGTTGCAATAATTCCCACCTCCATGCCACAAGGGGGCGCTAGAGCACCACTGTATTATGAACCAAGCCTGCCATAGATAAGGATGTGAAATGAATGAAAACAAATATAACTCTTTAGCAAAATAAAGTAACAGAATTTTGACAACCTTCAACAATCCATAATAACCCTGTTACACATGTATTTGAAAACTAGCGAGTTCACAAAATTAAGAAAAATAAATAAATAAATAATAATTTTAAACACACGCCAGACCATTTCGAAAAGGGATAAGAAGAATCCTAGCATTATTAATAAACAAGTGTCAATAATAATAATTTGAATTTATTTAGCGCCTTTCAAGGTACCCAAGGTCGCTTCACAAAAAAGGGGGGGAAGTACAGTGTTTGTGTACACAGGGGGGTGGGGGCGGGTTAGAGGTCATAGGCCTCAAATCCATTGAACAATTGTAGATGTGGATTAAGTAAAGTCCGCCATGTGACTGTCCATAACCGTTTGCTGTTACATTTTTATCTTTATTTCTTGATATTGCTTTTATTTCAGTTTTTCATTGATGGGTAGGATTTTAAAACATATAAATCATACACACAGTTAAATCTAGTGTTTAGATGTCCTAGTCCTTGTAGTCCTTATTGGCTGAATTTTGTACTTAAGAATGCTTTACTTTGGGGCGCCCTTAGCTCAGTTGGTAGGGCGTCCCCCCCCCCCATGGGCCTCAGCCAGCAGCAGACGATTCCAGCCCGCGGTCGTTCTCTGCATGTCACTCCCCTCTCTGCCCCATTTCAACTCTGTCTCTCTACACTATCAATAAAGCATAAAAATGCCCCAAAAAAATATCTTAATATCAAAAAATAAATATGAATGCTTTACTTTCCTTAACCTCTCTCTGTAACTAAATGTCCTCACTTTTAAGGTTTAAAACTCAGATTAACTCTCACAAAAATGGAGGTACAAGAAGTACACACACACACACTCTCTCACTCACTCGCTTGCTCGCTCTCACACACACACACACATACACACACACACACACACACACACACACACACACACACTCACACACACACACACACACACGTGTTTTGTCCTTAACCCCTCTGTGTACGTGGGCTTTTGTGACGCGTGAGGATGTGGGTCGTCTCGGAGTGTTTCAGGAGCAAACTGTGATCGCAGTGAAAGCTCCAGAAGAAACTAAACTAGAGGTCCCTGCTCCCACAGAGGTAAGAATACTGTCTGTCTGTCTGTCTGTCTGTCTGTCTGTCTGTCTGTCTGTCTGTCTGTCTGTCTGTCTGTCTGTCTGTCTGTCCTTCTGTCTGTCTGTCTGTCTGTGTGTGTGTGTGTGTCTGTCTGTCTGTCTGTCTGTCTAAAAATAGTGGATCTGTAAAGGCCCGGACACACCGGCCCGATAATCGCCGTCGTAGAGTTTCGAGGGGACAGAGAGACGAATCTGTTTGGTGTGTGCCGTGAAATCGGTCGTAGTTGATGTCGTCGGGCTCATGTTCAATCGGCGGCCGACTGTCTTTCATTTGGAGCAATTTGATTGGTGGAGGGCTAGCGAATCAGTGAAGCCCGGAAGTGAGGCGAGTAGCACAAACGGCTAACAACAGCTAGCCATCGTTTTAATGTGTTTGTTCGTTTCGTTTTGAGAGTACTCACATGCATCAACCCTTGTTGACTGCTCGACACCATGCTTGACACTCTCTGCTAAAATGGTGCTCTTATGGTCCATCAATATAAATACGTATTTCTATCTATGTTTATGGTCTAGAGAGCCGTCCCATCATTTCCGGCTTCCGTATTTTTTCGGGCCATGATACAGATTAGCGCCGCCTGCTGTTATGGAGACATTACGTCCCGCGCAAGCAACAGAGCGTACGGAAAATGAGCAGTCAGTCCTGGCCTTAAGAGAAATGTCTTCTTACTCTCCTAGAAAATTTATTAATACTGTGTGTCTGTCTCTGTCCGTGTGTGTGTGTGGTGTGTCTGTGTGGTGTGTGTGTTGATGTGTGTGTGTGTGGTGTGTGTGTGGTGTGTGGTGTGCTGTGTGTGTGCAGACAGCATCCAGGTGCATCTGAAAGGAGTTCGCGTCGCCATCGACGTGTGGACGTGTGAGTTCCTTCAACTCGAGCTCGAGAGAAACGCTCTGTTCCACACACTGCAGGACAGCAGGATACCACACCGCTACACCTACACACTAATCACTCACCTCACTCACTCACCCTCACTCACTCACTCACTCACTCACTCACTCACTCACTAAACCCACTCACTCACTCACTCCCACTACACTACCACTCACTCACTCACTCACTCACTCACTCACTCACTCACTCACTCACTCACTCACTCACTCACTCACTCACTCACTCACTCACTCACTCACCACTCACTCACTATCACTCACACTCACACATCACTACAAACTCACACACTCACTCACTCACTACACACTCACTCACTCACTCACTCACACGCACTCATCACTCACTCACTCACTCACTCACTCACTCACTCACTCCTCACTCCACTCACTCATCACTCACTCACTCACTCACTCACCTCATCACTCACCAACTCACCACACTCACTCACTCATCACTCACTCACTCACACTCACTCACTCACTCACTCAACTCACTACTCACTCACTCACTCATCACTCATCTCACTCATCACTCACTCACTCACTCACACTCACTCACCTCACTCCACTCTCTCACTCTCCTCATCACTCACACATACTCTCTCTCTCTCTACCACTCACTCACTCACCTCACCACACTCACTCACCACACCACTCACTCCACTCACTCACTACAACTCACTCACAACACTCACTCACTCACTCACTCACTCACTCACTCACTCACTCACTCACTCACTCACTCTCTCACTCTCTCACTCTCTCACTCTCTCACTCACTCACTCACTCACTCACTCACTCATCACTCACTCACTCACTCACTCACTCACCATCACTCACCTCACTCACTCACACAGACATACAGACGCTC
>CM047522.1:25615871-25618371 GCA_026122265.1 Ammodytes dubius | reverse complement strand
TCTCTCTCTGTCTCTCTCTCCCTCTCTCTCTGTCTCTGTCTCCTCTCTCTCTCTCTCTAGTTCATAGTCTTTCAAACTGACAGGTTGAAGTTACATTTAAAGACATTCAAGAAATATTCACTATTTGTTTTGAACATACTGGGTCTGCTGTATACGAGACACACACACACACACACACACACACACACACACACACACACACACACACACACACACACACACACACACACACACACACACACACACACACACACACACACACACACACACACACACACACACACACACACACACACACACACACACACACAGTTGGCTGACAACTCTGTTGTGATATTAGACCTCTCTGTTAACTTAAACTACATCAGACGCATCTGTCATCCGCCTGTGTGTGTGTGTGTGTGTGTGTGTGTGTGTGTGTGTGTGTGTGTGTGTTTGTGTGTGTGTGTGTGTGTGTGTGTGTGTGCGTCTGTGTGTGTGTGCGTCTGTGTATGCCTGTGTGTGTCTGTGCCTGCGTGCCTCTGCGTGTGTGTGTGTGTGTAACTGCGTGTGTGTAACTGTCTGTGTGTGTGTGTTCCTGTGTGTGTCTGTGTCTGTGCTTCAGTGTTTGTGTGTGTGTGTGTGTGTGTGTGTGTGTGTGTGTGTGTGTGTGTGTGTGATCATTTTGCCCCTGTCTCCATCTATCCATATTCCCGTGGGATGTTAGAACGCAGGGACAGAAATATTTATGCAAATATATTCAGACATGTCTCGTCTTAGAAAAAACTCTTAACATGTAGAAAGAAGTCGTTCCTTTACAAAGTGTTTGATAGTTAAGCTCAGCGCGCGGTGATGTTAAAGTGATCTAACAGTAAGAGGATGATGCATGGACACACACACACACACAGACGCACACGCACACACACACAGACGCACAAGCACACAGCAGGCACAGACGCACACACAGACGCAGGCAGGCACACACACGCAAACACACAGACGCACACACACACACACAAAGACGCACACAGGCACGCACGCAGACACACACACACACAGACACACACTTCCCAAGGCATTTCACTTCTGAATTCCCTAGTTTTCTTCCCGACAAAAATAAAAGTTAAGTTTGACACTGTATGTGTATGTTCATCCTCTTACGGAACAGGTTTTGTAAAACACACACCACACACACACACACACACACACACACACACACACACACAACACACACACACACACACACACACACACACACACACACACACACACACACACACACACACACACACTCAGTGCTGTGGTTTCCAGAGGCTGCTATATGCTATATACAGTATGTTGTGTGTCCGTCCGTGGGGTGCTACTGTGTATTTTGTGCAAATGTTTGGAGTGCACGTTAGCAAACCGTAAAGTAGTCTAGTGATTTTTGGGCTTAACGACCTGTTAATAAAGGTGCAGTGTGTAATATGACATCATCAAGAAAGTTCTAGAATGCAACTAACGATTATTTTGATAATCGATGAATCTGTCGATTATTTTCTCGATTAATCGATTATTAATCGAATAGTGTTTTGGTCCGTAAAATGACAGAAAATGGTGAAAAATGTTGATCAATTTTCCAAAGCCCATTTTGACTTCCTCAAATGTATTGTTATGTCCAAAACACACAGATATTTCAGTTTTCATAATAGGATTAAAGAAACCAGAAAATATTCATACTTGAGAAGCTGAAATCAGAGGATTTGGAGTTTTTTTATAAAAAAAATTACTTGAAACGATTAATCGATTATCAAAATAGTTGGCGATTATTTTAATAATCGATTAATAATCGATTTGTCGATTAATCATTGCAGCTCTTAATGCAACGCTCCCTGGGTAACCCCACCCCTTTAGAATAATAACAGAAGCTACAGTGGCCTTCAAGGACAAGAACAATTCTAAATGCTAAACAAATGTGCATTTTTTTTTTCTGAGAACTCTTAAGGATTATTGTAAATGTTTCGGTTTAAGTTTTATTCTTGGAATACAGTTTATATATAGATATGAATATACCACATAATCTTCATAAGCACACAGAGTTCATACCAAATACAAATGTGTGTGTGTGTGTGCGCGTGTTGTGTGTGTGTGTGTGTGTGTGTGTGTGTGTGTGTGTGTGTGTGTGTGTGTGTGTGTGTGTGTGTGTGTGTGTGTGTGTGTGTGTGTGTGTGTGTGTGTGTGTGTGTGTGTGTGTGTGTGTGTGTGTGTGTGTGTGTGTGGTGTGCGTGCGTGTGTGTGTGTGTGTGTGTGTGTCTAAATGATTTTAAAGATTATATGGATTAAACGGAAATAGTAAAGGGTTTGAGCTCCGGTATTATGATGTGTGATAGACAGTGTGTGTGTGTGTGTTTGTGTTTGTTTGTGTGCGTGCGTGTGTGTGTGCGTGCGTGCGTGTGTCTGTGCGTATGCGTGTGTGTGTGTGTGTGTGCGTGCGTGCGTGCGTGCGTGTGTCTGTGTGTGTGTGTGTGTGTGTGTGTGTGTG
>CM047522.1:25568371-25573371 GCA_026122265.1 Ammodytes dubius | reverse complement strand
AACACACACTGAATGTTCCTCGGAGCATCTTAAAGGCAGAGTTATAAATCCCATTGCCAACAAAATGAGGTCATCCCGCTTGCTTCCAATTCTGAACCAAGTCAAGATTCCTCTGGCAACAAGTGTGAAGATCTTAAACAAAAGCAAATTGGCCGCCGAATGCTTTCAGTGTGATGAATGAACTGTGTGTGTGTGTGTTGTGTGTGTGTGTGTGTGTGTGTGTGTGTGTGTGTGTGTGTGTATCTAAATTAAAGGTACAGTCTCATTGTTGTCAAACGCTGTTTACAAGTCCCAACGTAAGTTCTATAAATGATGAGAGAGAGGGAGAGAAAGAGAGAGATAGAGAGAGAGGGAGAGAGAGAGAGAGAGAGAGAGAGGGAGAGACCGACAGAGAGAGAGAGAGGGAGAGAGGGAGAGAGAGAAAGAGAGAGAGAGAGAGAGAGAGGGAGATTTTTTTTTTTGATTTTTGAAAAAAACTTTATTTTCAGTTTCTTTCAACACAAGACATTTGTCATTTTATACAACCAATCATTTGTTTAGACAGGAAGATGCACAATGAATAAATAAATTAAAACACAGAGTTAAAAGAGAGCTTTCCCTCATTTACTGAACACACAGCTGTTGTGCAGCACCAAACATCTTCAAACTCCGTTAGCGTGTTCATCAGGTCATGGTATCTAAAATCAATTCTTATCCTGGCTTTTATCAGTGTGCAAAACATATCTCTTAGTCCAAGGCCTGCCTCCCCCTCCACCTGATTTTTCCTTGTTTTATAGATCGCCATCTTCGCTTGCCCCACCACATAATTTAAAAGACACCATTTCTTCGACTCTTTTTTGTTATAACCAGCACCACCAATAAAACCCGCCTCCGACCACACCTCTCCACACATTAAAAACACAGCTTTTAAAATGTGGAATAAAACAATGAGTCTGTGACAGTCAAGATAACAGTGGATCAGGGTTTCATCTTGGTCACAAAAAGGACAAGTCTTTAAAACAGTGGGGTTGATTTTGGAAATAAAAACATTGACGGCCAGCGCCCCCTGCAGGATCCTCCATTGGAGGTCCCCTGTCCTTTTATTTAGTGGAGGCTTGTATAGAAGCCTCCACACAGGCGCCCGTCCCTGCAGCCTCTCTCTCCATACTGTTTCCCTGTTGGTGCTCAGTTTCACCTTTTGCGTAGCCACCACACAGTACTTGTACAATGTTTTCCCCGAAAGTAATTGTAAATCCAACAAGGACTTAGAAGTGCCCCTTGGTTTGTCCAGCCCGCTCTGGTCCACGGACAGACTGAGTTCTGGGAACGGATCTCCCTGGTCCGGTACCTCCGCCCCGCTGCTGTACTCCCTCAGCATCTCGTGCTCCTCTGCGCTCAGCCTGCTGCTCCATTGGTTCAGGATGTGTCTGGTGTGTCGGCTGGACCTCAGGCCCAGGAGAGAGGCCACAGCCTGCGTGTTGTGCAGCCCGGGCCCTGCCACGTCCACCACCTGCCTCAGCCTGACCGTCCCCGTGGAGCGAAGGCGCTGGGTGAGGCCAGGGCTGCTGCCGTCTTGTATGTCCAGCCGGGCCCTGCACACCAGGGGCTCCTCCAGGAGCCAGAAGAGAGAGGCTGCAGGCCCCAGTCTGTCCCATTTAAAAAGTGTCCACGCTTTAAAAACACCATGATAAAAAGGAGGCAAGTTACACACACGATAAAAATCACAATTCAATAAAAACAAAGACTTGTCTAAAACGAGGCCAGCTATCCTCCTTAAAATGATGCCTGTTACCTGCCTCCAGACGACATCATCACAGCAGGAAAGGTAACGCTTTACAAACTGCAGCCTGAAAGCTGCTGCCCTGCTCTCCAGGTGTATTAAGCCCTGCCCCCCCTCTTCTTTTGGCAGGTACAGTACACTCTGGGGAACCCAATGCAGTTTATCCCAGAAAAAGTTTAATAGGATCGTCTGAATCTTTTGCAGCAGCCCAGCAGGGGTTCAAGGCACTTGAGCCTGTGCCACAGGGTGGACGCTACCAAGTTGTTAATAATGAGAACCCTCCCTCTGTATGACATGTGGGGAAGCAGCCACCTCCACTTTGCCAGCTTCCCCTCCACCTTTTCCATCACACCCTCCCAGTTCTTTTGCTCAGTTTGCTCATCCCCCAGGTGAACCCCCAGGTACCTGAAGCCTCCCCTCTTCCAGGTCAGCCCCCCAGGCAGCTTGGGCAGACCAGCAGCCCACCTCCCAACTGCCAGCGCCTCGCTCTTTGACCAATTCACCTTGGCAGCTGAGAGTTTACCAAAGGTTTCAACAACTTTACTCAGTTTATCAATATCATCTTGATTTTTAATAAAAATGATGATGTCGTCTGCGTAGGCTGATGAAATAAAATGTGTGCTGATGTCAGGTAAAAACAGGCCGTCAATAAAAAGACGAACATTTTGCAGCATTGGTTCTATGGACAGTGAATACAACATACCTGACATGGCGCAGCCCTGTCTAATACCTCTTTGGACATTAAAAGGTTTGCATAGACCACCATTTATCTTCAGTACACTCTCAATGTTCTCGTACAGGACCTTTATCTTAGCTATCAGACCCGGGCTGAGGCCGTACCTTTGTAAAACTTTCCAAAGGTAGCGGTGCTCAACCCGATCAAAAGCCTTTTCCTGGTCTAACGAAACCAGACCAGCATCTAAGCCCAATGAACCGGAGGCTTCCAAAATGTCTCTAATTAATGACACATTGTCAACAATTGACCTGCCAGGCACACAGTAAGTCTGAGTCCGGTGGATGAGCTGCTCCATCACTTTCTTCAGCCGGTTGGCCAGGGCTTTGGACAGCAGCTAGTCAGAGCACAGCAGTGAGACGGGGCGCCAGTTCTTAATCTGCTGCAGGTCTCCCTTCTTAGGCAGCAGCGTCAGCACTGCCCTCCTGCAGCTCTGGGGGAGAGAGAGCTCTTCAAAGCTCTCCGAGAAGACCCCCAGCAAATCCTCTTTCATCTCAGTCCAGAACGCTCTATAGAACTCTGAGGGCAGCCCATCTATGCCGGGGGCCTTACCCCCCTGCACACTCTGCAAGGCTGCAAATAGTTCTGCCTCAGTCAGGGGCCCCTCCAGCTCTCTGTTGGTCTCTTCTGACACTGTGGGCAGGTCCTGACAGAATTCGTTAAAAGCAGCATCATCCTCCTGGTACTCACTGCTGTACAGCTGCACATAAAACTCCACCGCTCTGCTCCTAATGGCTGCAGTGTGCGTCAGCGTCCGCCCATCCTCTGCCTGCAGCGAGTGCATCTGCCTGCTCTGTCCATTCCTCTGCTCCAGGCCGAAGAAAAACTTGGAGGGGGAATCCATTAGGGCAGCACTCTGGAAACGAGACCGGACTAGCGCCCCCTGCGCTCTGGTGCCCAGCAGGTCTGCCAGTACGGCTTTTTTAGATTTGAGGTTTTCAATACAACCTCCATTTCCTGTGGACTGTGAGGAACTCTGCAGCTCCACTATATCTACCTCCAGATCTTTGATAGACTTGGCCAAGTCACGAGAAACATTAAGAGTGTACTGCTGACAGAGCTGCTTTATCTGTATTTTGCCATGGTCCCACCATTGTTTCAAACAAATAAAATCCCCCTTCCTCTCTCTAAAACCTCTCCAAAAATAAATAAAAACCTCTCTAAAATGTGCATCTAAAAGCAAAGTGGTGTTAAAATGCCAATAAGCAGACTTACTCTTAAGATTTTTAATAAAAACCTCACATAAAACCATGGAATGGTCCGAGAAGCCCACTGGACATATATTACACCTCTTAAAAATGCTAAAATGCTGCGTAAAACAATAAAACCTGTCTAACCTCGCTAAAGATAAAACACGTTCTCTACTGTGGACCCAAGTGTACTGTCTTATATTGTGGTGGATTTTTCTCCATACATCACTCAGACTGTGAGTGTTTATAAGAGATAGCATAGCCTTCTGAGAAGGTGCATGTGGTTCTAGGTGGTTTCTATCACATGTGTGATTTGCTGTGCAGTTAAAATCCCCTCCTAAAAACAAATAGTCCTCTGGCTCACACTGCTCTAAAACCAAACTGAGTTCGTTTAAAAAGAGAACTCTGCCAGGGCCAGAATTAGGAGCATACACATTAATAAAAACAATATTAAAACGCTCATACTTTGCTTTAACCACAAGCATTCTCCCCTGCACCCGCTCCTCCACCACATAAGATACAGGACTAAAATCTCTTGAGAAAAGGAGAGCCACCCCTGCACTAGTGCTGTTAAAATGGCTTAAAATGACCTGTCCGTCAAACTCCCTCCTCCAGTCTGTTTCATTAAAAGCATCACTATGGGTCTCCTGCAACATCATAACATTAATTTTTTTCAATTTAAAAGTCTCAAAAATGCAAGCCCTCTTCTTCACATCTCTCGCTCCATTGACATTGAGCGTGGAAAGTTTAAAGTGACTCATTAAAACAGCTGTTAAAAGAGACACACAGACTAGAAGAGACAGCAGGCACACTGCTTTATGTACTGTCTGAGACTCCATCATTAAGCTGCTTTCTTATCTTCCTTCCCATTGTCCTCAGTCTGTAATACTCTGTGACAGTGAAACCTTCTTCCCCTCTCATTTTCATCTGAGCTTTTACAGATACCAACAGCTTTTCTACATCTTCAAAATACTCCTTATACTGGGGAGTCCTCATGCCTTTTGTCTTTTGCAAAAACCCCCTGATACTCTTTACGGAGTACAGCTCACCCAGCTGTGCAGCAGAAAGCATTTGTGAGTCAGTGAGGGGCTGACTGTCTGTGCCACAGTCCTCCATCCCCACTTCCTCTTCACTGGACCCTGTCTCCTCATCACTTCTTTCTGAGTCTGTGTCTGTCTGTTCCTCCTGCTCCCTAGCTGTTGGCTTCTTTGCCTTAGAGCCACAGGCTTCACCTCTCTTTTTCTCTTTAAATGGGAAGCCTTACACATGTTATCTTCCTCCTCCATCACCCCATCCTCACTGTCCTGCTCTGCTGCAG
>CM047522.1:25555871-25558371 GCA_026122265.1 Ammodytes dubius | reverse complement strand
ATTACATAACAGTTTCTTCTCACATTTG
Source organism: Ammodytes dubius (assembly GCA_026122265.1). NCBI lineage: Eukaryota > Metazoa > Chordata > Actinopteri > Uranoscopiformes > Ammodytidae > Ammodytes > Ammodytes dubius. Next base: position 25,558,343 of record CM047522.1, on the reverse strand, counting down.
GAAAGAACAACTTTTTTCAGTGATTTTCCAGAGCTGTTGCAAAACGTTAGTTCGCTAGTTTAGACTATGAAGAGTAAAACCTCAGGAACAGGGAAATGCATGAAAGAAAGGCTATATTTAGGCCTAGTGTGTGTGTGTGTGTGTGTGTGTGCGTGTATGTGTGTGTGTTTGTGTGTGTGTGTGTGTGTGTGTGTGTGTGTGTGTGTGTGTGTGTGTGTGTGTGTGTGTGTGTGTGTGTGTGTGTGGTGTGTGTGTGTGTGTGTGTGTGTGTGTGTGTGTGTGTGTGTGTGTGTCTCTGTGTCTAAGTGTAGGTGTGTCTGTGTGTGTGCCAGTATGTGTTCAAATATACGCAGCTCTGGAAAAAATGAAGAGACCACTCCAAATGTTCAGTGTCCCTCGTTTGACTATTTATAGGCATATGTTTGAGTAGAATGAACATTTTGGTTTTATAATATAAACCACTGACAACATTTCTACCAAATTCCAATAATTTTTTGGCATTAAGAGCATTTCCATTAAGTAATATAGAGATGAAGATTTAAGAAACATCCAGACTGGTCTCTTAATTTTTTCTAGAGCTGTAGGGGAGAACGGGGTAAGTAGGCACACTTTTTACTCTAGTGAGAATTGCTTATCACCTAAACATCTTTCAATAGTCATTCCTACATTAAATTGAAGCTTAAGGTGTTGGCTTGAAATATGTACTTATTGTAATAAAGAAGAAATTAATCATCAAAGATATCCTTACACATTGTGACAACCAACCCCATCAAGGGGTCGGTTGTCAAACACTATGGGGTTGTTTGTCACAATGTTATCTTAATGGGAATAATCTTAAAAAGAAGGCAAGAAAGTAGAACTAAATTTGAAAGTTTAATTGCATTGTCAAGTTGACAAATAGGCCTACATAACTTACTGTAGCCTTGGCATCTGGTCTAGTTTGGGATGCACTGGGTTGTTTTGATTTTGTTGCCCTTTTTTGCTAGCTGCCTTTTCCTGCTCTATTCTTTCCTTCTCTGGGGTGTCAGTGAGGATACAGCTTGACAATTTCTTTCGTTATTGGGTTCCTTTTCTGGCTGCAGCCTTGAGATAACATGTGACAACCAACCCCCCAAAAATTGTGACGACCAACCCCAAACTTGAATTTCTTGCTAGCATCAAGGCCAACAACCATCTGACAACTAATTAGCTTGCTAACCACAACGTAAAATATAGTTTACCCTTCACACTTTGTATGGGTAACAAGTGTTTTGTTATCCCTATAGACTTAGTATTTTTTTTTTACACACACACACACACACACACACACACACACACACACACACACACACACACACACACACACACACACACACACACACACACACACACACACACACACCACACACACACACACACACACACACACACATACAAACAGAGTGTCCATCTACAAAACTAAAAAAAATCCTTCTAACCCCTTCCCCTGTCCAGCAAGCTTCCTGGGGTATTTTGCAAACTGTTGTGGAAAATGTAATGAAGCTACATGTACACACACACACACACACACACACACACACACACACACACACACACACACACACACACACACACACACACACACACACACACACACACAGGGCTAACTCAGTAATAGTTTCAAGGCTGGCCCAAACAGCCCTGTGGAAAATATGATGACTGCCTTCTCTTTTTTTCCACTGGCAATTTACACCAACGGGACGCCTGTTTTTTTCCCTTCCTCACCTCTCCACACACACACACACACACACACACACACACACACACACACACACACACACACACACACACACACACACACACACACACACACACACACACACACACACACACACACACACACACACACACACACACACACGCGCACACACACACACACACACACACACACACACACACACACACACATACACACTGGTAAATGGAAACATGTTGGTCAAACAGACACAGCTGTGGAAGAAAAACCGCTGTATCGGAAAATAAAACGATGTAGGTACAGTGTGTGTGTGTGTGTGTGTTTGTGTGTGTGTGTGTGTGTGTGTGTGTGTGTGTGTGTGTGTGTGTGTGTGTGTGTGTGTGTGTGTGTGTGTGTGTGTGTGTGTCAGGAGTGCAAACATGGAACTTGGGATTCTTTAACAGCCTTTAAATTGTTCTGTGTCGCATCATGTTACCCATGTTACAGTAACCGCAGTGTGTGTGTGTGTGTGTGTGTGTGTGTGTGTGTGTGTGTGTGTGTGTTGTGTGTGTGTGTGTGTGTGTGTGTGTGTGTGTGTGTGTGTGTGTGTGTGTGTGTGTGTGTGTGTGTGTGTGTGTGTGTGTGGTGAAATGCACTTTTTTCCACTATAAACGAGCAGCCAACATGCCTGGGAAAACAATCCAGTGTTGATAAATACACAGCCTAGACTCTGTGAATGGGCATGTTGCTAGCTGCGATGGGCTCCATTTGTTTACGTA
>CM047522.1:25533371-25545871 GCA_026122265.1 Ammodytes dubius | reverse complement strand
AAGCAACAGAGAAAGGATCTTCAAGCACTTTTCCCCCCACCACCGAAAAGTTAGTATTTCTCCCTTAATTATATTCAGTATGTTGCTAAACTTGTAGCCATTAAATGCACTTTTTACTTAAAATGTTGCTCCAAAAGTCACCAAAAATTCAATTTCCTTTTGTGTCTTCTCCAGATCAACTGAGGATTCTTCTGCCTTTTAGATGAACCGGACCGAAAAACTACGCACGGCAACTTTAGTGTGTTTACAAAATGGCGGCCGGACACAGGAGACATTTCTGATGTTATTCTCTAGCGCTGCCCTCTTGTTTCCATCCTGGCTTCACTATCAGTCTATCCCAGCAATGGACGGGTACTCCCTGTTTCTGTGAACTCGCCGGCAACCCCCCCCCCCCCCCCCCCTCCAAAGGTTCAGCTATCATGCCTGGTAGTTTAGGGACCTTGTAACCCCTTCTTGAACCCTCCCAATCCCCCTCACCACCCCCCCAACACCCCACTCCTCTCTTCTATCCACCAGAAGAGCCACCCCCTCCCCTCCCTAAAACAAGATGGAGTCTCGTGAATCGTCCGCCCCGGGCCAGAAATGCTCCAGTAAGGACCCGGTGAAGGATAAGACCCCCCTGCAGAGGAAGTGGGCGTCTGAGCCGTCCCGGGGCTCGTTCGCCGACCCGAACGCAAAGCACCAGCGCGAGAGTTTGCCCTGCGGTGCGACGGGGGGATCCGCACCCCAGCACCAGTACGGATTCACGGGGAATTCTGGGAAGATCGGAGGCCCACCCCCACCATCCCAGGACTCCTCCCAGGGGGCCTTCGCTCAGGGCTTCCCCAGGGGATACTCCTACCAGCTGGGCCAGCCGTACCCGCAGCACCCCCAAGCCGAGCGCTTCCACTCCGGAGCCAAACCCCAGCCCGGACTAGAGCCCCACGCCTGGCCCTTCGCTGGCCAGCTGCCCTCGGACGACCCTTACCAAGCGGGACACCCCGGACACACACACCCGCACGGGGCAGGCGCAGGAGGGAGGTTCCCCCGACAGAAATCCCCCAGTCTACCCAGCTCATTCGGACAGTATTCCCATTCCCAGTCCTGCTCCGAGCCGGGGGAGGACGGCTACAGCAAGAAAGATCAGAAGCCGAAAAAGCCCGGGAAGTACATCTGCCACTACTGCGGTCGAGCGTGCGCCAAACCCAGTGTCCTGAAGAAGCACATTCGCTCCCACACCGGAGAGAGGCCCTACCCCTGCCAGCCGTGCGGGTTCTCCTTCAAGACCAAGAGCAACCTCTACAAGCACCGCAAGTCCCACGCGCACGCCATCAAGGCCGGACTGGTACCGTTCTCGGAGCTGGCTGGGGCCCGCGGGGGAGACATGGACCAGGCTTCACCGGTGGGAGGAGAGGCAGAGGTGCACTCGGATGGAGAGCAGAGCACGGATACGGATGAGGAAGGCTTGGAAGGCTCTACTATGCTCATGGACAAGGACAGCCCCATCCCACAGATTTCCTTTGAAGCCGACAAGAATACAGGTAATCTCTTAATAAAAACCCTCAATAAAAGAAACATTTTGAATCAATTGATTAAAACAATCCTAAAATGACAGTGGGCCAGTTTCACAGACATGGATTAAGCCTAGTCCTGGGCTAAATGGAATTTTGAATGGAGATTGTCCATTGAAAGTACAATTTAGTCCAGAACTAGGCTTAATCCATGTCTGCGAAACCGGCCCTGTATGTTTTTCGCTACATAAAAGGTGGGCTCAGCGTTTCTGGAGAACGTTTGTTAAGTAGCAGATTGGGAGGAGATGTTTACTGATGTTAGCAACAGGCTTTCTCCAGAATCACTGACACTATCTTTAAAACTCAAATTCAGATAATGCATAGAGTTTGGGGTATTGAAAAATTGTTTTTTGATGCTTCATATACACTTGGTATTCTTCATCCTCATGGTCAAAACCTGCCTACAAGTGGTATGTTAAATTGCTGATTTGAGCAGGATGTATAACTGACTTAGGCCCCAACTTTTAAGCCCAATTTCAGAAAAACACAAAGAGTTTGGGGGCACTGACAAATTGGGCGTTCTCGCCAGTCTACCCAAACTATCTCAGTGAAATACATAGTTGTTGAGGTTTTTGATGCATAAACGAATGCTTAATATAGACTTTGGTCAAACCCTAAGCATTAAAAATTATTGAATTATTGCAATGTATTGAATATTTATTTGATATTGTCAATTTTTGAAGTACCATTTTACAATATTACTGCAAGTCATTCACTGCCTACAATTTGAATCTACTGTATGAATGTTTTTACTCATAATTAATTTCATGTTCTACTTGACTAATGCTGTATCATGATCCCCTCCCTCTCTCTCTCTGTCACTGTATAGGTGGTGTGGAACCAGCATATGCAGACTCGGCTGAAGAGCTGCCCATGGGGTCTATCAAAGTGCCTATCCTTATCGTTCCCAAACCTGGGGGGGTCCCGTCCACAGGAATGGAGTGCCCCCCCTTTCAGGACATTAAGGGGTCCCACTCCCACCACATGTTGGGGTCGCAGGCTGGAGGAAGAGCACATTCACTGGATGATTCCCCGTCCATTAAGCAACGTGTGCTGCTGAGGCTGAACGAGAGGAAGGGCCAGGAGGCTGAATCGGCCATGACCCAGTCCCTGAACCTGCTCAGCCCGCACAGCAAAGGCAGCACCGACTCCGGGTACTTCTCCCGCTCCGAGAGCGCGGAGCAGCAGGTCAGCCCTCCCAACATCAACGCCAAGACGTACGAGGAGATTATGTTCGGGCGGACTTGGTACTCCCGCCCCAACCCCAACTCCAAATCCAGACAGTCTATCGCGGTGGGCATGGCGATGGCCGGGGCGGATCCCAGCGGCCTGGCGAGCTTAAAGCAGCCGGGCGCGGTTCTGGACATGGGCAAGATAGCTGAGGATCAAGTGTGTTTCCGGGGGGATGTGGGTGTTTCCGGGGACCCCAAACAATACCCCACGGGACCCTGTCAGAGCAGCACGGGCCTATTGGAACCCCCGTCCGAGTCCGGGACCCTTATCAGGAGTAACTCCATGCCCACCTCCTCCCCTCCTCACCTCAGCGTGCCGCCGGGGATTCGTGGCAGCCATTCCTTCGATGAGGTGATGACGTCGGACGATGTGTTTTACCCGCCGCGCCGGCTCCGGAGGCAGGCTGCGTTTGAGCATTCGGCTAACGAGGCCTACGTGGGAGAGGCGGAGGGCTACGGACACATGACGAAGAATTTACCCTCAAATCAATCGGGTGTGAAGATCGGTGAGCGCAGCCCGGGAGTCCCAGAGAGCCACATGGCTTACAGCACGTACGGTACTAAAGTTAGCATGTCGGAGATAGCCACGAGGAAAAGGCGGAAAGAGAAGAGTGTAGGGGATGAGGAGGACAGCCCGGGACATTGTGACAGCAGCTGTAGTGGGTCAGTGGAGATGCTAGGCGACTATGACTTCAAGCAAGGCAGTTTCGATGGGTCCAGAGGCACCCTATCAGGGAAGGGATCCCTGCAAAGCGCCCACAGTCAGTCGGACAGTTTCGACACCTGCGCCAGCATGTGCTCCGAGGACATCGCACTGTTTAACGAGTGCGAGGGAAGGAAGTCGGCGGGGAACGTCATATCAGTCATTCAGCACACGAACTCCCTCAGTCGGCCGAACTCCTTCGAGAAGTCGGAATCGTTCGAGCAGATCGGATACCACCCGTCGGAAAAGGCTCTTTCCAGCCAGTACTCCGAGCAGTCCGACGGAGATATCTACGAGGACGCGCTGAGTCCCGCAGAATCGGCCCTGCTACGTACGGAGAGCATGGAGCAGCAGCTGCAGCAAAGCGACAGTGACCTGGCTTCGCTCTCCTCTTCGTCCGCGGCGCCCTCCCCCGCCGGCCAACAACCTTACAACATCCCACACAAACTGGTGCGACAACCCAACATCCAAGTTCCAGAGATAAGGGTGACGGAGGAACCGGATAAGCCCGACAAGGACGCAGAAAGTCGGACACAGGAACCACCGGAGAAGCAGCCACCACACCAGCAGCAGCAGCAGCAGCAGCATGTGGAGGAGTTCCAACTACCCCAGAGGAGTGACACCTTGTCCCAGATGCCGTCGGAAAAGCTGCCGCCCAAGAAGAAGAGGTTGCGTCTGGCGGATATGGAACACTCGTCCGGGGAGTCGAGCTTTGAGTCGACCTGCACCAGTCTCTCCCGGAGCCCCAGCCAGGAGAGCAACCTGTCCCACTCCTCTTCCTTCTCCATGTCCTTCGACAGAGAGGAAGCGCTCAAGTGTGTCTCGCCAACCAAACAGGTAACGCATTATATGTTTAAAGACAATAAGAGGAACTGTTTCTTTTTTTTTTTTTTTAAGAATATTTTTGGGGCATTTTTTCATGTTTTATTGCTAGTATTTCGTTTAAAGAACCTACAAGGAACTGCTTTTTTTTTTTTTTTTTTTTAAGACTATTTTCTGGCATTTTTACATGCTTTATTGACAGTATGGAGAGACAGAGATGAAATGGGGCAGAAAGGGGGGATGACATGCAGAGAACGACCTCTTCGCGAATCTTCCTGCGGTCTATGTCACCCGCTTCCTAAACAAATGAATGTCCTGCTTTCAATCGCTAGCAAATATATTTAGGACAGCAGCCACTTGTCTTAAAAACACTACCGCTTTTGTCCAAAGGGTGTGCTATAATCAACAAAAACTGAAAGTTCCCCATACACTTTACCTGCTATTCCATCAGTTTTTATACAGTTTTCATGCACTTCTTTCATTGGTCCTAGAATGATTATGGTATGATCTATGGTATTATCATTACTGTTAAACACTGACTGCTACTGGCTATGTTGTGACGCAGGACCTTTTAAAATCAATTTCTAATGTATAGTGGAGCGGCTAAGTGCTTATTTTCGTCAGAATCTTTCAGTTGATGATACAAGCGTGAACATTGGCATGAGCATTAGTCTCCATGGGTCACTAGACAAGAAAATTGTCCGAGACATTAGAAATTTGAAAATTTCTCATAAAAATTTATTGGGTTTTTTCATTAAAAATATTTTGACAATGACAATTGTACTTGTCAAGTGACCCATGGAGACTGCTCATGCCAATTTTCACGCTTGTTTCACAAATTGAAAGATTGTAGCACTTATCTGCTCCACTATATTTCTAATAAGTCCAAATGAAGGAGGAACAAATGTGTTAAAACATGTCTCTTTGTGATTCTGACCCAGGATGACTCTCTGGCGTGCGGTGGTGGGGCGAAGCAGTCTGAGTTCTTGACGGTTCCCGGCAGCGGTCACTCCAGCCACCAGCAGCGGGAGATGAGAAGGTCTTCATCTGAGCAGGCCCCGTGCACGCTGCCCACAGAGCTGCCCGAGATGAGGAGCAAATCCTTCGACTACGGCAGCTTGCCCTCGTCCAGACAGGGAGAGATTTACTCCAGCGCGTCCGCCATGAAGGAACGCCGGCGCGGATATCTGGTCCGACAGGTAACGTTAAAGCCCTACTTCACCGGTGGAAATATGAAGGTGTATTGAACTCTGAGATCCTATTTAGTATAAATGTGGAAAATTTTTAGAAATCGGTTCATCCTAGCCTGAGAAAAGGCAGAAAGATTGTTTTATGGTCTCACTGTCTAACCCCACAGTTAGGATTAACAGGACAGCTGGGCCAGGGGAAGACTGAGGGAAGACTGAGGGAAGAAAAACCTCATTCATTATATTAAAATAGCGATTTTATAATGATAGAACGCCAGTTCCATATGGGTGAAGTGTCCTTTAAGAAGCTCCCTGCAATTGTTATATGTTTTACAAAATTAGACTTGGAGTTTTCGTTTTCGTCATTTAGAGAAGCCTTAAAGGCCTACTTCACCGGTTGGAATATGAAGGTGTATTGAACTCGGAGATCCTATGAAGTATAAATGTACAATTTTTTTTAAAAATCGGATCATCTTAGCCTGAGAAAAGACAGAAAGAGTGTTTTATGGTCTCACTGTCTAACCCTACATTTTCCCATGGATGACTCATCCATGGGACATGTTGGGTTCCCTACAATTATTCAACAATACATAACATGTTGTAATGGACAATGTCCTTAAAAAAAAGTTATAAAAAAAAAGAAATGCCAAAAAATTATATAGCATTTCCTATCGACTGATCACCTATTCTTCCCTCCTTGCTCATACATCTGACAGGCTTCACTGAGTGTGTATCCCGAGGCTGTTGCCCAGGAACCAGGGGTCTCTGAGCTGTCAATCAAACAGGAGAGTGTGGAACATGGGTCCTGGCCGGTTCCATCCGGTTCCCCCCACAGCGGCACCGATGTGTCCGCCAGAACCAAGAGAGTCGGCAGCAGCTTCGGTGGTAAGTCTTACATTACAGGAAGACAAGGCAATTATTCGACCCCTTTGTGATTTCCTCTACTTATGACATCTATTGCAGCATGTCCGTCCTGGGAGAGGGCTCCCTTACTCTGTCGACTCTCCCTGAGATTTCTCAATTTTCTTAATCCCGATAAACGGTTTTTTACTGGGAGTTTTTCCTCAGCCGAGCTAAGGGTCTAAGGGCAGGGTATCATATTGTATGAAATGTAAAGCCCACTGAGGGAAATGTCTATTTGTGATATTGGGCTATGCAAATAAAACTGATTTGATTTGATTTGATTTGATTTGATTTGATTTGATTTGATTTGATTTGATTTGATTTGATTTGATTACAGCAATAAAAACGTTCCCATTGATAAATATACTTGTTTTGGCTGTAGCAAGAAATTCAAGATATAGTTGCTTAAACCTTTTTATTTAAAATTGCAGTATCATGATGACATGTTTCAGAGTCTCTCAGTCACTCAGTAAACTTTGGTCCAAATCAGTTTTTGAACCATAAACCATAAACTATAACCAAAACAGAAAAAAAGTTTGGTGCACTTATTTGACATCAATACTCTTACACAAATCCTGTTGAGTCCTGTTTCTACCTTGTCCGTGCCAGATCACCCAATAAATAATCCAATTGATTTTAGTTAAATTTTGGTCGAAATCCTTTTTTTAACCATATTTTACCCAACGATTTATGCATACAGTATTTAGTACCAAGAGAAGCATTTTTTAGATATATTTTGTATGGAAAGAATTTAATTAAATAACACACTGTACATTATGTTGTATCTATGCACAGGTCACCAGCACCACCAGCATATCCTTCAGCAGAGCATCAGTGAAGACAGCCTGCCCGATGAACCCCTGTATGGCAGGTAATGTTTCTTTCAAAGGTTTTTTTTATTAAATCACAGAGTAGCAAAGCAACTGCAGTACAATGGATTATACATTTTTTTCCCCTTTTTTTCCCCCCCGAACATACCCCACCCATATCCCACCCTCACACCCAATTACAAACAATCCTGCATTAAGAAATTAGTACACAAAAAAATAATACATAATGTTAAAAATAGCAGAAACGAAACAGGCAGGTAATGTTTCGTCTACATTTAGTTCTATTTTATTTTGCTTTATAAATGTACTTTATATTTACAGCCCCGGAAAAAAATTAAGAGACCAGTCTGGAATTTTCTTAAATCTTTATCTTAACATTACTTATTGAAAATGCTCTAAATGACAATGTTTTTTTTGTGAATTTGGTAGAAATGTTGTCAGTAGTTTATATTATAAAATCAAAATGTTCATTCTACTCAAACATATGCCTCTAAAGAGTAAAACAAGAGACACTGAACATTTGGAGTGGTCTCTTAATTGTTTCCGGAAGCTGTATATAGTTCACCTTATCTCTACAATTGTATCTGCACTGTGACCTTGCACTACTGTTGTGTGTAATTGTGTCTCAGGTGTTGCTCTTTTCACTTGTGTTTTTTTTCTATATTGCATTGTTGAGAGGAGCCTGGGACTTAAGAATTGTATTGCCAATGATATAACCACTTCACCACGAGCGCCCCCCTAACAAAACAAATAATATCTTAAAAAGAAAAAATACTGCATGTCATCCCCCCTCTCTCTGTGTCTCCCCATTTCAACTCTGTACTATCTAATAAAACTAGAAAAGGCCAAAAAATAATCCAATAAAATGAGTATAGATAGATAGATAGATAGATAGATACTTTATTTATCCAGAGGGAAATTCAGGTATCCAGTAGCATAAAACAAGACATACATTAAACATACATTAGGCTAAAATTAAGATATATATCTAAATTAAATTAAATTCATTCACCCTTTTCACCCTTTTCCTCTATTGTAGGTCCCAGCAGCACCGGTTGCAGGCGCAGGGCTCGTCATCCGATGGAGAGCATCCGTGTCACGACATCACGAACAAGGAAGCAATGCAGCAGTACCAGGGTGGTGGGGGAGGGGGCTCCGCTTACCTTTCCTACCCCCAACAACAGGGCCTGTTCTGGGGTCAAGAGTCCAGCGGTCACTCCCCCAGGCAACAACAAATGGCCCTCCAAGCCCAACAGCAACTCCAGAAACTCCACATCCGATCACCCGGACACCCACTCCACCACAAACAAGCACCACCACCAGCCCACTCCCAAATGCAGCAACAAATCCACGATCAACATCAACATCAATCGCCACTGGACGGAAAATCGGACATTTTGAGTTCTCATATGTATCCTGGGTCATCTTCGCGATCTTCTCCACTGTCGAAACACTCCTTACAAAGCTCCACCCCTCCGCCTCCGCCTCCACCTCCACCCCCCATGCTCCTCCAGCAGATCCAACCCGTTTTCGCGACTCAAAACCTGGGTTCGCATTCCTCTCTGCCTGGCGTGCTGGTTCCCGTGCGCATACAAACCAACATGCCATCGGTCGGTAGCGCCATGTACACCAGCGTTAGCCAGCTGACCGCTACCCACGGCGGGGACACGCAATCGGTCTACTCGGTCCGGCAAACTGGGGCTGATCATACAAGCAATATGTCTGGGAATATAACCAAGCCATCTTTAGGAATCGGAGGAGGGATAAGTGGGAATGGTTTTAATTTATCGCACTTCTTGGGACAGACCTGGAAAGCTTCGGAGTCCCAGCTTCCCAAGGAGCAGCAGCAGCAACATCGTTTGAACACGGGCATCCCGCTGTCGCTAACGTCCGGCACCGTATCCACGACCGATGCTTCGGGATCGGGCGTGGGAGGCAGCAAACGCATGCTCTCGCCCACAAGTTCCCTGGAGCTTTTCATCGAAACCAAACAGCAGAAGAGAGTGAAAGAGGAGCGGATGTACGGGCAGATAGTCAAGGAGATGAGCGCGGTGGAATTGAGTGGGACTGAAAACAATAGCAACAAGCTGGGGGACAAGGGTGGGCAAGGCAGGGGGCAGAGAGTCCGTCTAAAGAGTGACCAAGGCAGCTCTATGGATGAGTCGGAAAGGATGGCTTCGTCTCCGCCACTTAGCGATAGCCCCCTCGTCGCTACCAAAATCGCCATTCCCGTCCGTTCAAACGCCCCACATCTACCCGATATACCCCGCGCAGAAAGCTTCACACCCCCTCTTCAAATCGTAACGGACCGTTCCCCAATTTCGGGAGGTCGGGACTCACCGGAAGAGCTTGACGTGGATGATTCAAATTCAAGCCCTCGGTCGATGTCACCCTCGAATGAGGCGGAAGAAGACGCCATTGACGATACAAAGCTAGCCACACCCAGTAAAATCAGCATGCTAGTTCAGTTAGCCGCTAACCAAAGCCCTGGGTTAAGCGGTTCAGCGGCGGCCGGACAGACTTTGTTGCTAACGGATGTAGCCGCGGACATCCAGCAGTTTTTCCAATTCCCGAGCCTGCGAACCATGAGTAAAGTCAGCTGGTGTTTCTTGAACTACACCAAACCGAACTGCGCGCCGCAAGCTAACGTTCGTAGCTCTGTGTACGCTACGTGGTGCGTTAGCTCGCACAACCCGAACCCGTTGAATCTGAACACCAAGGCGGCGCTGGCTCTGCTGAGGTCCAAACAGAGACGGAATACGGATTCGATGTTCACCACGGCAACCATGGGTCCACCGAGCACGGGGAAACTGGTGTCATCTGTGGCCTGGAAGCTCAGGTTTGATCAGGTATGGATGATGAGAATTTTTTTTTTTTTTTTTTTTTTTTTTTTTTTTTTAACCTTTATTTATACAGGTAAATCCCATTGAGACCGAAGACTCTTTTACAAGGGGAGACCTGTTTTCCTTTCCCACGTTACCATTCACACACACACATTCATACACCGATAGCAGCAGGCTAACTATCGACATTCACACGAGGCAAAGAATATTTCCTATTCATAGCAACGGTCACCCTTGACAGCGGTCTGTCTTGCTGGAAATAACAGTGTGTGTGTGTGTGTGTGTGTGTGTGTGTGTGTGTGTGTGTGTGTGTGTGTGTGTGTGTGTGTGCTGTGCAGCTGAAGCCGGAGCTGATGCCGGTGGACATGGGGCACTTCGGGAGGCAGATGAAGGGAGTGAGTCAGTGGGACCGATCGAAGGAGGAACAGGTGGAGAAGGAAGTGTCCGTCAAACAGCCCGCCGCCGAACCGTCCCGCATCAAGATCTTTGAAGGAGGGTACGTCTAGATAACACACACACACACACACGTCTAGATAATGCACACACACGTCTAGATAATGCACACACACGTCTAGCTAACACACACACACACACACACACACGTCTAGATAACACACACACACACACACGTCTAGATAACACACACACACACACACACACACACACACGTCTAGCTAACACACACACACACGTCTAGATAACACACACACACACACGTCTAGATAACACACACACACACACACACACACACACACACACACACACGGCTAGCTAACACACACACACACACACACACACGGCTAGCTAACACACACACACACACACACACACCGTCTAGCTAACACACACACACACACAACACACACACACACACGTCTAGCACTCACACACGCAGTCAACGCACGCACGCACATGTACAAACACACACACACACACAGTCAGTTCACACACACACAGATAGATAGATAGATAGATCGATGGATAGATAGATAGATAGATAGATAGATAGATAGATAGATAGATAGATAGATAGATGGATAGATAGATAGATAGATAGATAGATAGTAAGATAGATAGATAGATAGATAGATAGATAGATAGATAGATAGATAGATAGATAGATAGATAGATAGATAGATAGATAGATAGATAGATAGATAGATAGACAGATAGATATATAGACAGACAGACAGACAGACGGACGGACGGACGGACAGACACACAGACAGACAGACAGACAGACAGACAGACAGACAGACAGACAGACAGACAGACAGACAGACAGACAGACAGGTAGATAGTTCTCAATATTCAGCAAAAACTGATGGCGACAGGCGACCGTTGCATGAACTTTAAGTACATCTGTTTTCTTATGATTTATGGTAAAAAAAATCTTTTGAGGTCTTGAAAATCTAAAATACTCATATCCTTTTACTATCCTTTTATTATTTGGGCTTAATGTGAGAGTCGGGCCAGAAGCCTGGGACTGCTAAACCAATCAGGAGGTTGATGACTGTAGCTGCATAGCTGTGATTGGACGTCAACTTTCATAATTCTTTTTTTTCATACTTTATTGACTCATCTGAGTCTCTGGAAACCTTTAAGTCCACTCTTAAAACTCACCTTTTTTCACAGGCTTTTACGTTTTAATGAATTGTTTTGTGTCATTGCTGTAAGTGTTTTTTAATGTGTGCTGTTGTATTTTAATTTATGTATTTTATGTAAAGCACTTTGGTGAATTTAGGTTCTTATAAGGTGCTATATAAATAAAAGTGACCTTGACCTTGACCTTGATTGTAGGAGGAAAAAATAAGTTATCATCTTACTGTTACTGTTCACATTAAAGCTGGGGTATATGATTTCTGATTGGTCAAAGTTAACATGAGCTGTACACTTTGACCAATCAAGAGCGAGGCTCCGATTCTCTGTTCTTATTGGCTGTTGGGACTGTCCATTCACTTTGGCATGACTTTGTTGGTGTAGAGCGTGTCAGGGCAGGACCATAGGGGAGGGACCAAAGAGAACAAGTGGAGCGGTTGAGGTATTTGGATTTGAATCTCTATCCCAACTGCCATTTTCTCCCCAAATCCTCCACCCCAGCTTTAACAGCATCCTACTTATTTTTTTCTTTGTGCAACAATTTCAAGGAAATAAAAGAAAAATTGTTAAAAAAAAAATCAATTTAAAGGAATACTTCACCCATACGGAACCAGCGTTCTATCATTATAAAATCACTATTATAATATAATGAATGAGGTTTTTCTTCCCTCAGTCTTCCCTCAGTCTTCCCTTGGCCCAGCTGTCCTGTTAATCTTAACCCTTACTGTGATGTCACAAGAAGGAAACTTTAGGGTTAGACAGTGAGACCATAAAACACTCTTTCTGCCTTTTCTCAGGCTAAGATGATCCGATTATTTCTTTTTTTTTGCA
>CM047522.1:25513371-25520871 GCA_026122265.1 Ammodytes dubius | reverse complement strand
CCACATCTCGGCTCTCCTCTCCTGGGTTGGATCTGTCCGGCTGCCCCTCTCCTAACTCCCCTTCTTCGTCTCCCTGTGCGCGGAGGTACCTTTCACCCAGAAGGGACCACTCGCCGCTCAGACATATCTCCCCAAAACGAGAGCTCTTGGTCGGGTGTGAACGGGGCAGTGGAGGGGGTGGAGGTGGAGGTGGGGGGTACCGGAGAGATCTTCTGTCCCCGATTTCGAGGCCCACGTCACCGGCCGGACGAGACTACAAGAGGGACCTGTCTCCACGCGGACGACACAAAGGGATGATACGCGCGCTGTCTCCTAGGAGAGGGATACACCAACACCTGCACCATCAAAGGTAAAAGGATAGAAGGATGTCTATGTATTTTAATGTAGGACACAGTGCTGTTTAAATTCTATATCAGAATTAGGGCTGCAACTAACGATTATTTTGATAATCGATTAATCTGTCGATTATTTTCTCGATTAATCGATTATTAATCGATTAGTGTTTTGGTCCGTAAAATGGTGAAAAATTCTCAGTCCTCTTCACAGCAGACCCGGGTCGTTCTCTGCATGTCATTCCCCTCTCTGACCCATTTCAACTCTGTCTCTCCAACCTTTCTAATAACAGAAAAATGCCAAAAAAGTAATCTTAAAAAACAAAAGCTCTGTATTTGAAGATGAAGGTTTTAAAGTAACATCCCCTCCTTGCTTGGACCTTGCAGTCAGCAGAGCGGGTCTCGAGGCCTGCGGGCGACCCACCAGACCGGGCTGATGGGACAGACAGACCACAGAGGCAGCGCAGAGATGGAGACGGTGAGAAAAGATACTTTACGTTTTACTGTGTGTGTGTGTGTTTGGTTTATTGAACAAAAAGTATTTAATCTAGTTAGAGAGAGAGAGAGAGAGAGAGAGAGGGAGAGAGAAAGAGAGAGAGGGAGAGGGACAGAGAGGGAGAGAGGGGGCGAGAGAGAGAGATAAGGAGAGAGCGGGAGAGTGGGAGAGAGAGAGGGAGAAAGAGAGGGTGAGCGGGAGAGAGAGAGATAGGGAGATCGAGAGAGAGACAGAGACAGAGAGAGAGAGAGAGACAGAGAGGGAGGGAGAGAGACAGAGGGAGAGAGACAGAGAGAGAGAGAGAGAGATAGACAGAGAGGGACAGAGAGAGAGAGAAGGAGAGGGAGAGAGAGAGAGAGAGAGGGAGAGAGAGGGAGAGAGGGAGAGAGAGGGAGGGAGAGAGAGAGAGAGCAAGAGAGAGAGAGGGAGAAAGAGGGGATAAATGAAGATTGAGCTAGTGGGTTTAGGTGGTAATGGGATCTTGGCTGGCGGTGTGTGTGTGGTTAATAACGCGGCTGTTTTTCTTCTTAAGAGTCTGTACTTCAAACTCTGGCTTCTGCTGCTGGTCGACCCATTTAAACACATAGAGAGACTGGCCACATCGCTCTCCTAATGATAGAGTCATGTTGTAACAGCCTTTTATTTATTTATTTTATTATATTTTAATTTTAAAAAAAAATATTAGTTATATATATTTTTTTTCTATTTTTTTTGTATTATTATTATTTTTTTGTATTATATTTTAATTTTTTTTTTTTCATTATTAGTTATAGGCTATTTTATTTATTTATTTATTTATATATATTTTTTTATTATTTTTTTTTATTAACATATTTTAAACACTTAAACAACACACAACCTGGACCCATTTAAACACATAGTAAAGTAGAGAGAGAGAGACTGGCCCCATCGCTCTCCATATTCATGTTTTAACAGACATGATATAAAAGCATATATATACATTTTTATTTTACATTTTTTTTTATTAACAGGTTTTAAAGACACCTTAACAATACACAAAAAATTTAACAATCCAACAATAGACATTATGTAGTGTTTTGTGTTTTGTCCTCCCAACAGAGCCAACCCTAAGGCAAGGCAAGGCAAGGCAAGGCAATTTTATTTATATGGCACATTTTAGACACAGGGCCATTCAAGGTGCTTCACAGGGTCAAAATTAAAATGCATCAAATATAGAATACACGTACAAAAAAGAAACAAATTCAAAACATAGATAGAAATACAACATTTAAATAAAAGAAATAAAACATTTGAACAAAAAATAAAAATTACAGATTAAAAGGGAAACAGGAATGTTTTGAAACCCGATTTAAAAACCAGAGAGTTTCAGCAGACCTCAGACTCTCTAACTGTTATTGGAGTTAGAGGGTTAGGGTTAGATTCAGTTTAAACAGTTTTAATGTTTTATTAGATTAGATAGATAGATAGATAGATAGATAGATAGATAGATAGATAGATAGATAGATAGATAGATAGATAGATAGATAGATAGATAGATAGATAGATAGATAGATAGATAGATAGATAGATAGATAGATAGATAAAAGATATATAGATAGATAGATAGATAGATAGATAGATAGATAGATAGATAGATGGATGGATGAGGACGGACGGACGGACGGACGGACGGACGGACGGACGGACGGACGGACGGACGGGACGGACGGACGGACGGACGGACGGACGGACGGATGGACGGACGGATGGATGGATGGATGGATGGATGGATGGATGGATGGATGGATAGATAGATGGATAGATGGATAGATGGAAAGATGGAAGGATAGATATATAGATAGATAGATATATAGATAGATAGATAGATAGATAGATAGATAGATAGATAGATAGATAGATAGATAGATAGATAGATAGATAGATAGATAGATAGATAGATAGATAGATAGATAGATAGATAGATAGATAGATAGATAGATAGATAGATAGATAGATAGATAGATAAAGATTCAGTTTAAACAGTTTTAACGTTTTATTTTCTTCTTTGTTGTTTTTTTCAGGATCATCATAACCCAGACTCACCGTCGTCAGGGGAACGGGACAGTAACCGTGGTAACCAGTCCAGCCCACCTCACCAAGTCCTGTACAGTCATCTCCCTCTGCACTCACAAATACAGGTGATTAATTATATTTTATTATTATTATTCAATTTTAATTAACTTTATTTATATATATTTTAGCATTGTTTAATTGTTATTGTTTTGTATATTTTTTTTCATTTAGTTAATTTTATTATGTCTAATTATTATAATTTTGTTGTGTTTATTTAAACCTTGTTTAATGTTTTTTTGTGTGTTTTTTATGTAATATTTTTTTTGCAAATTTATTATTTTTGATCAAATTTAATTTAAGTTGTATGTTGTATGATATGTTGTATGATGATTTTATTTTTTATTTTTATATATAAAAAAAAATCCTAGAAAATCAAGTCATTTACCAATAAAATTGTATAGAATTTTTGAATTTCCATCACTGGAAAACCAGATAGATAGATAGATAGACAGACAGACAGACAGACAGACAGACAGACAGACAGACAGACAGACAGACAGACACACAGACACACAGACACACAGACAGACAGATACATATTAGGGATGAGACTCCCTTTAACATTTAACTCCAATTAATTATTTTTCCCTTTCCCAGGTCCGCTCTCCGTTCCCGATGATCCCGATCGGAGGAATCCAGATGGTCCACTCCTCCGTCCCCTCGTGTGTCAGCGCTTCTCTAGGCCTCCAGGGGGCGTCTCCTAGCCAACCGGGGGGGCACCAGACATCTACACGCATTCTACCACAGAAGAAGAACCCATCGGAGGAGTCCAACCAGGCCGCTTTCGTCGAGAGGGGAATTATACTTCAGGAATCATCAACAACAACATCGCAATCATTGCAGTCGCCACCAAACTATTTACATCAAGACGAGAGCATTCACACCTGCACCAAAGCCATCGCCGATCTCTGCATCGAATCGGAGGAGCTCGCTGTAGCCGCAGACAGACGCAGAGATCTAGAAGTTAATTTCTCTACTTCTTCTCCTTCTTCTTCTTCTTCTTCTTCTCTCTTCTTCTTCTTCTTCTTCTTGTCAAGACGGCAGCCATCAGCAGCTCAATATGAGATCGCCGCCGACGTCCGTATCCGCGAATAAAACACACAATTCGCCGAACCCGAATTTTTCGCAAAAGGAAAAACAAGGAGGAGGGCAGCAACAGCAACAACACCAACACACCGGGATTAAGCACTTTAGCTCAGGCCTGGAATCAAGGCCGCCTACTGCGTCCATAGTAGTTTCTCCTAGCAGTCCCAACGCCGGATGTGAAAGCAGCATACGACAGCAAACGGAGAGAGAACGAGAGGGCGAAAGCACAAAACGAAACAAGGATAAGGTCTCATAGGGGGAATGGAGAGAAGAGAGGAGGAGAAGAAAGACGTTTCTTTGGGAAAGAAATTTAATTTGATTTTTTTTTTTTTTTTTTTCTTCTTGGATTAAAAAGGAAAGGGAAGAAGTGCAACTGAGAGAGGAAAAACTTTTGACTTTTGAACACTTTATACACACACACACTCTCTCTCACACACAACACACACACACACACACACACACACACACACACACACACACACACACACTCTCTCTCTCTCTCTCTCTCTCTCTCTCTCACACACACACACACACACACACACACACACACACACACACACACACACACACACACACACACACACACACACACACACACGTACATAAAAAAAACAATGCATTCAGAGAAAAACAGCTCTGGTCAAAGGGGAAACTGTCTGCACTAGATTTGGGAGTTTTGAGGCTTGAAACTTAAACTCTTTTAAGTTGGAAGTAAAACTGTCTTTACATCTGAGCCAAGTCATTATATTTAGTTGAGAGAACGTATCATTAATATGTCATGAAAATGCATCTTTTATATGGATTAACATTTTTTTAAATTCTACAAACTAATTATTATTATTTATTTTTTTAGATAATTTTTGGGCATTTTCAAGCTTTATTAGACAGTACAGAGTTGAAATGGGGAGACAGAGAGAGAGAGAGAGAGAGAGAGAGAGAGAGAGAGAGAGAGAGGGGGGATGACCTGCAGTAAAGGTTCACAGGTCGGATTTGAACCCACGACCACTGCAACGAAGGCCGGAGCCAATATGGTACGCTGAGCACCCGAAAATCTTTCTTTTATATTTATCAAAATTTCAAATGTTGAGTTCATTTTCCTTACATATATATAAGTTACCTCAACTAAAAGATAATGAGTTGGCTCAAATATTAAGCAGATTTCATCTAAAAATTTCTCATCAAAGACTAAAACACAAACTTTTTTGACTTTTTGCGATTGTAATGTATGTGGCATTACTTTTCTTATTTAAAGAGAATTTTAATGTGGAATTTGCAAACGGTTACACATGTACGTTATCACTCAACATCTGAATCTCCAACACATGTTAACAATAAGAACTCTGGATAAACGGTACTTCACAGAATACGAAATCAGACAGCTAAATGTGTGTGCCTTTTCTTTCATCTTTTTCATTATTTTTGTTTTTTGCTTATATTCTTATGAGCAAAAACGAAAAACCGGAAGGTAAATGTAAATACAAAATACTATCATGTTTTTTTGGCGTATCAAGCTTTGTAATAAATGCAAATCTCCCCCTTTTACGTCCTTACGAATACCCAATTTTTGTTTTTGTTTTGGACACTTTTAAAGGTTCAACGCGCGATGTGAAGTTATCATGGATATTACTATTACGTACGGTTGCACTAAGAAACATATTTTTATATGAGTGAAAATTTTTAAAAAATCTTGCTTTTTTTTTCTGGTGTATGTACAGCAGCGGCGAATCTATATAATACTATTTATTATTGTTACCAATGTTTCATAAAATTGTACATTTTTTTCTTAAATGTGGTGGATGCCTTTTTCTATGTACTAAGAGCATGTTTTTTTTTTTTTTTTTTTTTTCGGCTATCGCTTTACATAAGGGCGAGGATATGTACACTGTAATATGGCTTTATATGTTAAGACCTATTTATATACGTCTTCTTGGAGGTATATACACATAGAAGTAAGATTACAAGAATATTTACCCAGCATATGAATACATACGGTATATAGAATCTATCAACCTGTCTATCTATCTATCTATCTATCTATCTATCTATCTATCTATCTATCTATCTATCTATCTATCTATCTATCTATCTATCTATCTATCTATCTATCTATCTATCTATCTATCTATCTATCTATCTATCTATCTATCTATCTATCTGTCTATCTATCTATCTGTCTATCTGTCTATCTGTCTATCTATCTATCTATCTATCTATCTATCTATCTATCTATCTATCTATCTATCTATCTATCTATCTATCTATCTATCTATCTATCTATCTATCTATCTATCTATCTATCTGCACTTAACATTAAGAATTACATTCACATTAAGGTTATGGTAGTTTTTTGCTTGTACATTTTCTCTACGCTGATCTCTGCCTGGTTGTGATATGTTTTTTACTCACTTTTTCTTGGTATTTTTTCTTCGATTTTTATTTTTTTGTTGTTGGAAAAGCCCTACTAACGTCCTACTCATACTAAAAGCCCTACTAACGTCCTACTCGTTCTGAATTTTGACTTCAATTTGAGTATGTTGTGGTCTTGTAAGCGAGTTTGTGTAGGCGAGAAATGCCCGGATGAGTACTAACTTCCGGGAAGATTTTGTGTATGGATATACTGTAGGTTACTTTTCCTACTCAACCTGCCCCACAATGCATTGCGTCTTTTCAAACGACACAGAAGTTTTATTTTTTAAATTCTTTATTGCTTCTGTATACTTCAGTGTAAACGGTCTGACAAACCTCGCATACACAATGGATGGTTAAGTAGACAGTATGTAGTATATACATGTTGAGTATATAGGAGGGAGGACGTTAGTAGGGCTTTTAGTATGTAGTATATACATGTTGAGTATGTAGGAGGGAGGACGTTAGTAGGGCTTTTACAACACAACCACAGACCTGCTCTCAGCATTAAGTGAATGAAGATGCCTTTTCTCTTCTTGCACCTTGGCATTCTCGAAAAAAAATTGTTTTTTCTTGACCCCCGTCCTATCTACACACACACACACACACACACACACACACACACACACACACACACACACACACACACACACACACACACACACACACACACACACACACACACACACACACACACACACACACACACACACACAACACCATATGGGAACGAGTATTGATGTCAAATAGTAATTCGAAGGTGTAGCTCCGCATTCAGTTAAATCAACTTTGCTTGAATGAAAAGGGTTAGGGAAAACATTCCAGTCATCTCCCCTAAACACACACACACACACACACACACACACACACACACACACCACATGCGCACACACACACACTGCGCACACACACACACACACAACACTGCGCGCACACACACACACACACACACACACACACACACACACACACACACACACACACACACACACACTGCACACACACACCAAAACTCTCTTGACAAATGCACCTTATAATTCTGAATACCTTTGCCATCAAACTCTGGTCAGTTTCGTTTTGTAAATC
>CM047522.1:25503371-25508371 GCA_026122265.1 Ammodytes dubius | reverse complement strand
GTTTTTTCTCAGCCGAGCTAAGGGTGTAAGGGCAGGGTGTCATATTGTATCATATTGTATCATATATCATATTGTATGAAATGTAAAGCCCACTGAGACAAATGTATTTGTGATTTTGGGCTATACAAATAAAACTGATTTGATTTTGATTTGCAAGTGAACTGTATATTAGGTTTAGTGCGTACACAATGGAAGTAAGGCCCCTTGTACTTTAAAATCTGCTTCGCACTGTGAGTGACTGTGAGCCGTTTAATTGGTTCCTGCTGTGAGTTATTATTCATCCAATAGGAACGTGATCTGGGCAGTTTTTATATTTTATTATGTGATCGCCATGGAGAACTAATAACCACATGTATAACAACTTTGGTGATGAAAAAAATAACAACCATATTTTTTTTTCAAAACACATATAGTCACGGATTGATGTGTGTGGTTGATCTAATGATGGGGAGAGAGCTGTGTGTGTGTGTGTGTGTGTGTGTGTGTGTGTCTGTGTGTCTGTGTGTGTGTGTTTGTGTGTATGTCTCTCTCTCTGTCTCTTTGTGTAGGTGTGTGTGTCTGTGCGTGTGTGTGTGTGTGTCTCTCTCTCTCTCTTTCTGTGTGTGTGTGTGTGTGTGTGTGTGTGTGTGTGTGTGTATGTGTGTGTGTGTGTGTGTGTGTGTGTGTGTGTGTGTGTGTGTGTGTGTGTGTGTGTGTGTGTGTGTGTGTGTGTGTGTGTGTGTGTGTGTGTGTGTGATTCCTGATTATAGGATAATAATATCATGTTTGGGTTTGCACCAGTGAAAGTCATTAATATTACGGTTGGGCCACTGGTGTATGAAACTAAAACCACATTTTATTAAAGGGTGTATGTGTGAGTGTGTGTGTGTGTGTGCTTGTGTGTGTGTGTGCTTGTGCGTGTGTGTGTGTGTGCGTGCCTGCGTCTGTGCGTGTATGTGTCTCTCTCTCTCTCTGTCTCTTTGTGTGTGTGTTTGCGTGCGTGCGTGCAGCGTGTGTGTCTGTCTGTCTGTCTGTCTGTCTGTCTGTCTGTCTGTCTGCCTGCCTGTCTGTGTGCGTGTGTGTGTGTGTGTGTGTGTGCGGGTGTGTGAGTGCGTGCGTGTCTGTCTGTCTGTCTGTCTGTCTGTCTGTCTGTCTGTCTGTCTGTCTGTGTGTGTCTGTGTGTGTGTTGTGTGTGTGTGTGTGTGTGTGTGTGAGCATGAATTGTTATACCATTCATTTAAACCAGCAGGTGTTTTCAATGCAGGCAGTCTTATTGTTTGTCATGCTTAGCAACCATCACCATGGATCTCTTATGAGATACTTGACAACGGGTCAATTTGGCCAAAAAGTCCAAATTTGGTATCCGCCACCGCTTTCAAAACTGCACATATCTGTTTACTTCTCCCGGCTCTTAAAGGTACAGTGTGTAAAATAGTTATATATGTTTATTATAGCTTTATTAGATATAGGCCTAGTACAGAGTTGAAATGGAGAGAGAGAGAGAGAGAGAGAGAGAGACACACAGACAGAGAGAGAGAGAGAGAGAGAGAGTGAGAGAGAGAGAGAGAGAGAGAGAGAGGAGAGAGAGAGAGAGAGAGAGAGAGAAAGAGGGGGGATGACCTGCAGTAAAGGTCCACGGGTCGTCACACTTTAATTTTTTCTAAACGGGAGGAGAGGAACAATGGACGAGATCAAGTCACTGTATCAGATGAAAATAAAAAAAAATAAAAGATTTTTATTTTTTTAATAATATATAAATAGGATTAATATTAGTAAAACATGCTATTAAAATGAGAAAAAAAGGTAAATTAAAATAAAATAATAAATCATTTAATTAATTAATAGGTGATAGAAGAAGAAAAACAAAGGCATTCCTTGTCATGTCAAAAATAAGAATTATTGAAAAAATAAAAAAATAAATCATGTATATAAGTGAGCACAGCCCCACACTGCCCCCTGTGTGTCGGTGGTGGTACTGCAGCTATAGACACAGACAGGAGAAGTGACTGTTTTCCGTATTTCCTGGAAAGGAGCAAAACACTAAAGATACACACACACACACACACACACACACACACACACACACACACACACACACACACACACACACACACACACACACACACACACACACACACACACACGGAAAACACACACACACACACACACACACACACACACACACACACACACACACACACACACACACACCACACACACACACACTGGGATTATTCACTAACAAACCAAAGAGATGAGAGGGACTTTAAAAAACTACATGGATGAGTGAGAGAGAGAGACACAACACACACACACACACACACACACACACACACACACACACACACACACACACACACACACACACAGAAAGAGAGAGAGAAAGAGACGCACACACACACAGAAACACACAGAAAGGAAGAGACACACACACACACAGAAACACAGACAAACACAGAGAGAGAGAGAGAGAGAGAGAGAGAGAGAGAGAGAGAGAGAGAGAGAGCGAGAGAGAGAGACACACACACACACACACACACACACACACCAGCCAAGGCCTTCCAGGTAGAGGCTGGCACAACAATGCTGCAAGAAAACAAAGAGAAATGCTGATTGAGGATTTTTATTGTTTTACTTTACAAGTGTTTTTGATTAAATGAACAACAGGTGGAATTTGTGAATCACCACCAGTGTGTGTGTGTGTGTGTGGGTGTGTGTGTGCGTGCGTGTGTGTGTGTGTGTGTGTGTGCGTGTGTGTGTGTGTGTGTAAGAGAGAGAGAGAGAGAGAGAGAGGGAGAGAGAGGGGGGGAAAGAGAGAGAGAGAGATGGAGGACATGATATGTGGAAAACGTGCCATTTTCGAAATTATCCTCCCTATAACAACCAATCAGTTTCACACACACACACACACACACACACACACACACACACACACACACACACACACACACACACACACACACACACACACACACACACACACACACACACACACACACACACACACTGCAGCGTTCTCATGGATTCTTCGAGGGTCAAATTATTCCGCCCCAATCATTCCGGCATTTTCCACGATCCTTTTCCAAACCTCAGACACGCTGCGTTAAGATGTTTGTCTCATAACGACCAGGTTACAGGCTCTCAATCCCCACCCCCAAAACACACACTAAAAACTGTGTCTATTCAACTACATTTAAGGGCCAGGGGTGAGGAGAAAAAACTAAGTGAGGATAGGTTTTTTTCCACTCTCAATTGTTTCTTTAAATACTTGTGTGTTTTAATCGTGCTATATGTTCATGCACTTTTATCTGTTTCTGTATGCTACTTGTTTCATGTTTTTCACACATCGCCAACCTGTTATGTGTTGGAGAAATCATTGTGTCGTTTTGTTTGTCTGTGCTTGTGTCATTTGTTTTTGTGCTCATGTGTTGTATTTTTGTATTTTTCTTCTTTTAATGTTTCTTTTTTTCTTTCTACCTGCCAGGGACTACAGGTGAACATTAGCACTGCATGGCTAAATCTGGCACACTTACATGTTGAACTTTGGTGCTCATGTCTATTAATGTGTGTTGTCCCTTAAAATAAAGAAATCTAAAAAAAAAAAAACTCTCATCAAGATAAAAGTGAATAATTATGTGAGGTGGGGGCGCCCTTAGCTCAGTTGGTAGCAACGCTGAACAAAATTTCTTGCAATTTAAGTTTGACTGACATATTGACCGTGTGAAGATAGTATTGGGAATTCTCTTTAAAGGAATACTTCACCAATACGTAACCAGCGTTCTATCATTATAAAATAACTATTATAATATAATGAATGAGGTTTTTCTTCCCTCAGTCTTCCCTTAGTCTTCCCTTGGCCCAGCTGTCCTGTTAATCCTAACCCTTACTGTGATGTCACAAGAAGGAAACTGTAGGGTTAGACAGTGAGACCATAAAACACTCTTTCTGCCTTTTCTCAGGCTAAGATGATCCGATTTAAAAAAATGTTGCACATTTATACTAAATAGGATCTCCGAGTTCAATACACCTTCATATTCCCACCGGTGAAGTAGGTCTTTAAGCATTTAAAACGTGTGTGTAAACAATCAGTGCCTAAGAAATGGTTGAAATGAAATCCCACATCTGGACCATCACTTAAACCTAATCAACCTCTCCCCGGCTTCTCCTGTATTAAAGATTACAGGGGGGTCTAACCACTACACCATGAGCCCTCCCCCACACACACACACATTTTTTTAACATAAGCCTTCGTTACAAACTGATATTGACAGTGAAAGATGTGGAAAAAGT
The DNA here is from genome assembly GCA_026122265.1 of Ammodytes dubius. Lineage (NCBI taxonomy): Eukaryota > Metazoa > Chordata > Actinopteri > Uranoscopiformes > Ammodytidae > Ammodytes > Ammodytes dubius. The sequence goes on along the minus strand of CM047522.1, from coordinate 25,504,102 downwards.
AGACAGACAGGTAAGCTTGGGCGACTGTGGCTCAGTTGGTTGAGCAGGTCGGCCGATGATCAAAGGGTTGGAGGTTCGATCCCCGCCCTGCCACCTGTGTCATAGTTGTTGTGTCCTTGGGCAAGACACTTCACCCACCTTGCCTCGTGTGAATGTCGATAGTTAGCCTGCTATCGGTGCGTGAATGGTAACGTGTAAATGGGAACAGGTCTCCCTTGCAAAAGAGTCTTCGGACTCAATGGGATTTACCTGTATAAATAAAGGTTAAAAAAAAAAAAAAAGCTGACTGTGGAGATATTCACTGATTTTTTTGACATTAAAACTGAATGCACTAAAATATATATGTAGGCTTACAATTTCTCATAATAACTTATCATGTAATAATGGCCTTATGTAAAAATGCATAGCCTACATTGGCACTATGCACTGTACAGTAGTAGAATAGATCCAAGTATATTGTCCCTTACAGCACCCCCTCCGCGTCATCACCATAACACGGAAGTATTTCAGGGACCGGGCTGCAGAGCTGCGCACGCACACACTCACACATTCATTCACTTGCACAAACCAAGATCAAACAGCGACACATAATAACACACAAAGAAAGCTGCACATATACTTTAAAAAAGACGTTGATATACCTGAATAGAGCACACTATTACAGAAAGAGAGCGAGAGAGAGAGAGAGCGAGAGAGAGAGAGAGAGAGAGAGAGAGAGAGAGAGAGAGAGA
>CM047522.1:25488371-25493371 GCA_026122265.1 Ammodytes dubius | reverse complement strand
CAGGTAAGTACACGGGGCCCCCTTTGTTTACGTACCCATTTACAGAGCCTAGGCTGTGTATTAACACACACAGTACAGACAGGTAGAGGATTATCATTGTGATTTTTTTTTCTCCCATTTTTTGTCTTTTTCTCAGAAAAGGTAAAAGGTGAGTGATCGTGTCTCGTCCCGTGCCGGGCATCGAAATCGACACACACCTCTAACCCCACCCCGCCGGGCAGCCCAGGAACAGAAAACAAACGCCCCTCTCCTCTCTGGATCAACTATGGTTGCGTTCCGAATCGCATACTCTTTCTTTTTTCTATTCTACATACTACATCCGACGATAAAAAGAATCTAGTTAGGATGCAGTAGGCATACTATTGGGACATACTTTACTCTCTTATTTCATCATAACATTGCGCCTTGATCTTGCCTCTTGCTTTTATATCCGGCGCATCCCCGTTTGTTTTCATGTGGAGGCTTCGTCGATGTGACGTCACTTCACGTGCGCACTGGATTGTGGGTCAGAATCGCCCAATTAGGATGCAGTTTTCAACACTAACAATCTTGGCCGCATGAAGTAGGACATCCGGGTACTTCTAACCATCCTAAATCTGGCCACAAGAATCGGGACATCCTAAATCTTCTTTCTACCAAACTATATAGTAGAAAGTATGCGATTCGGAACGCAACCCTTGTTTTGAGCTGTTCCCATAACGATAACATGGAAAAATATCTGATGAATGTGAAAAGGGGAAAAATGTGACGGTTGGAATCGAGTAAAAATTCATATTTGTTATTAATATTTATGATTGAAATTTTTCTCTTGTGGACAAAATAATAATAAAAAAACATACATCTACATACAAGTTACAACATAACACTGACCACACACACACACACACACACACACACACACACACACACACACACACACACACACACACACACACACACACACATACAGGGACCACACACACACAGTTTTTTTGTTATGTTGTCAATAGTTGTCTAATCTCAGCCGAGCTAAGGGTGTACGGGCAGGGTGTCATATTGTATCATATTGTATGAAATGTAAAGCCCACTGAGACAAATGTATTTGTGATTTTGGGCTACACAAATAAAACTGATTTGATTTGAATAGTGATTTCCTTCATAAGCTTCTATGAAACTACTGACCATGGACATTGTGCTGATTGTCATTTGATTTCCTCTCTTGAGTCACATGGACTGTCTGTCTGTCTGTTGGTACGAAATCAATAAAGTTTGAGTTTGGAAAAAATTATTTCTGTTCAATTTGGATCCTGATTCAAGTGTGTGGTGTGTGTGTGTGTGTGTGTGTGTGTGTGTGTGTGTGTGTGGTGTTGTATGGGTTTGCTTGTTTCTGTGACCTTCCATATTGTGAGGTCTCAGTGACCTTGTACCATATTGTATCTTCTTAGGAGCTTTACCTTCTTTATTTTTTTGTTTTAAGATATATTTTTGGCATTTTTTATGCTTTATTGATAGTGCAGAGAGACAGAGCTGAAATGGGGCAGAGAGGGGAGTGACATGCAGAGAACGACCGCGGGCTGGAATCGAACCCGGGTCTGCTGCTGGCCGAGGCCCATGGGGGGGGGGGGACGCCCTACCGCTTTTTTTGAACTGTAAAATGCATATTGTATCCCTCGCGACATAGAACCGCTAAGGGGTATTTCGACTTTATTGTTTATTTTAGATCCCAGGGTCTTGCCTTCTCTTCTGTTCCTCTTATACATTTTCTTAATATATTTATATTGCATTGTTTAAGGTGCCTTAACAATTGTACGCCAACATATTTTTGTGTGTATATGACATATAGGCCTATTTTCTGAGAATCATTCTAGCCAAACGAGCTGTAGCCAACGTAGGCGTCCTCACACCATTTTAGTTCTCGTTTCCTATTTCTTTAGACTGTCAAAGTTACCAGAGTAAAAAAAAAACACAAAACAACTTCAACACACACGCGCACACGCACACACGCACATACACACACACACAGACACTCTCTCTCTCTCTCTTTCTCTCACACACACGCACACACACAGACACACTCTCTCTCTCTCTCTCACACACACACACACACACACACGCACACAGACACTCTCTCTCTCTCTCACGCACACACACACGCACACACACATTTCCTGTCAAACTCTAACACTAACACCCCCCGCCCTCAGCTTCCTCTTTTAACCCAAGTGTGTGTGTGTGTGTGTAAATGTGTGTGTGTGTGTAAATGTGTGTGTGTGAGAGAGAGAGTATGTGTGTGTGTGTGTGTGTGTGTGTGTGTATGTGTGTGTGTAAATGTGTGTGTGTGACTCGTTGCGCTGTCAGTTTGGAAAGGAGAGTTTGACACAACACACTCTGTTCATTAGCGCCTAACGGCTAACTATTCTGCTGTGTGTGTGTGTGTGTGTGTGTGTGTGTGTGTGTGTGTGTGTGTGTGCGTGCGTGTGTGAGAGAGAGAGAAAGAGTGTGTGCCCTGTCTGTCTGTCTGTGTGTGTGTGTGTGTGAGAGAGAAAGTGTCTTTGCTCTGTGTGTGTGTGTGTGTTTGTGTGTGCTCTGTCTGTGTATCTATGTGTGTGTGAGATGAGAGAGTGGGTGTGTTCTGTCTGTGTGTGTGTGGTGTGTGTGTGTGTGTGCGTGTGTGTGTGTGTGTGTGTGTGTGTGTGATAGAGAGTGTGTGTGCTCTATGTGTGTGTGTGTGTGTGTGTGTGTGTGGTGTGTGTGTGTGTGTGTGTGTGTGTGTGCTTCTGTGTGTGTGTGATAGAGAGTGTGTGTGTGTGTGTGTGTGTGTGCGATAGAGTGTGTGTGTGTGTGTGTGTGCGATAGAGTGTGTGTGTGTGTGTGTGTGTGTGTGTGTGTGTGTGTGTGTGTGTGTGTTCACTAACACGCCAGCTCCAGCGTTCTGAGGTGACACATTAAAAAAACGTTCTGCATAAATTAGCATAACATCTCCATGGTAACGAGCAGACAGGAGCAGGACCCCGGCACAGTAGAATTCAACACACATTTTTATTTTATTTCTTATTTATTTATTTATATTATTGTTAATTAAATGTTTTTACTAAATACACAGTACCAAGTAAGTCTGTACTGTCTATTAAAGGCCTTCTTCACCGGTTCGAATATGAAGGTGTATTGAACTCTGAGATCCTATGTAGTATAAATGTGCAAACATTTTTGGAATCGGTTCATCCTAGCCTGAGAAAAGGCAGAAAGAGTGTTTTATGGTCTAACCCTACATTTTACTGTGATATCACACTAGTAAAAATTGAGGTTATGATTAATAGGACAGCTGGGCCAAGGAAAGACTGAGGGAAGAAAAACCTCATTCATTATATTATAATAGTGATTTTATAATGATAGAACGCCGGTTCCGTATGGGTGAAGTATTCCTTTAAGCTTGAAAATGCCAAAAAATAATCTTTGAAAAAAGTTGGGGGATGCAGAGAAGTGTCTTCCCAGTTTGGTGGTTGAAAACTTGAAAACGTCTGTGTTCCTAAATACCTCAACACCAAACTTAAAACGTTTATTTCCTGTCCTTACTGTCGAATATTAACTTAGAATGTGTAATTGTTCCCTGAACTCTTAAACCTGCAGTGTGTAGAATTTTGGGTTTTATTTCCTAGCAGATTTTGTAGAAAGTAATTATAATATCCATAAGTACATTTAATTTAGTGCATAATAGCTGAACATTTTTTTTTTTATTATTATTTTTTCCCTTAGAAAGGGTCTCATATATGTCCATATTTCTGCATATTTTGGACCAAAGCCTAGTGCCGCCATCTTGAAAGTGTCATAGTTGGAATGTCATCAGGTGCATTGTTTAGAAATTAGAATTGTTCTTGTCCTTCCTAAAGGAGGGATTAACAGAGGACAAATAAATGAACGATAAATGAACAAAGGAAGCAGAGAGGAAGTAATGAGGAAGGAAGCCATTAAAATAAATTCTAATAATAATACTAATAACAATGATCATTTCTTTATTCCAAGTGGGTCCATAGCTGTGTATAAAAAGTAAGGAAATACATATACACATTGAATATATATAAAAAAAATCCCTCCTTTACAATATGAAGAAGGGATGAAAAGAGGACAAAATGTGAGAAGGAAGGAAGGAAGGAAGGAAGGAAGGAAGGAAGGAAGGAAGGAAGGAAGGAAGGAAGGAAGGAAGGAAGGAAGGAAGGAAGGAAGGAAGGAAGTGGTCGCACGCAAAACAAACCGGAAACCAAACTGAGACGTGTGTGTGTGTGTGTGTGTGAGCGACCGAGTGAGGAACAGTTTAACAGTGTTTCTCTCTTCGCTTAGTTGGACCCAGTGGGACACACACACACACACACACACACACACACATAGAGAGGGAGAGCCACACACACACACACACACACACACACACACACACACACACACACACACACACACACACACACACACACACACACACACACACACACACACACCACATACATAGAGAGAGAGAGAGAGAGAGAGAGAGACACACACACATAAGAGAGAGAGAGAGAGAGAGAGACACACACACACACACATCTCTTCTGAAACCCAGTCCCCTTTCTCTAAAATTCAGCGCACACACACATTCACACCCCTTCTCATACTCGGCGCATTCACCCTCTTGCAAACATCTACACACACACACACACACTTGTCTTCCTATTTTTGTGAGGACCCTCATTGGCATAATGCATTCCCTAGCCCCTTACCCTAACCCTAACCATCTAAACTAAATGCCTAACCCCAACCCTTACACTAACCCTAACATAACCCTAATATTAAACACTAAAACGTTATATCTAGAAGTCTTAAACTTTAAACCATCCAATGAAGTAATGAAAATCAAAGTTGTCAGAAATGCCCTCACTTCGATGGTGTAAAAATAAAAATTTGTCTTAACAAAGATAGACAGACAAACACACACACACACACCTTCTAGTCTTTCCAGTTGAAGATACTGTGAACACACACACACACACATT
>CM047522.1:25475871-25480871 GCA_026122265.1 Ammodytes dubius | reverse complement strand
TAACACACTAAGCTAACCACTTTAGCAACACACCAGAATGCACTGTAAAATATTCATATTTCATGTTTTCTTCAAGAAATACACAATTTCTTAATTAACATTTACATTTCAAGAATTCTTAAGCTTTAGGAAGGGTATGTTTCGTAATTCGGCGTATATATTATCCATTTAAAAGGCATATTATTTAACACATCGATACTTTTGCGAGGCAACCCAACAGGTTTAACTCAACGCTAACTAACTACGATGGAAAATTATTCTTGCAAGACCAAGTGAAAACAGTTACATTTAACTGAAATTAACGGTGCATAGTGTGTTGTAACTTGTAACGATACAATGGGGTTTTCTAGTTATTTAATTGAGGCTTATCAAATAAGCATGGCATCTTTGAATTGGTAGAAAATTATATGGAGTTTGGTCGGACGTCCCATGCCTATCTATAAGCATATTAACTCATGGTTAATCTTCTTTTAATGCGAGGGGACTCAGGGGAGGATCATGCAACTCTTTTTATACAGTCTATGGCAGTGCTTTTCAAACTTTGTACCTAGCTAGCCCCTAACAAGCATAGATAGATAGATAGATAGATAGATAGATAGATAGATAGATAGATAGATAGATACTTTATTTATCCCGAAGGATATTCAGACATACAGTAGCAAACATGTGTAATAACAAAAAAACAGACACACACACACACACACACACACACACACACACACACACACACACACACACACACACACACACACACACACACACACACACACACACATACAGACATTCTTCTCTGGTGCCATCTAAGTCAAAACATACACACTCTTGCGTACTTTTAGTATCTCAGAACATAACAACCTTCAACATGAGGTCATAACTCTTTGTATTTAGATTCACAATGGCACCACCCGGCTACATAAACAGATAAACGTGATTATTATATTATGACTATAATATTAAATTCCACAACACAGCTCTCAAATGTGTACTTTTGAAATGTCTGGGGTAACAACACTTTTTCTTATGTTATACTTTAGAACGGTGTGGGGGGAAATAATGGTGGTTTTCTATACCTTTTACTTTTTCAAACCACTCTGTACACTCTTGAAAATGGTTATCAGCCAATACCTATTAGCTACTTACCTGTTTGGTGATATCCCCTAGGAATTTACTTTGCGGTTAAATATGTCTAGACTGTACTGTTCTCAGTCCAGAGGAAAAATGTTAAAAAAAATAAAAAATAAATGTGTGTGCAGCATTAACTACAATTGCAGCCTTTTGGTATTTTTTCAGTATAGAAAGAAAAATACCTCTTGCAAATGTGACCTTTGTACTTCTGCTTCTGCTGCTGTTTGAATTAACCTCAGGAGGACAGGCTGGATGGCGCACTGGACTGGTTTTATTTCTTATATCTGCAACATGGGACAGTAAACACAACCAGTGTGCAATTAATATGTGTATAGAAAAAAAACTGTGTGCTGCATTAACTACAATTACAGCCTCTATGTATTTCAGTGTAGAAAAAAGTGCTTCATGCAAATAACCAAGGTCTCTAATAAATCAAATACTTCCTAAATAAAAGTGCAAGTTCCGCCACCGCTATCAAAACAAGCCTGAACATTTGGCATATTTACGTCATCTTGATGCTATTTACGCCATTATTACGTATTGTGGTATACGGTACGAATATGTGTATTTGTTACACCCCTACTATTTACATTATTATTTGTTTGGTGATAGTAAGTAAGTAAGTAAGTAAGTAAGTAAGTAAACTTTATTTGTATAGCGCCCCTCACAGACCAGGGTCACAAAGCGCTTCACAATGGGAAGCAGATTAAAAATATACATACATTTTAAAAGGCCAATTACAATACAGTGATAAAAACATAGCATTTCAAGGTTTCCAATAAATACAATTCTTATCAAATAAAAGTGAAAGTTCCGCCAACACAATCAAAAGAAGCCTGCATTTACGTCATAATTACGTATTGCGGTAGAGTGCGAATATGTGTATTATAACAGCCCTACTTTGTTTTGTGACCCCCCCCCCCCCCCCCCCTAGGCGTGTACTGCCTGGGTAAATACGCCCAGACTAAGATCAGAGAGATCTCAGAGAAAGAAGCCACAGAGTATCTGTCTCAGGCCAGAAGACAGTTCCACTTTGAGAGCAACCAGCGGACATGCAACATGACCGGTAAGTTACCTCAGCAACACCTCCCTATGTTTACTACTGATTTGTGTTTTTTTTTTTTTTCTTTTTAAAGATTATTTTTTGGCATTTTCAAGCTTTATTAGACAGTACAGAGTTGAAATGGGAGAAGAGAGAGAGAGAGAGAGAGAGAGAGAGAGAGAGAGAGAGAGAGAGAGAGAGAGAGAGAGAGAGAGAGAGAGAGAGAGAGAGAGAGAGAGAGAGAGAGAGAGAGAGAGAGAGAGAGAGAGAGAGAGAGAGAGAGAGAGAGAGAGAGAGAGAGAGAGAGAGAGAGAGAGAGAGAGAGAGAGAGAGAGAGAGAGAGAGAGAGAGAGAGAGAGAGAGAGAGAGAGAGAGAGAGAGAGAGAGAGAGAACCATGTAAAGCACTTTGTAACGGCCTATTTTAAAAAGTGCTGTATAAATAATGTCTTTGTGTGTCTGTCTGTCTGTCGCAGTCTTGTCCATGCTTCCTCCTCTGAAAGAAGCCATCATCCATCAACTAAACTCAGAGGATCTCACCGCACTACTCAAGACCAAGTGAGTAAAACTGACTTTAATAATAGCTATTATTATTACTAATCCACTTGTACACAGAATTATCCACAATAGTATATGTTTGCGGCTAAAAAATAATATATATTTAGTTTCTATATTCATTGTTTAAAGCTGGGGTATATGATTTGGGGAGAGCAGTTGGGATAGAGATTCGAATCCTACTACCTCAACCCCTCCACTTGTTCTCTTTGGTCCCTCCCCTATGGTCCCTCCCTGACACGCTCTACACCAACAAAGTCGGTGCCAAAGTGAATGGACAGTCCCAACAGCGAATAAGAACAGAGAATCGGATCCTCACTCTGATTGGTCAAAGTGTACAGCTCATGTTAACTTTGACCAATCAGAGATCATATACCCCAGCTTTAACGCAAATATATTAGTTTGTCACATTTCGTTCCAATTTGTGCATAAATGTATTTTGCTCGTCTTTGCTTTGTCAAGTGACTTTGAGTTCTTAAAGTAAAAAGTAAACAAAAACTTAACCGTATGTAGTGGAATTAAAGTGTGTTTTGATTCACAATCCAAATGATTTGACACAAAACAATTATTAAATTATATTTTATATATTATAATATATAAAATAATTCTGCTTTTCTTTCTCCTCTCACATCGTCTAACAGACCGACCAATAAGCTGGAGATCTGGGAAGATTTAAAGATCATGAGTAAGTTCATTCATCATTCATCACAATACCTTAAAAATAATGTTGCACAACTCGCTAAATTCTACCTGCAACTGCCTGGGGCAACTGTGTCTCATTTGGTAGAGCGGGTCGGCTGATGATCAAAGGGTTGGAGGTTCGATCCCCGCCCTGCCACCTGTGTCACGGTTGTTGTGTCCTTGTGCAAGACACTTCACCCACCTTGCCTCGTGTGAATGTCGATAGTTAGCCTGCTGCTATCGGTGTATGAATGTGTGTGTGAATGGTAACGTGGGAAAGGAAAACAGGTCTCCCTTGCAAAAGAGTCTTCGGTCTCAATGGGATTTACCTGTATAAATAAAGGTTAACATTTTTTTTTAAATAAGCTATATTTTAGGCTATATTTAAAATATTTATGTCATACTTTCAGTCACTACATTTTAATTGCAGCCATTCTACAACAGTGTCTAATTGGTTTTGTCTCTTTGTCAGCTTGTTATGTATTTGCATCGTATATTGTGTGTGTGTGTTGTTTTTGCTTTGCATTTGTTTGACTTGACATCATTGCAAATGTGGGACACTCCCTCAGTGTTCTCTCAAGTATAGATAAAGGTTAAATGAAATATACAAATGGTTGATGTATTTACATGATGATGTCTGTCTGTCTGTCTGTCTCTCTGGCTGTGTGTCTGTCTCTCTTCCAGGCTTCACGCGCACCATAGTGTCAGTATACAGCACCTGTATGTTGGTGGTTCTACTCAGAGTCCAGCTGAACATCATTGGAGGATATCTCTACCTGGACAACTCAGCCGGCAAAACCAACATGGTGAGAGGGACACAGAGAGAGCACCAGACTTTCACTATAATATGGTTTTATATACAGTCATGCCCGAAATTATTCATACCCCTGGCAAATTTTGACTTAAATTTACCGTAATTTTCGGACTATAAGCCGCAAGTTTTTCCCCATTTTTCGACCCTGTTATTACACAGCACAGTATATGTTCTGTAGCTAGTCTACTATTGCTCTAAATGGTAACACTTGAATACGTTATGCAAATATGCAACTTGTTTGTTGAAATGTTACTAAATGGGAGCTTCCTCAAGCAGCCATCTCTTTCCCAACAATCCCCTCTGTGCACAAACTCTTACATATGGTAATTAAACATTATAACACCTGCGGCTTATAGTCCAGTGCGGCTTATAGTGCGGAAAATACGGTGGTTTTATTCAGCCAGCAAGTTTTTTTTCTTGATTGGAAATGACACAGGCTTCTCCCAGAAGATAATCAGACGATGTACAAGAGGCATCATTGGGGGGAAAAACTATTTTTAAGCTTTTATTTACATTTTTAGAAAAAGGAGGAAAAACAGTGAAGTCATGTGGAGATATTTTTATATTTATTTATTAATGTGTGTTTTTATTTTTATGTCCCAGGCTCCTATGGCTCCACCAGACGTACAGCAGCAATATCTGTCCAGTATCCAACATCTACTGGGAGACGGTAGGATGGACACACACAACACACACACACACACACACACACACACACACACACACACACACACACACACACACACACACACTCACTCACTCACTCACATCACTCACTCACCACA
>CM047522.1:25463371-25470871 GCA_026122265.1 Ammodytes dubius | reverse complement strand
ATCCCCAAGAAGAGCCCAAGAAATGTTTCAGTTGTTGATTCTACTGCTAAGAAAAAAACCTGGACGTACAGCAGAAGGTATAAAATCCATGTGCCATCACTGAAGGCTTTACCTCATGTAGATGGCGATGCACCGACAGTGTTGTTGTAATTACCCATAATTCCTAATGCAACAGAAGTTACGCAATATAGCTTTAAAATTAGACCTTTTTTTTGGACGATTTTTTTCACTTTTCCGTTATTTTGTTTCTGTCTGTTTTGGTCTGCACTTTGGCTCCGTTTCAATATCAACGTGTGAGTTTCTTTTGTTCTTTATTTACTGTGTATCTCTCTCTCTCTCTCTCTCTCTCTCTCTCTCTCCCCCTCCCTCCATCTCTCTCTCTCTCTCTCCCCCTCCCTCTCTCTCTCTCTCTCTCCTCCTCTCTCTCTCTCCCTCCCTCTCTCTCTCTCTCTCCCTCCCTCTCTCTGTCTCTCTCTCCCTCTCTCTCTCTCCCTCTCTCTCCCTCTCTCTCTCTCTCTCTCTCTCTCTCTCTCTCTCTCCCTCCCTCTCTCTGTCTCTCTCTCCCTCTCTATCTCTCTCTCTCTCTGTCTCCCTCTCTGTCTCTCTCCCTCCCTCTCTCTCTCTCTCTCTCTCTTTTGTTCTTTATTTTCTGTGTATCATGGTGGTACACTGAGGGACATGAGTAGCGTTGATGGGGATATTTTTCTAGTGTTTTTAAAAAATTTGACCGATTTTTTTTTTTTTTTTTTTTTTTTTTTTTTTTTTTTTGCATTTCTAGTAATTCCTCATAACTTCTAAAAACATGGTTATCAAAGAGGGAACTCATCAAAATATCATTAACACAGTGACATTAATTAACACATAACGAAATACTTAGTCAAAAGAATAGCTTACTAGAGGCGGAATGACTTAAAGTGGTCAAATTCTTATTTAAAATAAAAAAAATCTTTTTATTTTAAAGTGCAGTGTGTAATATGACATCCTGGGTAACCCCTCCCCTTTTGAATAATAACAGAAGCTACAGTGGCCTTCAAGGACAAGAACAATTCTAAATTTTAAACAATGCACCTGATGACATACATCAGGTCGGCAATACGTCATCTGGACTGAACTCTCGTGACCACGCCCCCTTTGGGGGGAAAACAATACACAGCGCTCCATTCACTTTGTATTGAATGACACCCGTATTCGGCAAACAAACTTAATAAAAACGTAATACGACATGCCTTTCACAAATACACGTTACTTTCTTTAAAGCCACGGCTCTTGTCTGTCTATACGAGCTGTTTTGGTGAAAAAGTATTGAGTAATTTTCAATATCGAGACAAAACTCTTAACTAATGTATGCTGAATGCTAGGCTAATGTTAGCCTTCTGCTGTAGGCTAACCATAGGCTAACCCTCACGGACGGGAAAAAACACCTCAATAATGAAAATTACTCAATAATTTTTCACAAAAACAGCTCGTATGGACAGACAAGAGTCGTGGCTTTAAAGACAGTAACGTTTTCTTGTTAAATGGATGTTCCATTACGTTTTAATTAAGTTTGTTTGCAGAAGACAGGTCTTTTCAATACAAAGTGAATGGAACGGTTTTCAACGGTTTCCACGATGGGTCCGACCGGACAAAAACACCTCAATATTGAAAACTACTCAATTATTTTTCACAAAAACAGCTCATATAGACAAACAAGAGTCGTGGCTTTCAAGAAAGTAACGTTTTTTTCTTAAATGGATGTTTGATTAAATTTTAATTAAGTTTGTTTGCAGAAGACAGGTCTCCTTCAATACAAAGTGGATGGAGCGCTGTTCAATGTTTTCCCCCCAAAGGGGGCGTGGCCTGATTGCCGACCTGATGTATTCCAACTATGACACTTCCAAAATGGTGGTGACTAGGCCTTGGTCCAAGGTATGGAGAAATATGGACATATGAGACCCTTTCTAAGGGGAAAAAAAATAATTCAAATTTTTTATTTCAGCTATTATGCACTAAATTAAACGTACTTATGGATATTATAATTATTTTCTACAAAATCTGCTAGGAAATAAAACCCAAAATTCTACACACTGCAGGTTTAAAACACCATTATAATAAGTGTATTTGGTATAACATCTTTCACAGAAATTGAAAATATACTATGAAAACAATTATGAACTTATTCACATCAGCCGAACAGCAGTTATGTGTATTTTTCAAAGGTAAACAAACAGAATCCATTCATTTGAAAGCACTGGACACAGTTTTTGGAGCACTTGTCAAATATTTAATAATTCATTTTTATTTGGTGTAGTTCCGGTTTTGCCCAGAAGGTGTCACTCTAGGTCAGCGTTTTATCTTCACATGAGGAGCTCCAATTAAAAAATATTTCTCCTATTATTATTTAGACAAATTAAATTAATTTCTGTCTTCAACCACATTGGTATTACACCATGAATTATCTCCTAAAAATGAAAAAAATAAAATATATATATATATTTTTAACAGCCATGATTTTTTTTCGTAGTGGATTATGATATTTTTTTCTCACAAATGGCCACCAATATATGAATTTGTTATCTGTTGAAAACTTACCCTGCGTTCCAAATCTCATACTCTTTCTTTTCACTATTCTACATACTACATCTGACCATAAAAAGAATCTAGTTAGGATGCAGTAGGCATACAATTGGGACATACTTTTATGTATTTATTTCATCATAACATTGCGCCTTGATCTTGCCTCTTGCTTTTATATCCGTCTCATCGCTGGTTGTTTTCATACGGAGGCTCCGTCGATGTGACGTCACTTCCGGTGTGCACTGGATTGTGGGTCAGAATCGCCCAAATAGGATGCAGTTTTCAACACTAAAAATCTCGGCCTGATCTAGTAGACATTCCGGGTATTTTTATAACCATACTAAATCTGGCCACAAGAATCGGGACATCCTAAATCTTGTTTCTACCATACTATATAGTAGATAGTATGGGGATTGGAACATGGCCCTCATTTGTTAACCCACACAACAGGGAATCCATACAGCTCCTTTGCCTCTGATTGGTCATAAAAGCCTAAATATAAATTAATAAGATAAAGTTGTGGATCGCTGTTCAGTTCTCAAAATTGGGAAAAGTGAAGAAAAAAAATCTGAACTGGCGTGCGCATTAACCTGTTATTAAAGGTGCTACGAGGAACTTTTAAATATTTCTGAAACAATCTCATTTTCCCCTCTGATGATCATAAATGACATGTAACAGCAAACGAGACCATCAGTGTAAAGAATGCTATTTTTATATATAATTATTCTTAATGCCTTTGTCATGGGTATATACGCTCACCCAGGAACAACAGCTGCGTAGTAAAAAAACACTACCACTTTTGTCCAAAGGGGGGCGCTAGAAATAACACAAAGAGAAAGTTCCTCGGAGCACCTTTTAAGTAATAATTAATACATATATAAATAGGGGGGTGAGAATGTAAATCTCTATGTAACGTTATGCTTTTTGAATCATAACAGAATGACCGCAGAAATGTACAGTATGTTTGTAGCAAATTATGAAGAGATAACAACCAATAAAATGTGATTTCATATACATCTTGTTTTTACTTTTCTCTGTGCAATTTAAAGCTGGGGTATATGATTTCTGATTGGTCAAAGTTAACATGAGCTGTACACTTTGACCAACATGTATTTGGGGCGACTGTGGCTCAGGTGGTAGAGCGGGTCGGCCAATGATCCAAGGGTTGGCGGTTCGATCCCCGCCATGCCACCTGTGTCATGGTTGTTGTGTCCCTGGGCAAGACACTTCACCCACCTTGCCTCGTGTGAATGTGTATGGCTGCTGTATGTTTGAGGTGGTGGTCGGAGGGGCCCATGGGGCTGAATGGCAGCCACGCTTCCGTCAGTCTGCCCCAGGGCAGCTGTGGCTACTATGGTAGTTTACCACCACCAGTATGACTAACCGTGTGTGTGTGTGTGAAGGAATGGAACCTGTAACCCTGTAAAGTGCTTTGAGTCACAGAGAAATAAAGCGCTATATTGATCCAATCAATTAAATTATTATTAGTTTCTTAGGATCATAACGGTAATTTTTTTTTTAATTTCCTTTTTTTACTGCTCATTTGTTTGATTTTGTTTGTATTATTTTTAACATGTTGAAAAAATTGAGACAGAAAATTACTCACACACTCACTCACTCACTCACTCACTCACTCACTCACTCACTCACAACACACACACACACACACTCACACTCACACTCACACTCACACTCACACTCACACTCACTCACACACAGAGCCAGAAATCATTGCCTCACCAGGTCAACAGGGGGCGCCATAACCACTTTCTCAGCTTAATGTAAAATACTGCCGCTGTTGAAAATATTCCACTCTCCTGTTAAGACTCTGACTCATAGCACAGTGCAGAGATGATGTCATCTTTTAATTGATAAATAATTTATTTAAAAACAGTATTTTTTTTTCCATAGTGGAAATATGGGATTGCACATAATCAAAGTAATGCTGGGTGTGGAACAGAATGGATATTATATATATATTTTTTTTTAATTTTTATTGAATATATAACAAATATACAGCTTTTATAATAAAACAAATTATTTAATTGTATTGGATTGTGTAGCAGACTTTCTAAATGTGCTGTTATTAAATACAATTAATTCAGACAATTAAAAATTATTTCAAAAAATATACTTTTAATAAGTGCATATAAGCAATGCACAAGACCAAATATCCCACAGATTCTCACTGTCTCACTCTCTCTCACACACACACATGCACACACAAACACACACACACACACACACACACACACACACACAGACACAGACAGAAAGACACACACACAGATAGACAGAGACAGCCAAACACACACTCACACGCTCTCTCTCTCTCTCCCTCTCACACACACACACACACACACACACTCACACTCACACACACACACATGCTCTCTCTCTCTCTCTCTCTCTCTCTCTCTCTCTCTCTCTCTCTCTCTCTCTCTCTCTCACACACACACACACACACACACAGACACAGACAGAAAGACACACACACAGATAGACAGAGACAGCCAAACACACACTCACACGCTCTCTCTCTCTCTCTCCCTCTCACACACACACACTCACACACACACACTCACACACACACACACACACACACACACAGCTGATGACCTTGAATCACTGAGGAAAGTTCCTTATCAGGTGCTAAGGGGCATGAAGAGCAAACAGTGGAAAATGCCGACAGACGGAAACATGTCAAGAAATTAGTGTGTGTGCGTGCGTGCGTGCGTGCGTGCGTGTGTGTGTGTGTGTGTTTTTAGTCAAGTAAGTTTTTATTAAATAGCCCAAAATCACAGATAACAATTTTACTCTGGGGCTGACTGTTTCAAACTTGAACAAAAATCAGTACTTACTTACTCACTAAATACTGAACACTACATACAATATGCACATTAATATAAACTCTAATATTGATATATTTACATGATAAAAATAATCTGTACGTTACCCCCACTAAAGGTATGATAAAATTACTTAAACTAACACAACACTATAATATCTGGCGTGTGTGTGTGTGTGTGTTTGTGTGCCTGTCTATGTCATGTGTTAGTGTGTGTGTGTGTGTGTGTGTGTGCCTGTCTATGTCATGTGTTAGTGTGTGTGTGTGTGTGTGTGTGTGCCTGTCTATGTCATGTGTTAGTGTGTGTGTGTGTGTGTGTGTGTGTGTGTGTGTGTAATGGGAAACATAGCGACATTCATTTAATTTTTGTTCCTGGTTGAGTAGTGACTCAAATGATGACATCACCTTCTTTGATGTATTACCTTATAAGGGAAGTCATGTTGTAATCACAGTCACATGACAAAAAAATGAAAACACACACACACACACACACACACACATTCACATGACAAAAATGAAAACAATGCCATGTGCGCTGTGACAAAATTCGGAATTTTCTCTTTTATATAAAACAAAAACGTACACAAACAAACAGACACACACACACACACACACTCACACATACATACACCCCCCCTCCCACACACACACACACACACACACACACACACACACACACACACACACACACACCACACACACACACACACACACACACACACACACAGAGCCACATATCAAAACGTTTGAAAACAATGCCATGTGCTCTGCCCCACTGTTGTTTTCCAGACAGTCAGCTGACCTGATGACCTCATCATCTGCTCTGCTGATAGACACACACACACACACACACCACACACACACACACACACACACACACACACACATACAAACACACACACACACACACACACACACACACACACACACACACACACACACACACACACACACACACACACAGAGCCACATATCAAAACAGTTCCATAAAATTCCATATGCTCTGTTTTTTTAGATAAAAACAAAAAGGTACTTAACACACACATACAAACACACACACACACACACACACACACACACACACACACACAGTCACAAGACAAAGATGAAAACAATGCCATGTGCTCTGTGACAAAATATTACATTTTTAGATAAAACAAAAATGTACTCAAACACACACACACACACACACACACACACACACACACAGACACACACACACTCACACATAACACCCCCCCCCCCGCCCACACACACACACACACACTTACACATACACACACACACACAAACAGCCACATATCAAAACGTTTGAAAACAATGCCATGTGCTCTGCCCCACTGTTGTTTTCCAGACAGTCAGCTGACTTGATGACATCATCATCTGATAGTGAAACGTGTCACGGGACGGTTGCCATGACAAAACAACTTTTTGTCCCAGAAACAGAAATACAGATGAAAACCCCACTGACCATGTTGAGTCACGAACGGGCCAAAGAACCGAGGCTTTGTTCCACTTTAATTGCTGGGTCACTGTGTGTGTGAGTGTGTGTGTGTGTGTGTGTGTGTGTGTGTGTGTGTGTGTGTGTGTGTGTCTGTGTGTGTGTGTGTGTGTGTGTTTTGTGTGTGTCATTGCTGTGTCACTGTGCACTGTAGAAAGTTAGAAAAAAATTTGGATTATTCAAAATTTCAAGTTAACCGTCTTGGCTAGATTTTTTTACTTTTGAGGCCGAAACTGAAATTCTCAAGTCTTAAGTAACATAAATCCCCATTTAGGCTAACTTATTATCTTTTGTTGCGATACCTTATCATTCATATGTAAATGTTAATTGTATATTTCATGTGTTTTAAAAACTAATTTTGAGTTCTAAAGACTAACAGTTGAGCCATATAATTCCTTGCGATACAGAAAACCATTAAAACCAAGTCGGTCAAAATGTTGATTCAAACAGAAAACTTTCCAAAAAACTTAAAAAAATTGTTGGCCCAACTTTTACTTCTTTGGACTATTGTAATTTGTGTATTGGGGTTTGATGTTTGTACTCTGAGCATGTTCTGAGTGACAGTGTGTGTTTTCTCAATGAGGCTGGTTCATAG
>CM047522.1:25418371-25453371 GCA_026122265.1 Ammodytes dubius | reverse complement strand
TAGATAGATAGATAGATAGATAGATAGATAGATAGATAGATAGATAGATAGATAGATAGATAGATAGATAGATAGATAGATAGATAGATAGATAGATAGATAGATAGATAGATAGATAGATAGAATAGGTACATAGATAGACAGCAGGCGCTAGTGTGATAAAAACACTACCACTTTGGTCCAAAGGGGGCGCTAGAATCTACAAAAAATTAAAGTTCCTCAGTTCCGACTTTAATTTGGGACAATTTGACTCTAGAAAATTAGAAAATTGTCATATACAGAGATTTAAAGTTTGCCCTTGTTTTTGTTTCAGTTTTTAACAAAGCATAATTCCCCTTAGTGGCTACAAAAAAAAATTAAAAATTCCCAGACTAAAAATAGAGCCAACGTGACCTGGATTGTAAGCATTTACATCATGGAGTCAAATTAACTAGGTAAGGTATTCAAAAAATGTCACATGATTGATCTTCACACAATTGCTTTCACCGTCACCTTTTGTAGTGCCGACACACACACACACACACGCACACACACACAAACACACACACACACACTCACACACACACACACACACACACACACACACACACACACACACACACACACACACACACACACACACACACACACACACACACACACACACACACACACACACACACACACACACAGTAACACCCAATAACAAATAAAAACCAGTAGAGCAAGATGCCTGCTAAAGTATTCCCGGCATCTGCTAAGAAGCCGCACACTGGAAAAGGGAACTTCCACTCCGTCATGGCAACAGGACGTGACATAGAAATGCCATATATTCCAAATTAAACCGAAAGACAGTAGCTCATTTATTGCACTCGTGATTGTTTTGAATAGGGCCCTGTTTCAGGTAGCTGGTTTTGAGGCAACCCAGAGTTTGTTTTGCTCTGAGTTAGTGGAAATTATGGGTTTTACGTTTCAGGAAGCAGGTTCAGGGCAACTCAAGAGTCTAAGTCTAGTCTAACCTGCTGGATAGGTGCTTTGACCTACTACTGAAGATACACAGATACACAGCTACTGATACAGATAAAACAGTTTTTTTTTTTCTTTCTTTTTTTTCTGGGTCTAATATGAATGTGTTCCTATGTGGTGTACTGGCTCTATTGGAGACTGAAATTTAAAAAAATGCAAGGTTGCAGAAACACAGTAAAACAACATAGGTTACACTGTTGATTTTTTTTTATCTCAAAACGTCATAGGTTACATTGTCGTTTTGTCATATAAATATTTTGCAGTCACTATGAAACTTAATACATCCCTGGGTCTAATATGAATGTGTTCCTATGTGGTGTCGTGGCTCCATTGGCGACTGATAAAGACACTGGGTGCCTGGTTCAAATCCTGTCTCAGGTTTAAACCTGCAGTGTGTAGAATTTTGGGTTTTATTTCCTAGCAGATTTTGTAGAAAGTAATTATAATATCCATAAGTACATTTAATTTAGTGCATAATAGCTGATTTTTTTTTTTTATTATTATTTTTTCCCTCAGAAAGGGTCTCATGTATGTCCATATTTCTGCATATTTTACTACCAAGGCCTAGTGCTGCCATCTTGAAAGATTCATAGTTGGAATGTCATCAGGTGCATTGTTTAAAATGTAGAATTGTTCTTGTCCTTGAAGGCCACTGTAGCTTATGTTATTATTCAAAAGGGGTGGGGTTACCCAGGGAGTGTTGCATTCTAGGACTTTGTAGAACTTTCTTGATGATGTCATATTACACACTGCACCTTTAAGTGACAAATGATGGCAAGGTGGCGGTGACCAAAGTAAGGAATTAAAATCTCCAAAATACATATAGTTTTTCTCTGTCTGAGTAGCTCAGTAGTTAAGGCCACTTGCTTATCAACCCAAAGATTGGGAGTTCAAAACCTCGTCTAGACAATGAACATTTTTTGTGTCAAAAACCCAAAATAAAAGAAGAAATGAAAGCGCTCTAGAAAGGTTTCTAGCGTGGAGAGTCTCGGTGGCTCATTCGGTCCTTTCAGGGACAGAGAGCGATGCAGCCACAAATGACTGTCATGATCCTGCCTGGGCCTCTTTGCCTCTGTTTTGTTTTTGCCCTTTGCCCTTGTCCTTGTCTGGTGTATTGCAGGGTTGAAGTCAGGTGCGTTGGAGTCAGGTGAAGCACTCACAGCTGCCAGCAATCACTAAAGCCCCTATCTCACTGGGCTGCGACTGTTTGCGACCAGTTGGAGACACAAAATTGCGACAAAATATGCCAATTTGCGACAATTTTCACTTGCAGTCTCACTGAGTTGCTACTTAAGACACGTTTGCGAATGTCCTTGCCGGGAGGTCGCATTTATGTCTCACGAACGTCTGGCGAGTGTCGCACGAACGGAATGTCTCATTTTTGTCTCAAAGCAGTCGCAATTTAGTTTCATATGTCGCCAAACACTCGCCAAACCCTTGCAAAGTTGTCTCACACTTCTCGTAACTCCCTCGCGAATGCAGTCTCCAACTTGTCGCAAACAGTCGCAGCCCAGTGAGATAGGGGCGTAATCAACCGCTCTTCATATACCCGGCCCGACCTTCCAGACACTGCCAGATTGTAGTCTCAGTTCCTCACAGTCAGTCGCTCTTCCTAGCTTACCTACCTGTTTGCAGCTCTGGTTGCATTTTGCCTCATCCTAAATTCCTGCTCTCTCTGCCTCAGCTCTCCCGGCCTGACTCCAACCACCGGCTCCAACCTGCAACAGCCAGCACTTCCTCCCGGACCCCTCTGCCCGCCTGCTCTAGCCTGCTCTCGCTCAATCCCCTGGACATTCTCCGTTGCTCTCCCCCCTGGACCCCCCCCCCCCCCCCCCCAGGACAGTAGCATTTCCCCCGGATCACGGCCCGAACCCCCAGCTGATTCTTTCTAAATAAACATTCTTAAACTGGTACTGTCTCCGTGCCTGTGTCCTCCCTGTCCAGCCGTAACAATGACACAAATAAATATCTTGAGAAAGATTGTCTTTGCCATGTTCTGTGTGAGGCATTTTCATCTTTTAAAAAAAATATTACAGGGGGCTCTCCATGGTACAGTGGGTAGAGCGCGCACCTTATTGACTCAGTACTTAGTTCACAGTTTTGAACACTCATTGACGTCTTTTTTTTTTTTTTACAAAAAACACAAAAACGACATAGGTTACACTGTTTTTTTTTTACCCGAAACAAAAAAAAATCATATAAATATTTTGCAGTCACTATGAAACTTTACACATCTCTGGGATTAATATGAATTCAAAACCTATTTCTCTTCATCCCAGAATCAAATGCTTTGGTGGGTATAGTTGTATGACTGCTGCCAGAAAGTGGAATAAGACTTTCCTTGTGGGAGATAGCAACCCTAACCCTAACCCTAACCCTACATGAAATTAATAGAATTCAATGTAAATAGCCCCATAGGCTTGCTGTGAAAAATCCCCCCCCCCCCCTCAAAATCTTTTTCTCTTCATCCCAGAATCAAATCCCTTGGTGGGTATAGTTGTAAGACTGATTTCAGTAAGTGGAGTAAGTTTCATGGACTTAGGACTTTCCTAGTTGGAGATAGCAACCCTAACCCTAACCCTAACTTCTATCAACTTTTTCTACCTTTTAAACTTTTTCAAATATTAAACTTTTTTTTTTTTCAGAGATTTTCTTTTTGGCATTTTTATGCTTTTATTGATAGTGTAGAGACAGAGTTGAAATGGGGCAGAGAGGGGAGTGACATGCAGAGAACGACCGCAGGCTGGAATAGAACCCGGGTCCGCTGCTGGCCGAGGCCCATGGGGGGGGACGCCCTACCAACTGAGCTAAGGGCGCCCCCAAATATTCAACTTTTTAACACATTATTTTAACATGGAAACCAATGGGAGCAGCCTTCAAATCCTCTAGAACTTCCATCGCTTTGAAATGTATTAATTTTGTCAGTTAGTCTCACGGTGTGTTAGAGGCAGCAGTTTGAGGGAAAGTTTGGGATTAAATGACTTCTCTGAGGCCTCTTTGCATTTAATTGTGGGTGACTTCCCATCTGAACTAGGCCTAAATCTGATCATATACACTTGTTTAGTTTTCTTATTTACCTTCTTGTGTAGCGGATTAAAAATCGATATGACAAAGTTCAAGAGTGTGAAATGGGCTACTTTATTTGTTGGAATCAAAAGAAGTAGTTACAGACAAGCACGATTAGACAAACCACCTGCATGCGTTTTGGGCAGAGAAACGAAAAGCGAAAAATAAATGTCTTGGTAATATGCCCACTGTCCTCCCCCCTCTCCCCCCCCTCCTAGACAGCTGTGGTCTCTTATCAGTTAGTCAAAGGTTCATGTCAGTTGACCAAACATAATCTCCCTTTTCTCATGTGTTGACTCAACTGTGCACTCTTTGTTATTTTGGGTAAAATTTAAACTTCTTATACTACATTTTACTGCAAGTAACCGATAAGCTTCACATTCATAATCAAATCTTTTAAAATACATTTTTTGTCTTTCTTGCTACAAATGAATATATGAAAATCACTCGTTGCAGCGCCGGTAACAGCAGCACCGGGGGTCAAACATATTGATTATATCTTGGTTATAATGTGATGGAAACATGTTACAATTCAGATGATATCACTGCTTGGCCTTTTTAAAGGACCCACATACTTTTCCTAAAGAGCCAGATGTTTTTTAGCAGAACACTCAGACATTTCACCCTTAAACTCCTCCCGCCACAAAAGGTCTGTTACTAATGTCTTCTGGCGTTTCCAACTCTCCATCACAACACACTTTATCAAGAATACCAAACTTTAATACTAATCCGGCTTTTACTCTTAGCATCAATGCAAATCTTACATTGTTGCGGTTGACACACTAATATATGGTGTGGCCTTCAACCTAAAATTACAAGCCACTTTATGCTCATCAAATGTCGGTAATACACACAATATACTTTGTCCCGCAATATTTTACTCAACTTTCTTTTTTTTTTTTTTTTGGCAAGCAATTACACACTTTTAAATGTGATATAATGTGCATCACTGATGTTTTACAATGACCCCACATCTTTTAACCCAGAAGGGTCATTTCTCCTCCTCTTTTACCCAATTTAAACAGTCAATTCATGGGTGTTGAAGTTACTGTTGGATCCTCTGTAGATGTGTTTCCTTCTGGAGTCTGATCCGCTGTAGAGGAAGCTGTGGTTCTGCCTGTCGGTCTGCTCACTCCTGATTGAGTTGAACGGTAAATGGTAAATGGACTTGACTTATATAGCACATTCTAGCCGATTTTCTCAGCCCCAAAGCGCTTTACATATCTTACCACATTCACCCATTCATACACACACTCATACAATATGAAATTAAATAAGGAAACACAACAAATGGTGATATAATTCCTCATGTTGACCATCTGAAGAGACTCAATGAGGAAGAAAAATGTCGACAAATGAAACCAAACGTACCTGATTTCACACATGAGGACCCGGGGCCGACGCCACACAGCACCACCTCTCCAGTCGTTTTATCTGTCAATTTACACTTGAATAACTCACGATAGTTTGACTTCTGATTCAGACCAGAAGCTGTAAATTTCACTTGGGCTCTACAGGGATGTGGTGATATATCCAGGTCGTTCACATCACCTTCATACAGCCACTCCACTGTGTGATCACACCATCGATAAGCAAACATATAGCAGATCAGTGTGACTCTATCATTCACCTGATCTTCAATTACTAGTGAAGAGGGAGACATTGAGAGAGAGAGACAGAAAGATTAAAATTTACTTCTTGACTCTAATCATATTTATTTTAATGTTTCAGTATGGTTGAAAGTTTGAGCTGAAAACATCATGAGGTAAATACTCACTGGGAACAACAGACAGTTCAACCGAAGCACCTGGACCTTGTTGTTCTCCTGATTTGTTCTGTCTGCAGGTGTAACGACCACAATCCGAACTATCAACATTCTTTATGACCAGAGAACAATTTTTTGTCAAACTCAGTCTGTCGGTTTCATCCGTGGGAATCCCAACACCAATCTGCCCATTAGTAACCAGCTCTACTGAGTTTTCGGTTTTTCTAGAATCACTAAGGGAAGACCATGTAGTGCTGTCACAGTTTAGCTGATTTTTTATCACATTTTCACAAGGCAAAGTGACTTCCTCTCCTTCTCTGACAGTTAACTGGAGGGGATTCTGTCCGGTGACTGCTGTTGAAGATGAGAGACAAATGTAAAAAAAGAAAAAAAAAACTTTACTGTTTTACTTTAACCTTTGACCAGTGATTTGACATAGCCGAAAATACTCCAAGAAGAATTATTCTCATCCAATATTAGTTTTCACCTCATAACTAACTTCATAATATAATATTGCAATCATGTCCATGCACATATCGTTTTAAATTGAATTTGTTTTGTCTCATGGACCTTTCACCTTGAAATACACCACTTGTTTTTAAATTTTTTTTATTCTCCAGTTTTGTTGGAAGGTGTCAAGAGTCAAAAATTGTTTGAGACATATTTAATCCACAGAGCTTCCAACAATTTAAGAGATTCGCACTACGTTTGGTGAAAGTGCCTTTAAATCTTTAGCCCCTTCATCATGGTGCAAGCTACAGGAACACCTTAAACTGGAAACCCTAATCACCATGAACAATTCCAAAAACAGGATTAAGGACTATTTAACCACAAACTGTACATGCCCGGTTACTGAACACTGACTTACTGCCAATGAGATTGATGCTTTGTGACTTTTAAATTTTTTTTTATTGTGTTTTGTGTCTTGTTTTGAGTGTGAAATTTTGTTTTTTAATGTGAAACTTTTATGTCATTATGCTGCCTTCTTGGCCAGAACTCTGTTGAAAATGAGATTCTGAATCTCAATTTTTCCTGGAAAAATAAAGGTAAATAAAAAAATGCAACAGCCACTATTTTCTGTCGGTTCATATTGGAGCCGTAACACCACAGATCTCACTGTTTAGTTCATGGACCTTCAGAATTCGCTCGAGTGGTAAACATCTGTTTTGTATGTTTATAAAGCTTTTACTGAGAATATCATATACCATAGTTCCAATAAAAAAAAAATTAAGGGCATTTCTTGCATATTCTTTGAAAACAGGTGAAATGTAACAATATTGACACAACAGAACAGGTTTAATAATCTTCAACACTTAAAAACTATTAAAAATGTTTCCTAATATTTCTTTTGTATATTCTTACCTGTGAAGTGAAGCAGCAGTATCACAAATAAAGACGTTTTAATCCGTCCGAGTTGAGCCATCTTGATGTCTTGTTCTCTTGCTAGTTTTTGGGTGAATAGGGTTCAGCAAAAAAAACCTTGCCCCGTTATCAATCCTGTTTTGACCACAGCACATTTCACCCCCCCCCCCCCCCCCCCTCATGAACTTTCTCTGAAACGTGAAGGCCATTTGCTATCTCTACCCAACTGGCTGGAATCCAACTTTTTTTCTGAGCTGGCTCTGACATTTACTTGTGAAATAGATATGTCTAACTCATTTTACTTTAATGATTAAAGCTTCTTTTTCACTTCACATCCTTCTTACTATTTTGGGAGTCAGTTACATGAAAGCATCTGAAAAGAGTTATAGGCACATTTATGCATCCACATTTAAAGAGTGAGGCATGTATGTATTTTAATCTAATTTAATTTCTTTATTTGATTGTCTGTTTATGTCTTTTATAACTTTGTGGTTACTTTTATTGTCTCAAAATAAAATAAAATGTTTGGAACTGAAAAGAGTAAGGCACATTTATGCATCCAAATTAAATATTTGAGTTTGATAAACTTTACAGAAGTTTGGTCAAGCTGAGGCCGGACTATGCTCTGGTTCTTATCACACAGATAATATGACCTCTAGTATCTGTAAAAGCCTCTGCTACATCCTGCTCTGCCTTGGTTTCCTCACACCAGACTTTACTGTCACGTTCTGTGAAATATAATAAATAGAAATAAATTATTATTATCAATGGTAAATAGGTTTGACTTTTCTCATCAGTGACACCTTGTTAGAAAATTACCCTGAAGTTGTTTCCTCATCCTGAATGTGTGTGTGTGTCTGTGTGTGTGTGTGTGTGTGTGTGTGTGTGTGTGTGTGTGTGTGTGTGTGTGTGTGTGTGTGTGTTTGTGTGTGTATGCGTGCGTACGTGTGTGCGCATGTATATGAGTGTGTGTGTGTGCACTAACAAACCTGCACAACAGTGGACCTGGGTGTCGTAGCAACAAGGGACACAGATCTAACAGTGGAAATTTTTTCAGGTCCCCTCTTGGACCTGCTTTGAATTATGTTATGGATATCAATTATGGATAATGCTAGAGGAGCCAATTATAACAGAAAAAAACTAAAACATTAGTGGTTTAATTCATCTTTAAAATGTAACATTAAGAACACATTTATTTAAAGCTTAGATTAAGAAAATGTTGTTGCTAATACTTCAGTCCCTGATGTTAGTGCATGCAGCAAGTTACTTCTTATTTCAAGGTAAAACATGTATTTACAGTTAGTGGCCATGATTATGTTCATAATATTTGTATCACAGGGAAATGTTTAGTTATTGTTTAAGTTAAAATATATATATAATACATAAAACATTTTTTAAAAAAGAAGTAAGTGCAGCAAGCAAACACTCATTAAGTGAAACAATAGGCACATACAGCTCCATTGCTGCAGTGAATGGAGTCATCTCTTTCATATATAGATATCCCTCAGGGATTCAAGTAATATTATAACAGATGGCCTTAAAAGTAAATTGTTGTGTGCTTTTGTATTTTTTAAATGACCAAAAATAGAAGTCCATATATGGTCGATGTAGGCTGATAGTCCACTGTTGGACTTGTCCGTGTGTATATGTGTGTATGTGTATACATGTCATACACACACATATGTATGTACACACACACACACACACACACACACACACACACACACACACACACACACACACACACACACAAACATAATTTACCTTGCACTGTAAAAGGCATTGTAAAGTTTTACAAAACACAATGCATGAGTGGTTATGAAGCACTGTTTTATTAGCAGATTATATAATTCTCTGTTATTGTACTACAGAGACGCACAAAAGGCTGAAAGCTCATTCAACCTCACACCATGAAAACATTATTGACTCCCAAAAAAACAGGTTTACACCAGTGCAATACATGAAACGCAATTTTCTTTCTTTTGTGCACAGCAAAAAATTGTATGCAGTGCAAATGTATACCTATAAAAAAGCTAAAAGTAAATTCTTGAAATCAACTTAATTATCAAAATAGAAAATAATTGAGACATAATCATAGTAATGTTACAAAAACAATATAGGGGAAAGTGGGGTGAGTTGTGCAACTTTTTACTCAAAGTGATTTTAAAGTAAGGCCTTGACAGTTATGTCTCCAACTCAAATATGTACATATATTTCAGGATGTTGTGCATCCCTGGCAATAAAAACTTTGGATCTGGAATAAACTGTTTAAGAAATATAGCTTTTGGAAAAAAAGTTGTCTTGTCGCACAAATCACCCCACTACGTGGGGTGATTTGTGCATTTGGAGAAAATAAGGTGGGGTGAATTGTGCCAATTTATATATATCTCAAAAACTGTAATGCAAGACAAATCCATTAGACAATCACTTATTTAAGGTGTATTTAAAGTAAATAAAGTAAATAGTTGACAAAGATTGAATGTACATTTTCTTAAACAAGGCCTAGCAGATCTAGGTGGTTTTGCCTGCAAAGCTCACAATGACAAAGTCACCATCATCATCTTTCTGGCCATCTGAACTCTCATCAGTGGTGTCGTTAAGTGGAATTGAGATGTCACTCTCTTCTGAGCTACTGTAGACAATCACTTTCTTTTGGTGACCAGCGTATACAGCCATGCCACTGGCACGACTCTCAGAAATGTACTTTGCACTAGTTGCTCCGTGCTTGTGGAACCAACTGCCACCTGACAAATGTGATTCCCCCTACATTTCTGCCTTTAAATCAAGGCTCGAAACCCATCTTTACACCCTGGTTTTTCCTCCCCATTAACTATCTTACCTCTGCACTAAACTATCTTTGTTTATATTTGTGGATGTATGGGCTTTATGTCTTTTATTTTTGTTATTGTTATTTTACCTTCATTGTTTACCTACTGAATGCACTATGTACAGCACTTTGGACAGTGCAAACTGTCATAAATGTGCTTTTATAAATATATTTTACTTACTTACTTATAACTCACATAGGCCCTTTGGCACAAATCACCCCAACCCCAGCATTTTGGATAATAGGCATGATGCAGCAGTTTAGGGCTGACATTGTGCTAACTATATAGACACAAAGTGTAGCATAGTGAAGCACTAAATCATGTGTCAAATGTTTTCAAACGTGTCTATAATTGTTCAGACACAATAATCAAAAAACCATGATCATGGAAATTTTACTTTGAAAGGCAAAAAACAGTTTTTTGAGCTTAAATGTGCTTATATCTTATTCCATGTTTCTCCCTTCTTTACAGGATGAGTCAAATGGATGGCTCTTCTAAAATATGTGGTCACATTTCCAATTTCTTCTATGGTTTTCTAGAAACAAGGGATGGCACACTTCCCCAACCGCACAACTTAGGCCACTCTCCCCTATGTTGATATGGAAGTTGTTGATCAGTGGTGTCAGTCAGAGGTTGAAGGACGTCCAACGTTTTCATTGTTCATCGTAACATCCTCTCCATCTCTATCATAAAGGATCTGTGGAAAGCAAAATCAAGACATCTGATATCCTGAGATTAAATGGAACAAATATTTCCAAATATTTATTCACATTCTTAAATATTCAAGCGTTTGATTATTTAGTTTTTATACTCACAGCATTGTCATCCATCTGAGTTTTCTTCCCTGAAAAGACAAAAAAAAAAAAGAAAACGTCGACATTTGTTCCTACAGTCTAAATCCAGATTTATCACATATTTTTGCTGATTACAAAAAAATTGTAAAAGTTCTCACCTGTAGTTCTCTTCCATATGTTGACCAACACAACAATAATGATGAGTGTTGCCAAACCCACAGACACAAGAATAAACCCCAGCCAACCTGCACATTAAGATAAAAACATTAAAGACACACATTGGCTGGTGTTTTACACTGAGACAGATGCAAGATGTTGTCTTGTTTCGATATATTGAAACGTGTAAGGCCGTTAAGTTTGTCCATTCTGTGCTACTCTATAAACATGGCGGTTCAACATGGCAGCCTCAGTGCCCCACTCCTATGTAGACAGGGCTGCAGACTAACATTTTCATCTAGGTGCACCAGCATGTATTTTGGGTCAACCCAATATTACATTTAATATGAAGTGAATACATTTCAGATGCGACCAGTGAAAATATCTAGCCACACCCCACAGATATTAAGGCGCATGTGCGTCCAAAAAAGGTGCACTGTGGAGCCCTGGTAGATATAAAAGTTTTGTTCTAAGGTCATAAAAACACAACAGATCATAAACTGATTCAAACAAACTCATGACTATCATTTTCCATTTCTACCAAGTCGATTCGATCAGTTCTACACACTGTGCCTTTAACTGTTTCATCTCTAGAAAAGCCAATCATCATGTGAAGCGTTACCTGGTCCAGAGGGATGTGGCTGGGCAGGAGGGGCACCAGGAGTCTCTGTCTCTGGGTTTCTGGTTCTTGTTGGATCCTCTGTAGATGTGTTTCCTTCTGGAGTCTGATCCGCTGTAGAGGAAGCTGTGGTTCTGCCTGTTGGTCTGCTCACTTCTGTTGAGTTGAATATGAAATAAGAAAACAGAACAAATGGTGATAGAATTCCTCATGTTGACCATCTGAAGAGACTAAATGAGAAAGAAAAATGTCGACAAATGAAACCAAACGTACCTGGGTTCACACATGAGGACCCGGTGTCGGTGCCACATAGCAGCACTTGTCCAGTCCATTTATCTGTCACTTTACACTTCAGTAACTCAGAATAGTTCGACTTCTGATTCAGACCAGAAGCTGTAAATTTCACCTCAGCTGAACAGGAAGGTGGTGATATATCCACGTTGTTCACATCACCCTCATACAGCCACTCCACTGTGTGATCACACCATTGATAAGCAAACATATAGCAGGTCAATGTGACTGTATTGATCACCTGACGATCAGTTACTGGTGAAGATGGAGACATTGAGAGAGAGAATAAGGGTCAAATTGACTTCTTCACTCAAATCGTAACTATAGTAATGTTTGAGTATAGTTGACAGTTTGAGCTGAAAACATCATGACGTAAATACTCACTGCTAACAACAGACAGATCAACCAAAGCATGTGGACCTTGGTGTTCTCCTGATTTTTTCTGTCTGCAGGTGTAACGACCATGATCGTCAATTACGACATTCTTTATGACCAGAGAACAGTTTTCTGTCAAACTCAGTCTGTCGGCTTTATCCCTGGGAATCCCATCATAAATCTGCCCATTAGTAACCAGCTCTTCTGAAATTCCCGTAGCATTTCTACGGTAAGACCATGTAATACTGTCACAGTTGAGCTGATTTTCTATCACATTGTCACAAGGCAAAGTGACTTCCTCTCCTTTTCTGACCGTGAACCAGAGGGGATTATGTCCGGTGACCGCTGTCGAAGATGAGAGACAAATGTAACAAATATAAAATGGATTTAATGATTGTAGTTTTGTGTGAAGATTAAAACAACAAAAAATAGGGCTGTCAAAATTAACGCGTTAACACAGGGTGATTCATTTCTGGAATGAATGCGTTCATTTTTTAAACGTATAACATTTATTTTCAGTATTAAAACCATCATTTGGATTTTCAATGACAAGACAAATTTTAAAAGTACATATACACCTTCTGTCATCTATATTTCTGTGCATACAACAATATACAGAGAAAATTCAAATTTTTCGGGCATATTTCGGATGGTAGAATTGATTGCGATTAATCGTGATTAATCCACAGCACCCTGTGATTAATCTGATTAAAAATTAAATTAATTAAATTAAAAATAAACAAATTTGACCTGTGACTTAACATAGCCCGAAATACTACAAAAACAATCAATCTCATCCAATATTAGTTTTCACTTCATTACTAGCTTATCTGTATGGACCTTTCCTCTTGAAATTTACCGCTTTTTTTTCAGAAAAAAAAATTCTGTTCAGTTTTTGAAAAGCCAATCAGCTTTCCATAAAATATGTGGTTCAGTGTTGTGATAAAGGGAACCGACATGATTTCAGACGTATGATGTTATACACTCACAAAACATACTGATGACTATTATATTCCATTTCTACCAAGTCTGTTCTGAAAAATGACTGTAGATTCTACACGTCGCACCTTTAATTGTTTCTGTATGACGTAAGAAAAACAAAAGATTGTGGGGCGCTCGTAGTGTGAAAATAAACATCACGTGAAAACACAACAAATGTTGATAGAATTCCTCATGTTGACCATCTGAAGAGACTAAATGAGAAAGAGAAATGTCGACAAATAGACCCAACGTACCTGGTTTCACACATGAGGACCCGGGCAGGCGCCACACAGCAGCACTTGTCCACTCCATTGATCTGTCACTTTACACTTCAGTAACTCAGAATAGTTTGACTTCTGATCCAGACCAGAAGCTGTAAATTTCACTGTGGCTTTACAGGAAGGTGGTGATATATCCACGTCGTTCACGTCACCTTCATACAGCCACTCCACTGTGTGATCACACCATTGATAAGCAAACATATAGCAGGTCAATGTGACTGTATCGTTCACCTGACGATCATGTACTGGTGAAGAGGGAGACATTGAGAGAGAGAATAAGGGTCAAATTGACTTCTTCACTCAAATCGTAACTATAGTAATGTTTGAGTATAGTTGACAGTTTGAGCTGAAAACATCATGATGTAAATACTCACTGCTAACAACAGACAGATCAACCAAAGCATCTGGACCTTGTTGTTCTCCTGATTTGATCTGTATGCAGGTGTAACGACCTAGATCATCAAATGCGACATTCTTTATGACCAGAGAACAGTTTTCTGTCAAACTCAGTCTGTCGGCTTTATCCCAGGGAATCTCATCACTAATCTGCCCATTAGTAACCAGCTCTACTGTTTCAGCCCAAGTATGTTTATGGGAAGACCATGTAGTACTGTCACAGTTGAGATGATTTTTTATCACATTGTCACAAGGCAAAGTGACTTCCTCTCCATATCTGACAGTGAACCAGAGGCGATTCTGTCCGGTGACCGCTGTCAAAGATGAGAGGCAAATGTTACAAATAAAAAATGGTTTTGTTTGAGGATTAAAACTACAAAAAATAAATTGACCCGTGATCTAACATAGCCCAGAATACTCCAAAAACAATAATTCTCATCCAATATTGTTTTTCACATCATAACTAACTTATTATGCAATCATTCCAATGCACATATCATTTTACATTGAATTTGTATTGTCCCATGGACCTTTCCTCCTAGCCCAAAATAGCAGAAGGAGGTGTGAAGAGTCACAGATGATTCTTGTTTGAGCCAAACTGTATCCACAGAGCTTCCCACAACTTAAAAGATTCATGCAACAGCCACTATTTTCTGCCGGTTCATATTTGAGCCGTAACACCACAGATGTCACTGTTTTGTTTAATGACCTTCAGAATTCACTCAAACTCTTGTTCCAATAAAAAAAACTTAAAGACATTTTTTGCATAAGGACAGATGAAATGTGACACAACAGAAGGGTTAATTAATCTTCAATACTTAAAAACTATTACATTTGTTTTCTAATGTCTGTTGTGTATATTCTTACCTGTGAAGTGAAGCAGCAGTATCACAAATAAAGACGTTTTAATCCGTCCGAGTTGAGCCATCTCGATGTCTTGTTCTCTCGCTCGCAAGTGTGTGAACTTGTGCGTCTTTAAGATGAGTGTACTGCATTAAGTTCCCTTTTCTGAAGGGCCACTTCCCTATATTATTCATAAGTTGTACGTGTGAATTTTTTTTCTTCAAACTTTGAAAGGGCTGAAACGAAGGGTCATTACCAACATGTTGTTTTCACACGTATGATGTCGAGCTAATGATTTTGAGAGCAGTTGGTTCCTCTTTGCAGTGTTGTTTTCTGAGAAATTAAGGTGTAGTTTGTGGGTGAATATATTAAAGGTTCAGCAGCAGAGTTCTGGAGGTGGTAACCTTTTGTTCCTCTTTTACTGTAAGTCTCATTTGGTCAACATTACTGCAACAAAGCCCCTGTTTAACCTAAATCCACAAAAATCGTTACTATGTCATTTGGGGGAGTTAGCTGCATGAAAGTAAAGCATCTGAAAAGAGTAAGGGACATTTATGCATCAAAATGAAAGATTTGAGTTTGATAAACTTTACAGAAGTTTGGTCAAGCTGAGGCCGGACTATGCTCTGGTTCTTATCACACAGATAATTTGACCTCTAGTGTCGGTAAAAGCCTCAGCTACATCCTGCTCTGCTTTCATTTCGTTTCCTCACACCAGACTTTACTGTCACGTTCTGTGAAATATAATAAATAGAAATAAATGTTGTTTTCACACGTATGATGTCGAGCTGATTATTTTGAGAGCAGTTGGTTCCTCTTTGCGGTGTTGTTTTCTGAGAAATTAAGGGGCAGTTTTTGGGTGAATATATTAAGCAGCAGAGCTCTGGAGGTGTTAACTGTTTGTTCCTCATTGTGTGTTTGTGTGTGTGTGTGTGTGTGTGTGCGTGTGCGTGTGCGTGTGCGTGTGCGTGTGCTTGCGTGTGTGCGTGTGTGTGTGTGTGTGGGTGTGTGGGTGTGTGTGTGTGTGTGTGTGCAATAACAAACCGGCATAAGAAAATGTCGTTGCTAATACTTCAGTTCCTGCTATAAGTGCATGCAGCAAGTTACTTCTTATTTCAAGTAAGACATGTATTTGCAGTTAGTGGCCATGATTATGTTTATAATATTTGTATCACAAACACTCATTGAGTGAAACAACAGGCACATTCAGCTCCATTATTGCAGTGAATGGAGTCTCCTCTTTGATATCGTATTGTTTTTCTTAAAGGTGCAGTGTGTAATATGACATCATCAAGAAAGTTCTACAAAGTTCTAGAATGCAGCGCTCCCTGGTTAACCCCACCCATTTAGAATAATAACAGAAGCTACAGTGGCCTTCAAGGACAAGAACAATTCTAAATTTTAAACAATGCTCCTTTTGACATTCCAACTATGACACTTTCAAGATGGCGGCACTAGGCCTTGGTCCAAAATATGCAGAAATATGGACATATATGAGACCCTTTCTAAGGGAAAAAATAATAATTAAAAAAAAATGTTTTAGCTATTATGCACTAAATTAAATGTACTTATGGATATTATAATTACTTTCTACAAAATCTGCTAGGAAATAAAACCTAAAAATTCTACACACTGCAGGTTTAACCTAATTTATACAGGTAAATCCCATTGAGACCGGAGACTCTTTTTCAAGGGAGACCTCTCCCATTCCCACGTTGCCATTCACACACACATTCATACACCGATAGCAGGCTAACTATCGGGAGCAGTTTAGGGTTCAGTGTCTCTTTGCCTAGGGACACTTGGACGTGTGGCGGGGAGACGGGGGATTGAACCAACGACCCTGTCGATATGACAAAGTTCAAGAGTGTGAAATGGGCTACTTTATTTGTTGGAATCAAAAGAAGTAGTTACAGACAAGCAAGATTAGACAAACCACCTGCATGCGTTTTGGGCAGAGAAGCGAAAAGCGAAAAATAAATGTCTTGGTAATATACCCCACTGTTCCCCATTTCAATGACTGTGTGACACTTATGTGTAGGCTACTGTTTATGTGTCCCACTTTGATAGACGGGTTACAATTAAGCATGCATAAGCTATTGCTCCTACGGGCACTGCACTAGTTTCTTTAAAGCTTAGATAAAGAAAATGTTGTTGCTTAAACTTCAGTCCCTGATATAAGTGCATGCAGCAAGTTACTTCTTATTTCAGGGTAAAATATGTATTTTCAGTTAGAAGCCATGATTATGTTCATGATAGTTGTATCACTGGGAAATGTTAAGTTATTGATAAAGTTAAAGTTCATTTTAAAAACAAAACGAAGACAGTTAGTGCAGCAAGCAAATATTCTTTAAGTAAAACAATAGGCACATACAGCTCCATTGCTGCAGTGAATGGAGTCCCCTCTTTGATATGTAGATATCCCCCAAGGATTCAAGTCCCCCCTTGGCAACTTCTTAAAGATAAAATAAAAAGAACATTTAAAGTAATATTATGACAGAAGGCCTTAAAAGTAAATCTTGTATTGTGTTTTTGTACTTTTTAAATGACCAGAAATAGAAGTCCACACTTGGTCAATGTAGGCTGATCCACTGTTGGCATTGTTTGCGTGTATGTGTGTGTGCTAGCATGCGCTTTTTCAGCATTCACAAGCATTTTCAGCAGGAAATGCATTTTCTATTGTTTTATTTTACTTCACTGTTTATTCTATTTTCCTTTATTTAACATTTTGTTCATAATTATGAACATTTATTTTCTATCAGATTTTTGTAAAAGCTTATTCTGGACTCAAACCATAAAGATTGAATTCAGAGACAAGTTCTACCAAGAAAAAATTATTATTTGGCAGACGACATCTTCACACCACATCTTCATCAGAATCTTCTGGTTCTTAGAGTCTGGGCGTTTTAACGATGTGACAAACGGTTTGTGAGATAGAAGCAGCAGTTTGAGAGAACTTTTCCATGAAATTAACTCTGTGAGAGATCATAGCAGCCCTTTCCCCAACTCTCGCATTAATCACTATAGCAACTACGCCCCCCACCCCCACTCACACACACACACACACACACACACACACACAGACACACATAAAATAAACTTGCACTGTAGAAGTCATTGTTTTAATAGCAGATTATATAATTCTCTGTTATCATACTCACAGAGACGCACAAAAGGCTGAAAGCTCATTCGACACCACACCATGAAAACATAATTGATTCAAAAACCCAAAACAACATAATTGACCCAAAAAATGCTCACACCAGTACTATACATGAGAATCAATTATTTTCTTTCATACCGGGGGGCGGGGATTTATAAAAAAGCAAAAAGTAAATACGTAAAATCAACTCTTAATTATTGAACTGGAACAGAATTTGACATAATCATACTAATGTAACAAAAAATAATATAATACAAAAAAAATAAGATACATAAATGTATAAAAGTATTAACTTGGACTAATAGAGACAAATTGTCGTATAGAAATACAAACATAAAAAGAGAAGGGAATTATTATACTTAGTTTACAAGAAGCACACATTTATAAAAAACACATTTATAAAAAACACATTTTACAATTATTATAGCACAAAAAACAACATCCCGGTAGGAGGATTGCATAGAGGAAAGAGGTTCCTCCCAGTAACCATGAGGTCTCTGGTTCCTCCCAGTAACCATGAGGTCTCTGGTTCCTCCTCCCAGTAACCATGAGGTCTCTGGTTCCTCCTCCCAGTAACCATGAGGTCTCTGGTTTCTCCCAGTAACCATGAGGTCTCTGGTTCCTCCTCCCAGTAACCATGAGGTCTCTGGTTCCTCCTCCCAGTAACCATGAGGTCTCTGGTTTCTCCCAGTAACCATGAGGTCTCTGGTTCCTCCTCCCAGTAACCATGAGGTCTCTGGTTCCTCCTCCCAGTAACCATGAGGTCTCTGGTTCCTCCTCCCAGTAACCATGAGGTCTCTGGTTGGATCCCCGGCACCGGACAGGAGGGTGTTGGTAGTAAAACTAGTGGTAGCTGCTATCACATCTATCGTGCCCATTTTCTCTACAAAGGACATTTTTCATTAATCAACATAGCAACTACAGCCCCTCCCCCCCCCCACACACACACACAACATTAACCTGGCACTGTAGAAGTCATTGTACAGGTTTACAAAACACAATGCATGAGTGGTTATGAAGCCCTGTTTTATTAGCAGATTATATAATTCTCTGTTATCATACTCACAGAGACGCACAAAAGGCTTAGAGCAAAATTCTAATGCAACGTTCAAATCAGACATTTTCTAACGGGTAGTCCAATGTATTTGAGAATCGTGTGACGTGTGGAAATGGGATCTAAATCAACAGTCAGAACAAATGGTCGTCCAACTGACATGACAGTATGTTTGCGGGGGGTTGACAGATATTCCTAAAACCTTTCATATACATATTAGCATTCAGTTTACCCCCCAAATAACATAGTTACAAGGATTTAGTGGATGTGGGTTTCCAAGGCCTTTAATCAAATCATATTAAGTTAAATCTAGTTAATTTAGCTTTATTTGGTAGCATTTAGTTTTGGGTGACTTTCCATCTCAACTAAGCCTAAATCTGATGATGTACAATTGTGTATTTACTTTCTTTTTAGGGGTGAGTGGCCTAAATTGTGCAACTTTTTACTCAAAGTGATTTTAAAGTGAGGCCTTGACAGTTATGTCTCCAACTCAAATATGTACATATATTTCAGGATGTTGTGCAACCCTGGCAATAAAAACTTTGGATCTGGAATAAACTGTTTAAGAAATATAGCTTTCGCAAAAAAAGTTGTCTTGTGGCACAACTTGGTGTAAGTTGTGCCACAAGAGAGAATACCATGGGGTAAATTGTGCCATTGATATATATCTCATAAACTGTAATGCAAGACAAATCCATAAGACAATTACTTATTTAAGGTTTATTTAAAGTAAATAAAGTAAATATTTTACAAAGATTGAAGGTCAATTTTCTTAAACAAGGCCTAGCAGATCAAGGTGATTTTGCCTGCAAAGCTCACAATGACAAAGTCACCATTATCATCTTTCTGGCCATCTAAACTCTCATCAGTGGTGTCGTTAAGTGGAATGGAGATGTCAGTCTCTTCTGAGCTACTGTAGACAATCACTTTCTTTTTGGTGACCAGCGTATACAGCCATGCCACTGGCACAACTCTCAGAAATGTACTTCGCACTAGTTGCTCCGTGCTTGTGACTGCCACCTGACAAATGTGATTCCCCCTCCATTTCTGCCTTTAAATCAAGGCTCAAAACCCATCTTTACACCCTGGTTTTTCCTCCCCATTAACTATCTTACCTCTGCACTACTATCTTTGTTTATATTTGTGGATGTATGGGCTTTATGTCTTTTATTGTTATTGTTATTTTACCTTCATTGTTTACCTACTGAATGCACTATGTACAGCACTTTGGACAGTGCAAACTGTCATAAATGTGCTTTTATAAATATATTTTACTTACTTACTTACTTACTTATAACTCACATAGGCCCTTTGGCACAAATCACCCCAACCCCAGAAATTTGGATAATAGGCATGATGCAGCAGTTTAGGGCTGACATCGTGGTAACTGTATAGACTCAAAATGTAGCATACCAAAGCACTAAAACATGTGTCAAATGTTTTCAAACGTGTCTATAATTGTTCAGACACAATAATCAAAAAACCTTGATCATGGAAATTTTACTTTGAAAGGCATAAAACAGTTTTTTGAGCTTAAATGTGCTTATATCTTATTCCATGTTTCTCCCTTCTTTACAGGATGAGTCAAATGGATGGCTCTTCTAAAATATGTGGTCACATTTCCAATTTCTTCTATGGTTTTCTAGAAACAAGGGATGGCACACTTCCCCAACCGCACAACTTAGGCCACTCTCCCCTATGTTGATATGGAAGTTGTTGATCAGTGGTGTCAGTCAGAGGTTGAAGGACGTCCAACGTTTTCATTGTTCATCGTAACATCCTCTCCATCTCTATCATAAAGGATCTGTGGAAAGCAAAATCAAGACATCTGATATCCTGAGATTAAATGGAACAAATATTTCCAAATATTTATTCACATTCTTAAATATTCAAGCGTTTGATTATTTAGTTTTTATACTCACAGCATTGTCATCCATCTGAGTTTTCTTCCCTGAAAAGACAAAAAAAAAAAAGAAAACGTCGACATTTGTTCCTACAGTCTAAATCCAGATTTATCACATATTTTTGCTGATTACAAAAAAATTGTAAAAGTTCTCACCTGTAGTTCTCTTCCATATGTTGACCGCCACAACAATAATGATGAGTGTTGCCAAACCCACAGACACTAGAATAAACACCAGCCAACCTGCAAATTATGATAACAACATTAAAGACACTTTGGCTGGTGCTTTACACTGAGACAGATGCAAGATGTTGTCCTGTTTCGATATATTGAAACGTGTAAGGCCGTTAAGTTTGTCCATTCTGTGCTACTCTATAAACATGGCGGTTCAGCATGGCAGCCTCAGTGCCCCACTCCTATGTAGACAGGGCTGCAGACTAACATTTTCATCTAGGTGCACCAGCATGTATTTTGGGTCAACCCAATATTACATTTAATATGAAGTGAATACATTTCAGATGCGACCAGTGAAAATATCTAGCCACACCCCACAGATATTAAGGCGCATGTGCGTCCAAAAAAGGTGCACTGTGGAGCCCTGGTAGATATAAAAGTTTTGTTCTAAGGTCATACAAACACAACAGATCATAAACTGATTCAAACAAACTCATGACTATCATTTTCCATTTCTACCAAGTCGATTCGATCAGTTCTACACACTGTGCCTTTAACTGTTTCATCTCTAGAAAGCCAATCATCATGTGAAGCGTTACCTGGTCCAGAGGGATGTTGCTGGGCAGGAGGGGCACCAGGAGTCTCTGTCTCTGGGTTTCTGGTTCTTGTTGGATCCTCTGTAGATGTGTTTCCTTCTGGAGTCTGATCCGCTGTAGAGGAAGCGGTGGTTCTGCCTGTTGGTCTGCTCACTTCTGTTGAGTTGAATATGAAATAAGAAAACAGAACAAATGGTGATAGAATTCCTCATGTTGACCATCTGAAGAGACTAAATGAGAAAGAAAAATGTCGACAAATGAAACCAAACGTACCTGATTTCACACATGAGGACCCGGTGTCGGTGCCACATAGCAGCACTTGTCCAGTCCATTTATCTGTCACTATACACTTCAGTAACTCAGAATAGTTCGACTTCTGATTCAGACCAGAAGCTGTAAATTTCACCTCAGCTGAACAGGAAGGTGGTGATATATCCACGTTGTTCACATCACCCTCATACAGCCACTCCACTGTGTGATCACACCATTGATAAGCAAACATGTAGCAGGTCAATGTGACTGTATTGATCACCTGACGATCAGTTACTGGTGAAGATGGAGACATTGAGAGAGAGAATAAGGGTCAAATTGACTTCTTCACTCAAATCGTAACTATAGTAATGTTTGAGTATAGTTGTCAGTTTGAGCTGAAAACATCATGACGTAAATACTCACTGCTAACAACAGACAGATCAACCAAAGCATGTGGACCTTGGTGTTCTCCTGATTTTTTCTGTCTGCAGGTGTAACGACCATGATCGTCAATTACGACATTCTTTATGACCAGAGAACAGTTTTCTGTCAAACTCAGTCTGTCGGCTTTATCCCTGGGAATCCCATCATAAATCTGCCCATTAGTAACCAGCTCTTCTGAAATTCCCGTAGCATTTCTACGGTAAGACCATGTAATACTGTCACAGTTGAGCTGATTTTCTATCACATTGTCACAAGGCAAAGTGACTTCCTCTCCTTTTCTGACCGTGAACCAGAGGGGATTATGTCCGGTGACCGCTGTCGAAGATGAGAGACAAATGTAACAAATAGAAAATGGATTTAATGATTGTAGTTTTGTGTGAAGATTAAAACAACAAAAAATAGGGCTGTCAAAATTAACGCGTTAACACAGGGTGATTCATTTCTGGAATGAATGCGTTAATTTTTTAAACGTATAACATTTATTTTCAGTATTAAAACCATCATTTGGATTTTCAATGACAAGACAAATTTTAAAAGTACATATACACCTTCTGTCATCTATATTTCTGTGCATACAACAATATACAGAGAAAATTCAAATTTTTCGGGCATATTTCGGATGGTAGAATTGATTGCGATTAATCGTGATTAATCCACAGCACCCTGTGATTAATCTGATTAAAAATTAAATTAATTAAATTAAAAATAAACAAATTTGACCTGTGACTTAACATAGCCCGAAATACTACAAAAACAATCAATCTCATCCAATATTAGTTTTCACTTCATTACTAGCTTATCTGTATGGGCCTTTCCTCTTGAAATTTACCGCTTTTTTTTTCAGAAAAAAAATTTCTGTTCAGTTTTTGAAAAGCCAATCAGCTTTCCATAAAAGACAGATGTGGTTCAGTGTTGTGATAAAGGGAACCGACATGATTTCAGACGTATGATGTTAAACTCTCACAAAACATACTGATGACTATTATATTCCATTTCTACCAAGTCTGTTCTGAAAAATGACAATACATTCTACACGTTGCACCTTTAATTGTTTCTGTATGACGTAAGAAAAACAAAAGATTGTGGGGCGCTTGTGGTGTGAAAATAAACATCACGTGAAAACACAACAAATGTTGATAGAATTCCTCATGTTGACCATCTGAAGAGACTAAATGAGAAAGAGAAATGT
Source organism: Ammodytes dubius (assembly GCA_026122265.1). Classification (NCBI taxonomy): domain Eukaryota; kingdom Metazoa; phylum Chordata; class Actinopteri; order Uranoscopiformes; family Ammodytidae; genus Ammodytes; species Ammodytes dubius. The sequence goes on along the minus strand of CM047522.1, from coordinate 25,429,834 downwards.
CGACAAATAGACCCAACGTACCTGTTTTCACACATGAGGACCCGGGGCAGGCGCCACACAGCAGCACTTGTCCACTCCATTGATCTGTCACTATACACTTCAGTAACTCAGAATAGTTTGACTTCTGATTCAGACCAGAAGCTGTAAATTTCACTGTGGCTGAACAGGAAGGTGGTGATATATCCACGTCGTTCACGTCACCTTCATACAGCCACTCCACTGTGTGATCACACCATTGATAAGCAAACATATAGCAGATCAATGTGACTGTATCGTTCACCTGACGATCATGTACTGGTGAAGAGGGAGACATTGAGAGAGAGACAACAAGGGTCAAATTGACTTCTTCACTCAAATCGTAACTATAGTAATGTTTGAGTATAGTTGACAGTTTGAGCTGAAAACATCATGATGTAAATACTCACTGCTAACAACAGACAGATCAACCAAAGCATCTGGACCTTGTTGTTCTCCTGATTTGATCTGTATGCAGGTGTAACGACCTAGATCATCAAATGCGACATTCTTTATGACCAGAGAACAGTTTTCTGTCAAACTCAGTCTGTCGGCTTTATCCCAGGGAATCTCATCACTAATCTGCCCATTAGTAACCAGCTCTACTGTTTCAGCCCAAGTATGTTTATGGGAAGACCATGTAGTACTGTCACAGTTGAGATGATTTTTTATCACATTGTCACAAGGCAAAGTGACTTCCTCTCCTCGTCTGACAGTGAACCAGAGGGGATTGTGTCCGGTGACCGCTGTTGAAGATGAGAGGCAAATGTTACAAATAAAAAATGGTTTTGTTTGAGGATTAAAACTACAAAAAATAAATTGACCCGTGATCTAACATAGCCCAGAATACTCCAAAAACAATAATTCTCATCCAATATTGTTTTTCACATCATAACTAACTTATTATGCAATCATTCCAATGCACATATCGTTTTACATTGAATTTGTATTGTCCCATGGACCTTTCATCTTGAAATATACCACTTGTTTTATTTTATTTTTATAATTCTGTTCAGTTTTTCAAGCCCAAAATAGCAGAAGGAGGAGTCCAGAGTCAAAGATGAATCATGTTTGAGCCAAAGTTTAATCCTCAGAGCTTCCAACAACTGAAAAGGTTCATGCAACAGCCACTATTTTCTGTCGGTTCATATTTGAGCCGTAACACCACAGATGTCACTGTTTTGTTTAATGACCTTCAGAATTCACTCAAACTCTTGTTCCAATAAAAAAAACTTAAAGACATTTTTTGCATAAGGACAGATGAAATGTGACACAACAGAAGGGTTAATTAATCTTCAATACTTAAAAACTATTGCATTTGTTTTCTAATGTTTGTTGTGTATATTCTTACCTGTGAAGTGAAGCAGCAGTATCACAAATAAAGACGTTTTACTCCGTCCGAGTTGAGCCATCTCGATGTCTTGTTCTCTCGCTCGCAAGTGTGTGAACTTGTGCGTCTTTAAGATGAGTGTACTGCATTAAGTTCCCTTTTCTGAAGGGCCACTTCCCTATATTATTCATAAGTTGTACGTGTGAATTTTTTTTCTTCAAACTTTGAAAGGGCCGAAACGAAGGGTCATTACCAACATGTTGTTTTCACACATTTGAAAATGAGCTGATGATTTTGAGAGTAGTTGGTTCCTCTTTGCGGTGTTGTTTTCTGAGAAAAGAAGGGGCAGTTTTTGGGTGAATATATCAAGGGTCAGCAGCAGAGCTCTGGAGGTGTTAACTGTTTGTTCCTCATTTACTGTAAGTCTCATTTGGTCAACATTAATGCAACAAAGCCCCTGTTAATCCAAATCCACAAATATCTTTCTTACTATGTCATTTGGGGGAGTCAGTTGCATGAAAGTAAAGCATCTAAAAAGAGTTATAGGCACATTTATGCATCAAAATTAAAGATTCAAGTTTGATTAACTTTACAGAAGTTGCTTTGGTTCTTATGACCCTGATAATTTGACCTCTAGTGTCGGTAAAAGCCTCTGCTACATCCTGCTCTGCCTTCGTTTCCTCACACCAGACTTTACTGTCACGTTCTGTGAAATATAATAAATGAAGGTGTAGTTTTTGGGTGAATATATTAAGGTTCAGCAGCAGAGCTCTGGAGGTGTTAACTGTTTGTTCCTCATTGTGTGTTTGTGTGTGTGTGTGTGTGTGTGTGTGTGTGTGTGTGTGTGTGTGTGTGTGTGTGTGTGTGTGTGTGTGTGTGTGTGTGTGTGTGTTTGTGTGTGTGTGCGTGCGTGCGTGCGTGTGTGTGTGTGTGTGTGTGTGTGCGTGCGTGCGTGTGTGCGCATGTATATGAGTGTGTGTGTGTGCACTAACAAACCTGCACAACAGTGGACCTGGGTGTCGTAGCAACAAGGGACACAGATCTAACAGTGGAAATTTTTTCAGGTCCCCTCTTGGACGTGCTTTGAATTATGTTATGGATATCAATTATGGATAATGCTAGAGGAGCCAATTATAACAGAAAAAAACTAAAACATTAGTGGTTTAATTCATCTTTAAATGTAACATTAAGAACACATTTATTTAAAGCTTAGATTAAGAAAATATTGTTGCTAATACTTCAGTCCCTGATATAAGGGCATGCAGCAAGTTACTTCTTATTTCAAGGTAAACATGTATTTGCAGTTAGTGGCCATGATTATGTTCATAATATTTGTATCACAGGGAAATGTTTAGTTATTGTTTAAGTTAAAATATATATATATAATACATAAAAAAAATTAAAAAAAATAAGTAAGTGCAGCAAGCAAACACTCATTGAGTAAAACAATAGGCACATACAGCTCCATTGCTGCAGTGAATGGAGTCATCTCTTTCATATATAGATATCCCTCAGGGATTCAAGTAATATTATAACAGATGGCCTTAAAAGTAAATTGTTGTGTGCTTTTGTATTTTTTAAATGACCAAAAATAGAAGTCCATATATGGTCGATGTAGGCTGATAGTCCACTGTTGGACTTGTCCGTGTGTATATGTGTGTATGTGTATACATGTCATACACACACATGTATGTACACACACACACACACACACACACACACACACACACACACACACACACACACACACACACACACACACACACACACACACACACACACACACACACACACACACAAAACAAACATAATTTACCTTGCACTGTAAAAGGCATTGTAAAGTTTTACAAAACACAATGCATGAGTGGTTATGAAGCACTGTTTTATTAGCAGATTATATAATTCTCTGTTATTGTACTACAGAGACGCACAAAAGGCTGAACGCTCATTCAACCTCACACCATGAAAACATAATTGACTCCCAAAAAAACAGGTTTACACCAGTGCAATACATGAAACGCAATTTTCTTTCTTTTGTGCACAGCAAAAAATTGTATGCAGTGCAAATGTATACCTATAAAAAAGCTAAAAGTAAATTCTTGAAATCAACTTAATTATCAAAATAGAAAATAATTGAGACATAATCATAGTAATGTTACAAAAACAATATATACAAAAATAAGATTCATAAATGTATAAAAGTAGTAACTTAGACTTAAAAAAACAATTGTCGTATTGAAATACAAATATAAAAAGAGAATGTTTTCATTACACTTAAGTTTACAAGAAGCACACAATTATGAAACCAAATTTTACATTTCTTATAGCACAGAAAAAAACATAGTGATGGTAGGATGTCATAGAGGAAAGAGGTTCCTCCCAGTAACCATGAGGTCTCTGGTTCCTCCCAGTAACCATGAGGTCTCTGGTTCCTCCTCCCAGTAACCATGAGGTCTCTGGTTCCTCCTCCCAGTAACCATGAGGTCTCTGGTTCCTCCCAGTAACCATGAGGTCTCTGGTTCCTCCTCCCAGTAACCATGAGGTCTCTGGTTGGATCCCCGGCACCGGACAGGAGGGTGTTAGTAGTAAAACTAGTGGTGGCTGCTATTAAATCAATGGTGCCCACCAGCTCTACCATTGTGTCCTTGAGCAAGACATTTAACCCCAAATCGCTCCAGGGGCGCTGTACTATGGCTGACCCTGCGCTCTGACCCCCTCTGGAGTGTGTCTGTTTGTCTGTCTGTCTGTCTGTCTGTCTGTCTGTCTGTCTGTCTGTCTGTCTGTACTATGGCTGACCCTGCGCTCTGACCCCCTCTGGAGTGTGTCTGTCTGTCTGTCTGTCTGTCTGTCTGTCTGTCTGTCTGTCTGTCTGTCTGTCTGTCTGTCTGTCTGTCTGTACTATGGCTGACCCTGCGCTCTGACCCCCTCTGGAGTGTGTCTGTCTGTCTGTCTGTCTGTCTGTCTGTCTGTCTGTCTGTCTGTCTGTACTATGGCTGACCCTGCGCTCTGACCCCCTCTGGAGTGTGGGAACATGAGAGGGGAGATGCGAAGAGCGAATTTCAATGTAAATTGAAAAATAAAGAAACTTAACAAAAGAATTACACAATCATAAAGCAGAAAACCTGGTTAATACACTGACCTTTCTTCCCTTCCTTGATGCAAAGTCATCAATAACATTTCCTATAGCATTACATGGAACATATTATGCTGATAAAGAGATGACATCACTGCATACATCTATCTATTACCACATATTCTCTATCTATCTATTGTACCAAGTATATTATTTAATTACAATGTTTACCAAAATACAAGCTATAGTACACGTTTATTACTGGAAAGCTTTTTCTTAATTACTATATGAAAGATTACTGTTAATTGAATACACTATAAAGGGCTAACCTTGCAAGAAAGGTCCTCTATTTTGACTTTTTAATCAAATTAAAAGTCATCTTAAAGCTGGGGTGGAGGATTTGGGGTAGTTGGCAGTTGGGACAGAGATTTGAATCCAAATACCTCAACCGCTCCACTTGTTCTCTTTGGTCCCTCCCCTATGGTCCCTCCCTGACATGCTCTACAGTCTACACCAACAAAGTTGTGCCAAAGTGAATGGACAGTCCCAACAGCCAATAAGAACAGAGAATCAGAGCCTCGCTCTTATTGGTCAAAGTGTACAGCTCATGTTAACTTTGACCAATCAGAAATCATATACCCAGGGGCGCCTTTAGCTCAGTTGGTAAGGCGTCCCCCCCATGGGCCTCGGCCAGCAGCGGACCCGGGTTCGATTCCAGCCCGCGGCCGTTCTGTGCATGTCACTCCCGTCTCTGCCCCATTTCAACTCTGTCTCTACACTATCAATAAAGCATAAAAATGCCCCAAAAAAAATAAATCATATACCCCAGCTTTAATTGAACTAAGTTAAATCTAGTTTATTTAACGTTATTTGGTAGCATTTAGTTTTGGGTGACTTCCCCATATCAACTAGCCTAAATCTGATGATGTACACTTGTTTATTTACTTTCCTCTTATGTTGATGTGGAAGTTGTTGATCAGTGGCGTCAGTCAGAGTCCAAAGGAGGTCCAACGTTTTCATAGTCCAACGTAACATTCTCTCCATCTCTATCATAATGCACCTGTGGAAAAGTAAAAAAAAAAAAAAAAAAAAAAACAGCAAACCGGAGATCCTGAGATTAAATGGAACAAATATTTCTATTTTGTTTTTTGTATTTTGTTTATTAAATGTTAAGTGTTTGATCATTTAGTTTTTATACTCACAGCATTGTCATCCATCTGAGTTTTCTTCCCTGAAAAGATGAAAAAAATCAACATATTCCCACAGTCTGAATCTAGATTTATCAAATAATTTTGTCTATAACATTTTCTATCTTTAAAAGTTCTCACCTGTAGTTCTCTGCCATATGTTGACCGCCACAACAATAATGATGAGTGCTGCCAAACCCACAAACACTAGAATAATCCTGAGCCAACCTGAAAATTAAGATAAAAACATAAAAGACCGTTTGGCTGCTGCTTCCATTCTAATTAAAATCCTGTAGCCAAAATGAGAAACAGAACTTGCTTTAGACTTTATAACATGGCAGATGTAAGACGTTTCTACCTTGTTTCGATATATAAAAAACGCTCAATGCTGTTAAGTTTGTCTGTTCTGAGCTACTGTAGAAACATGGCCGTGCAACAGGGCGGCCTCAGCGCCCCGCTCCTATGTAGATATAAAAGGTTTGTTCTAAGGTCATACATAAACAACGGATCGTACAATCATTATAAGAAACATGGCATCTCCTACCACCTATATGCAGACGACTCACAGATCTACCTGTCCCTAAAGAGCACCGATGGAAGCTCCCTGAAACTGCTGCTGGAGTGTCTTGAGGATGTCAAAGTCTGCATGGCCCTTAACTTTCTCAATTTTAATAAAAGGAAAACCGAGGTCATACTGTTTGGACCAAAGGCTGCCTGTGATATCTCTTATGTTAAACCCGTGGTGGCCCCCACACTGCCTGTTTTTAAATCACGTCTGAAGACCCATTTTTACTCATTGGCTTTTTAACCCAGAATGAGATTATTTGCTATGTGTCTATACTGTTTCTCTCTGTGTATATCATTTTCTGCATGAGTGGCTCTGTGGTTTTTAAATGTGCTCATGTGTTATAAAGTTAGATTGGATTGGAAAACATAATGAGGACGATTATGTTCTATTTCTACCAAGTCGAATCAATCAGTTCTACACTCTGTGCCTTTAACTGTTTCATCTCTAGAAAGTCAGAAAAGCCAATGATCATGTGAAGTGTTACCTGGTCCAGAGGGATGTGGCTGGGCAGGAGGGGCACCAGGAGTCTCTGTCTCTGGGTTTCTGGTTCTTGTTGGATCCTCTGTAGATGTGTTTCCTTCTGGAGTCTGATCCGCTGTAGAGGAAGCTGGGGTTCTGCCTGTTGGTCTGCTCACTTCTGATTGAGTTGAATATGAAATAAGAAAACACAACAAATGGTGATATAATTCCTCATGTTGACCATCTGAAGAGACTAAATGAGAAAGAAAAATGTCGACAAATAAAACATATATTAAAACGTATAAGACTGTTAAGTTTGTCTGTTCTGTGCTAGTGTAGAAACATGGCCGTGCAACATGGTGGCCCCCAGCGCCTCACTCTTATGTAGAGACAAAAGGTTTGTTCATTTTAACCTGTAATTTTTATTTTATTTAAATGTTCTATTTCTATTCATTCACTTTTAAATGTTTTATTCTTTCACCTTTCTAATGTGTATTGTACATTGTGTATTTTAATCTTGCCCCTGTAAAGCACTTTGAATGGCCTTGTGTCTGAATTGTGCTATATAAATAAACTTGCCTTGCCTTGCCTTGCCTTGCCTTGCCTTGCCTTGCCTTGCCTTGCCTTGCCTTGCCTTGCCTTGCCTTGCCTTGCCTTGCCTTGCCTTGCCTTGCCTTGCCTTGCCTTGCCTTGCCTTGCCTTGCCTTGCCTTGCCTTGCCTTGCCTTGCCTTGCCTTGCCTTGCCTTGCCTTGCCTTGCCTTGCCTTGCCTTGCCTTGCCTTGCCTTGCCTTGCCTTGCCTTCAAAGGTCATACATAAACAAGAGATCGTACACTCGTTTTAAGAAACATGGCATCTCCTACCACCACCTATATGCAGACGACTCACAGATATACCTGTCTCTAAAGAGCACCAATGGAAGCTCCCTGGAACTGCTGCTGGATTGTCTTGAGGATGTCAAAGTCTGCATGGCCCTTAACTTTCTCAATTTTAATGAAAGGAAAACCGAGGTCATACTGTTTGGACCAAAGGCCGCCTGTGATATCTCTTCAATGGACCTCTGCTCCCTGCAGCCTTATGTTAAACCCGTGGTGGCCCCCACACTGCCTGTTTTTAAATCATGTCTGAAGACCCATTTTTACTCATTGGCTTTTTAACCCAGAATGAGATTAATTGCTATTTGTCTACACTGTTTCTCTCTGTGTATATCATTTTCTGCATGAGTGGCTCTGTTGTTTTTAAATGTGCTCATGTGTTATAAAGTTAGATTGGATTGGAAAACATAATGAGGACGATTATGTTCTATTTATACCAAGTCGAATCAATCAGTTCTACACTCTGTGCCTTTAACTGTTTCATCTCTAGAAAGTCAGAAAAGCCAATGATCATGTGAAGCGTTACCTGGTCCAGAGGGATGTGGCTGGGCAGGAGGGGCACCAGGAGTCTCTTTTGAATACGAAATGAAATAAATATAAACATCAAATGGTGACAGAATTCCTCATGTTTACCATCTGAAGAGAGTAAATTAGAAAGAAAAATTTCAAAATAAACCAAACGTACCTGGTTTCACACATGATGACCCGGGGCAAACGCCAAACAGCAGCACTTGTCCAGTCGTTTTATCTGTCACTTTACACTTCAGTAACTCAGAATAGTTTGACTTCTGAATCAGACCAGAAGCTGTAAATGTCGCCCTGGCTTTACAGGAAGGTGGTGATATATCCACGTCGTTCACATCACCTTCATACAGCCACTCCACTGTGTGATCACACCATCGATAAGCCCCCACATAGCAGGTCAAGGTGACTGTATCATTCACCTGATGATCAGTTACTGGTGAAGATGGAGACATTGAGAGAGAGACAGAAAGAGTAAAATTAACTTTATTAACTTTACTGTAATCATATTTATTGTAATGTTTGAGTATAGTTGAAAGTTTGAGCTGAAAACATCATGATGTAAATACTCACTGTAAACAACAGACAGAACAACCAAAGCATCTGGACCTTGTTGTTCTCCTGATTTGATCTGTCTGCAGGTGTAATGACCATGATCATAATATGCGACATTCTTTATGACCAGAGAACAGTTTTCGGTCAAACTCATTCTGTCGGCTTTATCCGTGGGAATCCCATCACTAATCTGCCCATTAGTAACCAGCTCTACTGAAGCTTCCCAAGCATCACTACGGGAAGACCATGTAGTACTGTCACAGTTGAGCTGATTTTCTGTCACATTTCCACAAGGCAAAGTGACTTCCTCTCCTCTTCTGACAGTGAACCAGAGGGGATTCTGTCCGGTGACTGCTGTCGAAGATGAGAGACAAATGTTACATATACAAAATGGAGCTAATTTTATTTAATGTACATATCCACCTTCTGTCATTTATATATATGTTCATACAACAATATACAGAGAAAATCAAAACATTTCTGGCATATTTCGAATGGTAATAATTAAACATACAAACTAATTTGACCTGTGACTTAACATAGCCCAACATACTCCAAAAACAATCAATCTCATCTTATATTAGCTGTCACTTCATTACTAGCTGATTTATATTGTCCCATGGCCCTTCCCTATTGAAATATACAGTTTTCTTTTATAAAAAAAAATTCTGTTCAGTTTTTGAAAAGCCAAATCAGCTTTCAATAAAAGACAGATGTGGTTCAGTGTTGTGATAAATACTGATGACTATTATATTCCATTTCTCCCAAGTCTGTCCTGAAAAATGAGTGTACATTCTACACGTCACACCTTTAATTGTTTCTGTCGTCAGAAAAACAAAAGATTGTGGGGTGCTCGTGGTGTGCAAATAAACATCACGTGAAAACACAACAAACGGTGGGGGCGCCCTTAGCTCAGTTGGTAGGGCGTCCCCCCCATGGGCCTCGGCCAGCAGCGGACCCGGGTTCGATTCCAGCCCGCGGTCGTTCTCTGCATGTCACTCCCCTCTCTGCCCCATTTCAACTCTGTCTCTACACTATCAATAAAGCATAAAAATGCCCCAAAAATATCTTTAAAAAAAACACAACAAACAGTGATAGAATTCCTCATGTTGACCATCTGAAGAGACTAAATGAGAAAGAAAAATGTCGACAAATAAAACCAAACGTACCTGTTTTCACACATGAGGGCCCGGGGCCGACGCCACACAGCAGCACTTGTCCAGTCCTTTCATCTGTCACTTTCCACTTCAGTAACTCAGAATAGTTTGACTTCTGATTCAGACCAGAAGCTGTAAATGTCGCGCTGGCTTCACAGGAAGGTGGTGATATATCCACGTCGTTCAGATCACCTTCATACAGCCACTCCACTGTGAGATCACACCATTGATAAGCCCACACATAGCAGGTCAAGGTGACTTTATCGTTCTCCTGATGATCAGTTACTGGTGAAGATGGAGACATTGACAGAGAGACAGAAAGATTAAAATGTACTTCTTGACTCTAATCATATTTATTTTAATGTTTCAGTATAGTTGAAAGTTTGAGCTGAAAACATCATGATGTAAATACTCACTGGGAACAACAGACAGTTCAACCGAAGCACCTGGACCTTGTTGTTCTCCTGATTTGATCTGTTTGCAGGTGTAACGACCACGATCATCATATCCATCGACATTCTTTATGACCAGAGAACAGTTTTCTGTCAAACTCAGTCTGTCGGCTATATCCCTGGGAATCCCATCACTAATCTGCCCATTAGTAACCAGCTCTACTGAGTTCCGCAGAGCATTTCTACGAGAGGACCATGTAGTACTGTCACAGTTGAGCTGATTTTTTATCACATTGTCACAAGGCAAAGTGACTTCCTCTCCTTGTCTGACAGTGAACCGGAGGCGTTTCTGCCCGGTGACTGCTGTCGAAGATGAGAGACAAATGTTACAAATAAAAAACGGATTTAATGATTGTAGTTTTGTTTGAGGATTAAAACTACAAAAAATACAAAAAAAAATGACCCGTGATCTAACATAGCCCAAAATACTCCAAAAACAATAATTCTCATCCAATATTGTTTTTCACATCATAACTATCTTATTATGAAATCATTCTAATGTACATATCGTTTTAAAAATTGAATTTGTATCGTCCCATGGACCTTTCCTCTTGATATATAGGGGAAAGTGGGGTGAGTTGTGCATTTTGGAAGTTGCAAAAACCCCTTGTTTCTAGAAAACCGTGGAAGAAATTGGAAATGTGACCACATATTTAAGAAGAGCCATCCATTTGACTCATCCTGTAAAGAAGGGAGACACAAGGAATAAGATATAAGCACATTTAAGCTCAAAAAACTGTGTTTTGCCTTTCAAAGTAAAATTTCCATGATCAAGGTTTTTTGATTATTGTGTCTGAACAATTATAGACACGTTTGAAAACATTTGACACATGTTTTAGTGCTTTGGTATGCTACACTTTGAGTCTATATAGTTAGCACGATGTCAGCCCTAAATTGCTGCATCATGCCTATTATCCAAAATTCTGGGGATGGGGTGATTTGTGCCAAATGGAGTTATAAGTAAGTAAGTAAGTAAAATGTATTTATAAAAGCACATTTATGACAGTTTGCACTGTCCAAAGTGCTGTGCATAGTGCATTCAGTAGGTAAACAATGAAGGTAAAATAACAATAACCAAAATAAAAGACGTAAAGCCCATACATCCACATAAACACAGATAGTAGTGCAGAGGTAAGATAGTTAATGGGGAGGAAACACCAGGGTGTACATATGGGTTTTGAGCCTTGATTTAAAGGCAGAAATGTAGGGGGAATCACATTTGTCAGGTGGCAGTTGGTTCCACAAGCACGGAGCAACTAGTGCAAAGTACA
>CM047522.1:25405871-25413371 GCA_026122265.1 Ammodytes dubius | reverse complement strand
TGTACTGCTCCACCTCTACGGGCATCTTTGGCCAAAAGAATCTGCTCCTCAGTTGTTCAATGGTTCTCTCCACCCCCAGGTGTCCTAGGTCATCGTGCATTGACTTCAGTACCATCTCTCGATACTCCTTCGGCAGGACTAGCTGACTGACAACTTCTCCAGACGATCGTTTGCTCAAACGATGCAGCAGCCCATCCTTCATGGTCAACTTTCCCATCTCTCGTTTTAACTGGGAGAGTCCTGGACTGGCATGTTTCTCCTCAGGCCATTTTCCATCTTTGATAGCCCGTATGGCGGGTCCTATAGCTGGATCCCCTTTCTGTGCTCCCTTAAGTTCCTGCTTCGACATTTGTTTCAAGGTGTTTGAGGCCAAGAAGGTTGGACGAGCATAAATATCTGGAATGCACTGAGGAGATGCTCCCAACTGATCAACATACCTCAGGGGACAGGTTGGAGTCTCAGAGGTGCAGACACGCTGACATATGGCCTTCACACCAGTCTGAGATAAGGTCACCCATTCTTCTGTGCCCTCTTCGTCTGGCACCATTCTTGATAATAGATCAGCGTCTATGTTGTGTCGGCGCAGGACGATACTGTACATTGAACTCGTACGTTGACAAGGCAGCTAGCCATCTGTGCCCTACTGCATTGAGCTTTGCAGTGGAGAGCACGTACGTAAGAGGGTTGTTATCCGTACGTACCGTGAATCTGGCCCCATACAGATAATCATGAAGTTTGTCAACTACCGCCCACTTTAAGGCCAAAAACTCCAACTGGTGGATCGGGTAGTTTTTCTCTGACGTGGTCAGCTTCCTACTTGCAAAGGCCACTGGTCGCAACCCCTCTGTGTACTCTTGGTAAAGTACTGCACCAAGTCCCTTCAAGCTGGCATCCACATGCAGGATGTAGGGCTTTTGGGGATTTGCAAATGCCAGGACAGGTGCCTGCGTCAGGCAGTGTATGATCTGGTGGAATGCATTTGTGCAAGACTGATCCCACCTGTCTCCGAATGGCTCTGACTCCTTCAGGTAGATCTTACTCCTGTCTTGAGCATTCTTCTTGCTCTTTTGGGTTGGTGCGTAACCTTTTGTGAGCTCTGTCAAGGGTCTGACGATGGCTGCATAATTGGCTATGAAACGTCGATAATAGCCGCAGAATCCTAAAAAGGATTGCAATGTCTTCAGGTTGGTGGGTTGAGGCCAGGTTGTGACTGCTTCAATTTTGTCGGGATCAGGAGCAACCCCTTCAGCGGACACTATGTGCCCAAGGTACTTCACCTTCGGCAGGCAGACTTGGCACTTGTCTACAGACAGTTTCAGTCCAACCTCTCCAAGACGATCCAGGACCTTAAGCAGTCGTTCTTCATGCTCCTCAAGAGTCCTTCCAAAAACGATCAAGTCGTCGAGGTACACCAGCACCTGCAGCAAGTTCATGTCGCCTACTGCCTTCTCCATTAACCTCTGAAAGGTCGCCGGAGCTCCACTTATGCCTTGTGGCATTCGCTCGAACTGGTAGAAGCCTACCGGGCAAATGAAGGCAGTTTTCTCTTTGTCCTCTTCACTCATTGCTATCTGGTAATAGCCGCTTCTGAGGTCCAGGACGGAGAACCATCGGCTTCCTGTCAAGGCGTTCAGCGCATCATCAATGCAAGGTGTCGTGTATTGATCCGGAATGGTCCGACTGTTCAGAAACCTGTAATCGATGCACATTCTGATAGTTCCGTTTTTCTTTCTCACGATAACAATAGGGGAAGCATAGGGGCTTCGTGACTCCGATATGATACCGGCCTGCAGAAGTTCTTGTAAGTGCTTGCGTACATCTTCGATGTCTGCAGGTGCTAACCGACGTGAACGCTCACGGAACGGTCGAGAGTCAGATAGTCGGATATGGTGCTCTACCCCTTTGGCTAGACCAACATCCCACTCTTGCGTTGAGAAGACATGGGATCTTTTTGACAGCTTCTCACAGAGTCGGTTCTTCCATTCTGCTGAGATTGGGGAGTCTCCGAAGTTGATCATGCTTGCATCAAACACTGATGACGTTGTTTCTTTGGGAGGGATCGTAGTGACTGAATCAACCCGATGCAGGTGGCCAATCACCGTTCCCACTGGTACTGTTGTCTCTCTCAATGAGTCATTATTGATCCAAACTCTGAAACTATTGAGGTCCATTGCCTGACTGCACACAACCATAGGCTGACACGTCACACCAGCAGGGAGTGGGGCTATTGGTGAGGAATCTACCATCACGATTTCTTGGTCAACAGCGTGCGTGAGCTCAATTTTGCAAACAGCCTGCACATCACCACCAGCGGGTAGAGTCAAAGGACCGGGTCCTTGCCACCTCACACAGCCAACCTCATCTTCTCCTTCCTCCAGCATCTCTGGAGGAGCCTGGACCCCTGCTTTACTAGCTTTGATGCCCAGGGTCTGAGTTACATCAATACCACTGTCTCTACATTGCTTCACCAAGCGCCTGACATGACTAGCATTTGTTCCCACAATGACAGAGGTCTGATCTGCAGTCTTGGGGCTCGGACATACAAGGGCGAGAACTGTCACAGTTTGACTGGTACCCAAGATTTCTGCGGGATACTCCAGGTCTACTACTACGTAACCACGGTAGGGGTAGCTGAGGCTGGATTCACTTAAACCCCAAAGGGACAAACCAGAGACAGGTTGGATGGGTATATCTGACAAGTACTTTTGGTACCAGGGCTCAAAAATAATCGTCACCTGAGACCCACTGTCTAGCAGAGCGGTGCAGGGTTGACCACTAACTTTTAACTTGACAAGACTAGGTGGCCCAACCAAACCATCAGGGATACTTGCACTCTCCTGCACAGACACGGCACTCTTCTTCACCCCACAGTTCACATCATCAGCTGTGACCTCTCTTGTCCGTTGCTTGTCTTTTGACACTCTCAGGGCTTGAATCAGTCTCCTGATAACCTTTGCCTGGTTCTCCTGGTTTTGACACTTTCCGGCATAATGCCCACTCTCCCCACAACGGTAACAGAAATTCTCCTCTGCAGCCCTTGGTGGTCCACGGGGGGAACGGGAGTCATATTTCGAAGCTTCCACTGTTGAGACTGCAGCCGCAGTCTCTCTTCCAGTAACCTTGTCGTTAAACTTTGTTTGTAGTCGCTTCATTTGCTTTTTCAATGCCTTTATCTCAGAGTCAGGACCAGGCTCACTGTGCGGAGATGCATTGAAGGGCGTTTTCTCAACATGTTCTGGCATGGCCTGGTCTGGCCTAGTCACCACAGCAGCTACTAGGGCTTTGAGTTCTTTTAGCTCTGCCTTTAAGCCTTGTATTTCCGCCTGTTTCACATCAACCCCTGGAACACTTTTCACAGCAGGGTTGAGCCTTTTCCTTGAGGCCTCATACTCCTCTTCTGTCCTTAACTCTTTCAACAGCTGGAGAAAAGTTGGCGGCTGGTCTTTCCTCTCTCTTAGGCGCAGATTGACCAACATCAAGTCTGAGGCTACAGCGCCTCTCAACAACTGCTCCAGCCGTACTTTATCCACACTGTTCAACAGGACACCACCTTTCTTTATCACCTTAACTAGCGACCGCTCCAGACGCCTCAGGAAATCGGAGAGCTTCTCACCGGACTGCTGTTGCATTAAGCGAAACGCAAAGTACAAATCATCTCCAGATTCTGCTGTACCAAACACATGCTCAACTGCCTCCAGGCACTCTTCAGGGCTAACATCAGGATTGCCGGCTCTGGCTGCTTTGACTATTTCCAGCGCGGACCCTTTAAGGCTCTCCATTAGTCTCCGCCTTTTCTCCTTAACAGAACAATCACACTCCTCGACCATAAGCCGTGCTTGCTCTAGCCAGTGTTCAAACTGCTCTTCACCTGCTGGAGTGGGCATGGTTCCAGAAAAAACACGTAGGCGGCGATAGCTTCCATGATCAGTAGTGGGCTTTGTCTTGTCTAGCAAATCACCAAGTGCCCGCAGAATGGACTCAGTTTGGCTACTGGGTAAAACTGGAGTAGAGGACGTGCTCTGAGGTTTCTCCCCTTTCCGGTCCTCAGCCTGCTGCCATCCGGCTAACCAGTCACCGTGGTTATCTACCGGTGCACCTACTATGACTATAGGCCACGCCTCATCACCATCAGTAGGCATCACTTCAGCAGGAACATTTTCCCTCTTTAACTCTTCCCGACACTCACACAGGATCATATACCTGCTGCACTTCATGTTGTAAATCCTACCACGGACACGAACACGGCCCAGGCATTTAACTGTGTGCAGGGTCTCTTCAATTATAGTGACTTCCACATCATCTTGAATGAGAACCATGAGCGCATGAGCCTCATCCAATCCTTCTCCACGGCACCAGCACTTTAGCTCTGACACAAGCTCAGCGTGACTTTGCATTCTTAAATATGTCTTTTTTTTTTTTTTACTTAAAGCCTTTTTTTTTCTTAAAGCTTTTTTTTTTCTTGTACTAACTAGTACTGTTATCTGGAAACCCAAACAATCCCAGCGGTGCCTCCATTTTATGTAGCCCCTTTTACCCCAAAAATACAGAGGGCAGGGCCCTAGGTTCTTTAACCCAACTTTCTTTCTTCAATATTAGTTTGGATTCCCTGTTTATATTTATACCTGATAACAGTACCCTTAATATCATTGAACATGCACCATATAAACAATTAACCAGACAAACAAAGTTGTACGTAATTAAATGTTTACTTGCTTTCCTTATAAAATAAAATACAAAATGAAGGGGCTTACCCTTTTTGCTATACCATGGTTTAAACAGAAATTAGGTACCTAACTAAGCCGGCATGTAATATCAATAAACAAAGAAAATAGTCCTTTCAAGGAAAAACCCCGTTGCAGGCCTGTTCACATCCGTCCTCTTCGCTCCTTTGAGCTAAAGCACTTCTACTCACGGCTCCCTTTCGATTGTCCACAAGTGAAAGTCCATGCAGCGTCCTCTTCACCAGAGGAAGGTGTAGCGTCCTCGAGGCTACACCCGCTATCTGGCCTTGGTGTCCAGTGGCGTCGGTGTGTGGGATGGGTCAGCTAACGCTACTCCTCGCAGCTAGCTGGGCTAACTAACTACACCGGGCTTGATGCAGCTTCGAGTACCGTCCGTGCTGGACAATACGGCAACATGCATGCAAGAACACTTGCAGTTTTTAGGGCTGATATGCCATCAACTTTCAATAACTACAACTGACTATTTCATTACAGAAACATGAGCTATGTTTCCCTCGTCTGTTTTCCCTTCACCAACTCAGCCCGAGCGCCGTCTTCTTTTCTCCCTTTTATTCCCAAATTCCCACCTCGACCCCCCAAACATGTCGTTGCACCCCCTGGTGACTGGATGACTGCACTGCATTGCAGGTACATGAATGAAAGGATGTATACAAATACCTTATACAATATTCCAAAACATTTCAACTGTTTGCAATATGAAAAACAATAAACTCTTATTTAACCAATATAGTAATTTTCAACTGGGTTACACCCACACACAAAGAAAATCCGGAAATCCGAAAATGCAGATAAGGATTTAAAATTGAATTCATTTGAACTACAGTAACACCAGTAACACCAAGTTGCAGCTCTTCCCTTGAAAGAGATGATGAAACTTTAATAATCCCCGCAGGACAAACGATCCAATGCAGCAAAGAGAACAAAAGAGCAGCATGTGTGGGTGTTATAGTCACACTACAATTCATCAGGGCATTACATTATGCACACGCTATCACAGTTGTATACAGTGAGGTTTTTTTATTTTATTTTTGGGCATTTCTTCCTTTATTTGACAGATTCGGAGAGAAAGAGTTGAAATGGGGCAGACAGGGGAATGACATGCAGAGAACAACCCGGGCTGGATTCTAACCCGGGTCTGCTGTGAAGAGGACTGAGACTCTATAGGGGGGTAGGGGGGGGGGGGGGGGAATTCGATTTGGTATATTATTTTACTTTAATCCTCCAATTACAGCAAGTTAAAGTTTATTTGACAAGACTATACAAATCTCCACACTGCCACGTCCAGTTACTTGGCTCCTCACTACAATATAGTACACTACATCACTGCTGTATATAAATAAACGTAAATCATTATAATTTATTTTTTATTTTGCATTCCTCGGCTGCTCATTTATCAATATTACAGTGTTGAGTTGAAAGCAGTGGCAGCAGCACCAACACTACACAATTTTCCAAATATATTTTTAATTCAAATGTTTAGTATGTGTTTTGCATTTTGATCCAAATATCAAATCAAAATATATATATAGGGGAAGGTGGGGTGATTTGTGCGTTTTGGAAGTTGCAAAACCCCTTGTTTCTAGAAAACCGTGGAAGAAATTGGAAATGTGACCACATATTTAAGAAGAGCCATCCATTTGACTCATCCTGTAAAGAAGGGAGACACAAGGAATAAGATATAAGCACATTTAAGCTAAAAAAAACTGTGTTTTGCCTTTCAAAGTAAAATTTCCATGATCAAGGTTTTTTGATTATTGTGTCTGAACAATTATAGACACGTTTGAAAACATTTGACACATGTTTTAGTGCTTTGGTATGCTACACTTTGAGTCTATATAGTTAGCACAATGTCAACCCTAAATTGCTGCATCATGCCTATTATCCAAAATTCTGGGGGTGGGGTGATTTGTGCGCAAGGGCCTGGGTGAGTTATAAGTAAGTAAGTAAGTAAAATGTATTTATAAAAGCACATTTATGACAGTTTGCACTGTCCAAAGTGCTGAACATAGTGCATTCAGTAGGTAAACAATGAAGGTACAATAACAATAACCAAAATAAAAGACGTAAAGCCCATACATCCACATAAACACAGATAGTAGTGCAGAGGTAAGATAGTTAATGGGAGGAAAACACCAGGGTGTACATATGGGTTTTGAGCCTTGATTTAAAGACAGAAATGTAGGGGGAATCACATTTGTCAGGTGGCAGTTGGTTCCACAAGCACGGAGCAACTAGTGCAAAGTACATTTCTGAGAGTTGTGCCAGTGGCATGGCTGTATACGCTGGTCACCAAAAGAAAGTGATTGTCTACAGTAGCTCAGAAGAGAGTGACCTCTCAATTCCACTTAACGACACCACTGATGAGAGTTCAGATGGCCAGAAAGATGATGATGGTGACTTTGTCATTGTGACACAATGACGCACAAATCACCCCACTACGTGGGGTGATTTGTGCGTCAAGACAACTTTTTTTCCGAAAGCTATATTTCTTAAACAGTTTATTCCAGATCCAAAGTTTTTATTGCCAGGGATGCACAACATCCTGAAATATATGTACATATTTGAGTTGGAGACATAACTGTCAAGGCCTCACTTTAAAATCACTTTGAGTAAAAAGTTGCACAAATCACCCCACCTTCCCCTATATTTTTTTGTACAAATAATTCTGAATAAGTCCTTTTTCACAACGTTGAAAAAAAAAATCTTTGAGTAGCACCCAAACTTCTAAGTCCAAACTTCCCACCAAATAACAATACAA
>CM047522.1:25380871-25395871 GCA_026122265.1 Ammodytes dubius | reverse complement strand
CACAGCTCTGAGCCCGCCATCCTCTCCTGATGGTGGCTTGCTTGTCTTGCTCGTTGATGGGACTTTATTTCGGACCTCTAATGACGATTCCATGAAAAAAGTAAATGATATTAATACGGTATACAGATAGTGGGATAAGCATGAAAAGCAGATGTCTCTGTGCTGCAGGACTCACCCTAACCCATTAAATGCTTGATGAGGGTAAAAAATGTGAACAATTCAGCTATTGAAGAGAAGTAGTTCTGCAATCGCATTACATGTTTAGATTAACAAAATACATAGTAATGACTGATAATGTTCTTTGTATCTTAACAGTTACAATTTCTCTTTTATTCTCTCTCTCTGAGTGAGGCTGTTTCATGAAACAAAATGAGTTCACTAAACAGTTACCAAAAACTCAGCACTAATATTAATATCAGCACCACTGCTCCTATCCAATACTTCTTACTACCTATCCATCCATCATCCAATTTGTAATGCATTAAGGCTCACAGTTGTGACAAAGCCCATATTTAGGTTTATGTAAGTTGGGCTGCTGTGTTACTACAATACATGCAATATTGTCTCTCGCTGTACACTCTGTTGCCATTCCTCTTTTGGGAGGAGTTTTTGTCATTGTAGAGCTGAAGAACTACATATGCTTATCTTCGGGAGGGGGCAGTAGAAGTTAGAGCCAATTCTATTTATCTTTAAATGTAGAGATTGACATGTTTGAGATGTCTGTATCAATTTCAGGTACCCATTGTACTGTTAAAATAATAATAATAATAGTAAATACATATATATATATATATATATATATATATATATATATATATATATATATATATATATATATATATATATATATATATATAAACCTTCAACTGGTGTCACAGCTCCAACTCTGTCATCCTCTGTTGATGATGGTTTGTGTCTCTTTTGTGGTGGTGGGATGTCATTTTCCTCTGTAAGTGGAAGAGTCTCTTCTGCCAAAGACTCTATGAAAAAAGTACATACATATATTGAATAATTGAACATATGTGCACTAAAAGAAAGCTGACAACTACCATCATTATAATTAGTAAATCCTGAAGATGAACCAATCTGATACCAAATCTGATATTGATTGGATATCGGATGAATGAGACAGGTCCAGCGTTCCGATCCAGTCACTTTTTTTACAGCAGTTACGGTGATCTAGTCACTTCAATTCTGTGCTTGCCCGATACACTCAGCCCAGATATCGGTATCAGATTGGATCAGAAAAAAGTGGATCGGTGCATCACTAGTTAATACAGAAAATATTTAACTTCTACTTAAAATCTTCAAACGGCTGTATGCACAGCTGGTTGAAGCGTGTAACAGAGGTGTTGTGTCGTCTTCTCTTTGTCTTCCAAAACAAATGCATGTTGTAACTGGTGAATGAGATTCATGACAGCAGGTGTCTCATACTGCTCTGACAAGAGTAATCAACTAAACATAAAGGTTCTGGACAGAAGCTTTTACTTGAGCAATGTTTCTTTGAGATTAATGAATACATACCTTGAGAGGAATAGTGTCCTTCTCTGGTCTCATCTGTCTCACCATGACAAAGAACGGTGTCTGTGGGAGACATACATAGTTTAATATCAGCAAACTAAAATAAAATCATGGTGGACAAAATAAAAACAACACAACAACATACCATCTGGACCTATGGTGATTTCATCCAGGTTTTTGCCATGGAACTCTGCCAGTCTTCCTTGCTCAAGGGCCATTAGAAGTTTGCTGACCTTGGCAAGCTGCAGTGTTTTCTCAGGTAGTCGATAAAACTCACGATGGACTCGAATGTCATGCCCAAGAAAGTTGGCCAACTGGTCCATCTCTGTGTCTGTCATGTTGAGGACTGTTGAGAGTGTTGCAGCATGTTTTCGTAGCCTGGTGGAAGTCAATGCCTTGGGACACTTTGCACCACATGCTCGTGCAAAACCACGGAGGCAGTCCGAACCACGGAAATGTGTTTTAGCTGCTGGTCTTGCAAACATATAGCAATTTTCTTCGAGAACCCCGCAAGTATTTCTCTCTGAAACCAGGAGTTCCAATGCATTCAGCATTTTCTGAGTCACAAGAATTGGAACCGGTCTACCTCTTTTGCCCCTGATCACAATCCTTGTGAAATGTCTGCAGAGTTTTTTCTCTACTTCAGAAAGTGCCCAGTCCAAATCCTGGTGAGGATCAGACTTGTCCCTTGACAGAAACGCGGACAAGGGCATGCTTGCCACCTCTCCTTCCCTGCGACGGTTAAAGAGGATGATCTGTGCTAAGCACACCTTTGCCAGGTCTATCCAAGTCTTTGTGGAATGACTTTCAGAGAGTTCACTGATGTACTCATTTTGTTTTTGACTGAGAAACTGATGCAGTTTCTGAACATCTTCGGTAAACGGCATCAAAGTGGGCACGTTCCACTTTGCTTCACTGATGTTGCGCAGCGCTGTCGAAGAAATCATTTCATTCCACCTTTGATTGTGGACCTCCTGAAATTCTGTGGCATTTCTCACAAGCTCAGCATTGTCCATGATCAAGCCATGAGCTTTGAGGAGTTTGCTGACCTTAACTAATGTATGGCCAAGTTTATTGGCAAGTGATGGAATCGTGAATTTGTTAGAATCACTGTCATAGCCACAAGTCACCTTGACAGCTTTGATCACCTGCAAGTAATTCTTTGGAATTATGAAATCCTCCATTGTTTTTAGGGGGGTAACTCTTCTGGCATTTTGAATCAGTCTTCCCATTTCTCGCATTTTCTCACGCACACACTGTTGATTCTTGGCCGACATCCCACCCTTGTTCAACAGGTGCTGCCCAACATCGATTATGACATTATCATTTTTCACAACATCGGTGATCGGATCAGGAACCATGGCACTGATAACTCCCCACATCTGTCTACTGACGTGTGAAGGCACAGGTTGCATGAATGTGCACATGGACTGAACACGATTCTTTCCTGGTTTGACAGGTACTGATGAAGGCTTAAGTTTGCAATTTCGCACATGTCGCCACAGGACTTTTCGTGTAAAAAGTGCTTGGCAGTATGCACAGTGCATGAAATCCTTTGCCTGTGCATCTTTAGTTGGCCGCTTAAAAGGAACCAACTCCCCGCTGCCTGACTCAATAACAGTAGCGTTGTGGGCATAGTTGCCTCTGTTGCGAATATACTCTAGCTGTTTCTTTCTCTCCAAGGAACCTTTTGGTAAATTGAGAGCTTTAGCCACATCCAGTTTATCATGGTGTGCACGTTCGAGATGTCTTGCCATCTTTGCACAGGCTTTCTTACAATACAAGCAATATTGTCTCTTGCTGTAATCTCTCTTGCCACTACGCTTTTGGGAAGCTTTCACAACTATGGTGTCAATTGCATCCTGACTTGAACAGGGTTCTTCACTCGCACTGATGTCGCATGCACTGCCGTTATTTTCCAACATTTCAAGGTCTGGTGTTGTGGTGTCAAACTCTGGAGACTGAGAGTCAATACATGATTCAATCAGGGAACACCCTTTTGGCCCAATGACTGTCGTGAGGCTGAAATCACTGTCTTCGCTTTCAGCAGTGGAATCTGGCACATACTCATCGCCACTGTCTGTAGAATCATATAATTCATCAGGGTCTTCAAAATGTGTGTTTTTCATCTGAAAACAAATTGATTAACTTAGATGATACAGTGTATACTTGACATTAATAGCATAGGATGTGAAGTTTTAACATAATTACATAAAGGGCTGTATGATATGACATTTTGATCAGCTTATTACTGATCCAGACCGTACTTACTATGATACTTTTTGTTCGTCTAAGTTTTGGCACCAAATTACTTTCGTCCCAATAGGTACTATTATCTTCATCTCCGACATCTGTCACAATCTGTAAAGAACAGCAATACAACATATTATTAAAGCATATTTGATAAGTTTGTGAATACTGTTAATAAATATTTAAAGTTTTAATTTAACTCAAATTAGGGAAATTATTATAATTTGGATATTAGATTTTTCAAGACAGAACTCTAAAATAAAATACATGGAAAAGGAAACCAAATGTTAGAGATACAATATCAACTGCAGTGATTCTTCCTGCTTTACTGTTAGTGAGAAAACACACCACTTGCTTAGATGAGAACAAATCAAGACTTCACACAATCTACAAGCTCACACTGAGGGGAAAGTGTGTTGTGGGGACCCCGTAGATGCTCCAGAATAGAGGGATATTTTATCAAATGTAAAATCTCTACATAGATAAAATGATGTCCTGAACATCACATTATCATTATCCATCTGTATATCTTATATTCAAGTGTTTGGCAGTTCAGATTCATATGAGATTACATGATTATGCACATATCCATGTCTAAGCACCAACTTAAATGAAGCCAGAAACAACAAGAGTTCAGGATAACTATGAATTCATCTTAAGTGTGTTGTACCTGTTCATTAGACGTGATGTCATCATCCACCTGTGGCCCTGAAGAGACCTCAGCATGGGTACCATCCACACAAGGGTCATGTTCTGCATGTGTGCTTGTCTGCAAGTATTTCACATAGAAATATTGTAAATTAAAGAACAACAATTGATCATTATTACATTAGCACTGCATACTGTGTAGCTACTCTAAGGGATTCACTAAAGATACTGTTATGAATTTGGATAAATGGTAAGGGAAACCAAATATTAGAGAGAAAATATCATCTGCAGTGATTCTTCCTGCATTATCATTAACTACCCACTGCTTTCACACTAACTGAAGGAACAAGCTTTGTGGGGACACGTCGAACACACACTCTTGTCACCACTTGTGGGGACCGCTTGCTAAGATGAGAACAAATCAAGACTTCACACAATCTACAAGCTCACACTGAGGGGAAAGTGTGTTGTGGGGACCCCGTAGATGCTCCAGAATAGAGGGATAGTTTATCAAATGTAAAACCTCTAAAAAGATAAAATGATTTCCTGAACATCACATTATCATTAGCCATCTGTATATCTTATATTCAAGTGTTTGGCAGTTCAGATTCATAGGAGATTACATGATTATGCACATATCCATGTCTATCCACCAACTTAAATGAAGCCAGAAACAACAAGAGTTCAGGATAACTATGAATTCATCTTAAGTGTGTTGTACCTGTTCATTAGTCGTGATGTCATCATCCACCTGTGGCCCTGAAAGGACCTCAGCTTGGGTACCATCCACACAAGGGCCATGTTCAGCATGTGTGCTTGTCTGCAAGTATTTCACATAGAAATATTGTAAATTAAAGAACAACCATTGATCATTATTACATTAGCACTGCATACTGTGTAGTTACTCTAAGGGATTCACTAAAGATACTGTTATGCATTTGGATACATGGTAAGGGAAACCAAATATTAGAGATGAAATATCATCTGCAGTGATTCTTCCTGCATTATCATTAACTACCCACTGCTTTCACACTAACTGAAGGAACAAGCTTTGTGGGGACACGTCAAACACACACTCTAGTCACCACTTGTGGGACCGCTTGCTTAGATGAGAACAAATCAAGACTTCACACAATCTACAAGCTCACACTGAGGGGAAAGTGTGTTGTGGGGACCCCGTAGATGCTCCAGAATAGAGGGATATTTTATCAAATGTATAATCTCTAAAAAGATAAAATGATGTCCTGAACATCACATTATCATTATCCATCTGTTTTTCTTATATTCAAGTGTTTGGCAGTTCAGATTCATAGGAGATTACATGATTATGCACATATCCATGTCTATCCACCAACTTAAATGAAGCCAGAAACAAGGATAACTATGAATTCATCTTAAGTGTGTTGTACCTGTTCATTAGACGTTATGTCATCATCCACCTGTGGCCCTGAAGAGACCTCAGCATGGGTACCATCCACACAAGGGTCATGTTCTGCATGTGTGCTTGTCTGCAAGTATTTCACATAGAAATATTGTAAATTAAAGAACAACAATTGATCATTATTACAGTAGCACTGCATACTGTGTAGCTACTCTAAGGGATTCACTAAAGATACTGTTATGCATTTGGATACATGGTAAGGGAAACCAGATATTAGAGAGAAAATATCATCTGCAGTGATTCTTCCTGCATTATCATTAACTACCCACTGCTTTCACACTAACTGAAGGAACAAGCTTTGTGGGGACACGTCAAACACACACTCTAGTCACCACTTGTGGGGACCGCTTGCTTAGATGAGAACAAATCAAGACTTCACACAATCTACAAGCTCACACTGAGGGGAAAGTGTGTTGTGGGGACCCGTAGATGCTCCAGAATAGAGGGATATTTTATCAAATGTAAAACCTCTAAAAAGATAAAATGATGTCCTGAACATCACATTATCATTATCCATCTGTTTTTCTTATATTCAAGTGTTTGGCAGTTCAGATTCATAGGAGATTACATGATTATGCACATATCCATGTCTATCCACCAACTTAAATGAAGCCAGAAACAACAAGAGTTCAGGATAACTATGAATTCATCTTAAGTGTGTTGTACCTGTTCATTAGACGTGATGTCATCATCCACCTGTGGCCCTGAAGGGACCTCAGCATGGGTACCATCCACACAAGGGCCATGTTCAGCATGTGTGCTTGTCTGCAAGTATTTCACATAGAAATATTGTAAATTAAAGAACAACAATTGATCATTATCACATTAGCACTGCATACTGTGTAGTTACTCTAAGGGATTCACTAAAGATACTGTTATGAATTTGGATACATGGTTAAAGAAACCAAATATTAGAGAGAAAATATCATCTGCAGTGATTCTTCCTGCATTATCATTAACTACCCACTGCTTTCACACTAACTGAAGGAACAAGCTTTGTGGGGACACGTCAAACACACACTCTAGTCACCACTTGTGGGGACCGCTTGCTTAGATGAGAACAAATCAAGACTTCACACAATCTACAAGCTCACACTGAGGGGAAAGTGTGTTGTGGGGACCCCGTAAATGCTCCAGAAAAGAGGGATATTTTATCAAATGTAAAATCTCTACATAGATACAATGATGTCCTGAACATCACATTATCATTATCCATCTGTATATCTTATATTCAAGTGTTTGGCAGTTCAGATTCATATGAGATTACATGAGTATGCACATATCCATGTCTAAGCACCAACTTAAATGAAGCCAGAAACAACAAGAGTTCAGGATAACTATGAATTCATCTTAAGTGTGTTGTACCTGTTCATTAGACGTGATGTCATCATCCACCTGTGGCCCTGAAGAGACCTCAGCATGGGTACCATCCACACAAGGGTCATGTTCTGCATGTGTGCTTGTCTGCAAGTATTTCACATAGAAATATTGTAAATTAAAGAACAACAATTGATCATTATTACATTAGCACTGCATACTGTGTAGCTACTCTAAGGGATTCACTAAAGATACTGTTATGCATTTGGATACATGGTAAGGGAAACCAAATATTAGAGAGAAAATATCATCTGCAGTGATTCTTCCTGCATTATCATTAACTACCCACTGCTTTCACACTAACTGAAGGAACAAGCTTTGTGGGGACACGTCAAACACACACTCTAGTCACCACTTGTGGGGACCGCTTGCTTAGATGAGAACAAATCAAGACTTCACACAATCTACAAGCTCACACTGAGGGGAAAGTGTGTTGTGGGGACCCCGTAGATGCTCCAGAATAGAGGGATATTTTATCAATGTAAAACCTCTAAAAAGATAAAATGATGTCCTGAACATCACATTATCATTATCCATCTGTTTTTCTTATATTCAAGTGTTTGGCAGTTCAGATTCATAGGAGATTACATGATTATGCACATATCCATGTCTATCCACCAACTTAAATGAAGCCAGAAACAACAAGAGTTCAGGATAACTATGAATTCATCTTAAGTGTGTTGTACCTGTTCATTAGACGTTATGTCATCATCCACCTGTGGCCCTGAAGAGACCTCAGCATGGGTACCATCCACACAAGGGTCATGTTCAGCATGTGTGCTTGTCTGCAAGTATTTCACATAGAAATATTGTAAATTAAAGAACAACAATTGATCATTATTACATTAGCACTGCATACTGTGTAGCTACTCTAAGGGATTCACTAAAGATACTGTTATGCATTTGGATACATGGTAAGGGAAACCAAATATTAGAGAGAAAATATCATCTGCAGTGATTCTTCCTGCATTATCATTAACTACCCACTGCTTTCACACTAACTGAAGGAACAAGCTTTGTGGGGACACGTCAAAACACACACTCTAGTCACCACTTGTGGGGACCGCTTGCTTAGATGAGAACAAATCAAGACTTCACACAATCTACAAGCTCACACTGAGGGGAAAGTGTGTTGTGGGGACCCCGTAGATGCTCCAGAATAGAGGGATATTTTATCAAATGTAAAACCTCTAAAAAGATAAAATGATGTCCTGAACATCACATTATCATTATCCATCTGTTTTTCTTATTAGATTTTTCAAGACAGAACTCTAAAATAAAATACATGGAAAAGGAAACCAAATGTTAGAGATACAATATCAACTGCAGTGATTCTTCCTGCTTTACTGTTAGTGAGAAAACACACCACTTGCTTAGATGAGAACAAATCAAGACTTCACACAATCTACAAGCTCACACTGAGGGAAAGTGTGTTGTGGGGACCCCGTAGATGCTCCAGAATAGAGGGATATTTTATCAAATGTAAAATCTCTACATAGATAAAATGATGTCCTGAACATCACATTATCATTATCCATCTGTATATCTTATATTCAAGTGTTTGGCAGTTCAGATTCATATGAGATTACATGATTATGCACATATCCATGTCTAAGCACCAACTTAAATGAAGCCAGAAACAACAAGAGTTCAGGATAACTATGAATTCATCTTAAGTGTGTTGTACCTGTTCATTAGACGTGATGTCATCATCCACCTGTGGCCCTGAAGAGACCTCAGCATGGGTACCATCCACACAAGGGTCATGTTCTGCATGTGTGCTTGTCTGCAAGTATTTCACATAGAAATATTGTAAATTAAAGAACAACAATTGATCATTATTACATTAGCACTGCATACTGTGTAGCTACTCTAAGGGATTCACTAAAGATACTGTTATGAATTTGGATAAATGGTAAGGGAAACCAAATATTAGAGAGAAAATATCATCTGCAGTGATTCTTCCTGCATTATCATTAACTACCCACTGCTTTCACACTAACTGAAGGAACAAGCTTTGTGGGGACACGTCAAACACACACTCTAGTCACCACTTGTGGGGACCGCTTGCTTAGATGAGAACAAATCAAGACTTCACACAATCTACAAGCTCACACTGAGGGGAAAGTGTGTTGTGGGGACCCCGTAGATGCTCCAGAATAGAGGGATATTTTATCAAATGTAAAACCTCTAAAAAGATAAAATGATGTCCTGAACATCACATTATCATTATCCATCTGTTTTTCTTATATTCAAGTGTTTGGCAGTTCAGATTCATAGGAGATTACATGATTATGCACATATCCATGTCTATCCACCAACTTAAATGAAGCCAGAAACAACAAGAGTTCAGGATAACTATGAATTCATCTTAAGTGTGTTGTACCTGTTCATTAGACGTTATGTCATCATCCACCTGTGGCCCTGAAGAGACCTCAGCATGGGTACCATCCACACAAGGGTCATGTTCAGCATGTGTGCTTGTCTGCAAGTATTTCACATAGAAATATTGTAAATTAAAGAACAACAATTGATCATTATTACATTAGCACTGCATACTGTGTAGCTACTCTAAGGGATTCACTAAAGATACTGTTATGCATTTGGATACATGGTAAGGGAAACCAAATATTAGAGAGAAAATATCATCTGCAGTGATTCTTCCTGCATTATCATTAACTACCCACTGCTTTCACACTAACTGAAGGAACAAGCTTTGTGGGGACACGTCAAACACACACTCTAGTCACCACTTGTGGGGACCGCTTGCTTAGATGAGAACAAATCAAGACTTCACACAATCTACAAGCTCACACTGAGGGGAAAGTGTGTTGTGGGGACCCCGTAGATGCTCCAGAATAGAGGGATATTTTATCAAATGTAAAACCTCTAAAAAGATAAAATGATGTCCTGAACATCACATTATCATTATCCATCTGTTTTTCTTATATTCAAGTGTTTGGCAGTTCAGATTCATAGGAGATTACATGATTATGCACATATCCATGTCTATCCACCAACTTAAATGAAGCCAGAAACAACAAGAGTTCAGGATAACTATGAATTCATCTTAAGTGTGTTGTACCTGTTCATTAGACGTTATGTCATCATCCACCTGTGGCCCTGAAGAGACCTCAGCATGGGTACCATCCACACAAGGGTCATGTTCAGCATGTGTGCTTGTCTGCAAGTATTTCACATAGAAATATTGTAAATTAAAGAACAACAATTGATCATTATCACATTAGCACTGCATACTGTGTAGTTACTCTAAGGGATTCACTAAAGATACTGTTATGAATTTGGATACATGGTTAAAGAAACCAAATATTAGAGAGAAAATATCATCTGCAGTGATTCTTCCTGCATTATCATTAACTACCCACTGCTTTCACACTAACTGAAGGAACAAGCTTTGTGGGGACACGTCAAACACACACTCTAGTCACCACTTGTGGGGACCGCTTGCTTAGATGAGAACAAATCAAGACTTCACACAATCTACAAGCTCACACTGAGGGGAAAGTGTGTTGTGGGGACCCCGTAAATGCTCCAGAAAAGAGGGATATTTTATCAAATGTAAAATCTCTACATAGATACAATGATGTCCTGAACATCACATTATCATTATCCATCTGTATATCTTATATTCAAGTGTTTGGCAGTTCAGATTCATATGAGATTACATGAGTATGCACATATCCATGTCTAAGCACCAACTTAAATGAAGCCAGAAACAACAAGAGTTCAGGATAACTATGAATTCATCTTAAGTGTGTTGTACCTGTTCATTAGACGTGATGTCATCATCCACCTGTGGCCCTGAAGAGACCTCAGCATGGGTACCATCCACACAAGGGTCATGTTCTGCATGTGTGCTTGTCTGCAAGTATTTCACATAGAAATATTGTAAATTAAAGAACAACAATTGATCATTATTACATTAGCACTGCATACTGTGTAGCTACTCTAAGGGATTCACTAAAGATACTGTTATGCATTTGGATACATGGTAAGGGAAACCAAATATTAGAGAGAAAATATCATCTGCAGTGATTCTTCCTGCATTATCATTAACTACCCACTGCTTTCACACTAACTGAAGGAACAAGCTTTGTGGGGACACGTCAAACACACACTCTAGTCACCACTTGTGGGGACCGCTTGCTTAGATGAGAACAAATCAAGACTTCACACAATCTACAAGCTCACACTGAGGGGAAAGTGTGTTGTGGGGACCCCGTAGATGCTCCAGAATAGAGGGATATTTTATTAAATGTAAAACCTCTAAAAAGATAAAATGATGTCCTGAACATCACATTATCATTATCCATCTGTTTTTCTTATATTCAAGTGTTTGGCAGTTCAGATTCATAGGAGATTACATGATTATGCACATATCCATGTCTATCCACCAACTTAAATGAAGCCAGAAACAACAAGAGTTCAGGATAACTATGAATTCATCTTAAGTGTGTTGTACCTGTTCATTAGACGTGATGTCATCATCCACCTGTGGCCCTGAAGAGACCTCAGCATGGGTACCATCCACACAAGGGTCATGTTCAGCATGTGTGCTTGTCTGCAAGTATTTCACATAGAAATATTGTAAATTAAAGAACAACAATTGATCATTATCACATTAGCACTGCATACTGTGTAGTTACTCTAAGGGATTCACTAAAGATACTGTTATGAATTTGGATACATGGTTAAAGAAACCAAATATTAGAGAGAAAATATCATCTGCAGTGATTCTTCCTGCATTATCATTAACTACCCACTGCTTTCACACTAACTGAAGGAACAAGCTTTGTGGGGACACGTCAAACACACACTCTAGTCACCACTTGTGGGGACCGCTTGCTTAGATGAGAACAAATCAAGACTTCACACAATCTACAAGCTCACACTGAGGGGAAAGTGTGTTGTGGGGACCCCGTAAATGCTCCAGAAAAGAGGGATATTTTATCAAATGTAAAATCTCTACATAGATACAATGATGTCCTGAACATCACATTATCATTATCCATCTGTATATCTTATATTCAAGTGTTTGGCAGTTCAGATTCATATGAGATTACATGATTATGCACATATCCATGTCTAAGCACCAACTTAAATGAAGCCAGAAACAACAAGAGTTCAGGATAACTATGAATTCATCTTAAGTGTGTTGTACCTGTTCATTAGACGTTATGTCATCATCCACCTGTGGCCCTGAAGAGACCTCAGCATGGGTACCATCCACACAAGGGTCATGTTCAGCATGTGTGCTTGTCTGCAAGTATTTCACATAGAAATATTGTAAATTAAAGAACAACAATTGATCATTATCACATTAGCACTGCATACTGTGTAGTTACTCTAAGGGATTCACTAAAGATACTGTTATGCATTTGGATACATGGTAAGGGAAACCAAATATTAGAGAGAAAATATCATCTGCAGTGATTCTTCCTGCATTATCATTAACTACCCACTGCTTTCACACTAACTGAAGGAACAAGCTTTGTGGGGACACGTCAAACACACACTCTAGTCACCACTTGTGGTGACTAGAGTGTGTGTACACTCATTAATGATACATTATCATTAATGAGCTTACAGCACAATGTGATATTATTCTAAGGGATTCACTAAGGACAGAGTTTTGACCAAGTAAATCATTCTCCATTAGTTTTGATATGTTTCAAATTAGTCACTGTCATTCACAAAGCTATTCCGGGACTTTTAAAAAGTTTGCAGAAGTTCCACATACTTGAATTCTCCATGGGCAGTCATCCCCTCCGTAGTCATAGGTAATTTCTTCCCCCTCATTTATGTCTTTGATGGCGAAAAGACACAAGTGTGGCTTCCCATCTACATCAATCTTTTTCATCCTGCAGTTTGGGCCTTTGTGCTGATCGTTAACTAGTCGCCCCAATGAATCGTCTTCTCTAGAGGCATCAATCCTTTAAAGGACAGAAAGAAGGGAAAGTGAGTACCGATTTGGTATTCATATGTACAGTTATTCTACATAGAAATGCAATTGACATACATTAACTTATAGTACAATGTGATTCATTATCCATTCTCTTTGAGTTTGTAAAGAGCTCAGTATAGATTTGTATACAGACTATAGTTAATTTTTACTTACCACCATAATTTCCCTCTCCACTTGAAAGCAAAAAAAAAGGCAGTGCATGATGGGTGGAAAATCCTTCGCCTTCTTTGGGCTTCAACATCACTTATCATATCACCCCTATATTCCAATACAAAGTCTCCACTGCAGAATGTCTTTGTAGCAAATACTCCTCGTCCTTTAAAAACAACAAGATATTTTAAGTGCAACAGGAAATACACAAATTCTCAATTACTTGGAGAAATTAAAACGCAAAATACCACATCTCAGAATGTCTTACCTTTCACTGAATTTATGTATTTCACCTCCAGTTTTGAGGTTTTATCCATCTTTGAGAGAACATGATGGATGGCATCAGCTGTTGGACTGAGCCTTGGTGGCATTTCAAACTGCAAACAAATATCTACAAATAAGAGTCTCCGCTTCACTTCTAGTCAAATGTTATTCTAATATTATTGTATTCATTTCAAATCATTTGGTCACATGACCTGGAAGCTATTGAGCAAAAATCATTTTTTAATGTAAATATTAGCATTTCAGCTCAATAGCTTCTAGGTCATGTGACCTAAAGACATGAGATGAGTCCAGAAACATAATACTAAACTGCCTAGTCAAGACACACCTCTTTTTACTCCATTTTGGTACTTCCCATATTTTTTTAAACTTTTTTTAATGTAAATAATGGCATTTAAATAGTACTAGTCAAAAAAGCCACTTTTTGCACCTAATTATGCCTATATCTCTGTAAAAACATAGACAATCCCCCAAAAATGTTTTGAAGTGTCATTTTCAGGAAATGTTTAGTATAAATATAGAAAAAACTACAAAATAAATTAACCTGCAATTTGCTCTTTAATATAATAAATCTGTTGTGTGAAGAAAAAAACAATTTCACTTCAATTTGCTAGCTTGATATTAGTTACTTCTTAGTGTTAGCTCACATGATCGTTGTCATGGTTATCATTGGTTATTAACCAATTGCTAGCACCTGGACACATGGCAGTTAGCTAAGCTGCTATCCAATTAACATAGAGCGGCTGTGATTAGTATCTCAAACACAACATTTTTCATCACTAAACCGTGTCACATGGCACAAAACTCTAGAATTAATTGAATACGTTGCATTTTATGAGAAATACCGTGACACTTACCGCACACAATCCTCTCCAATCTTGCTTCTGAGCTGTGAACTTGCGCATGAACTGAGCTATTTACTGTTAAGCTGCGGTCAAACATACAGTCAGCTTCCTGTGTGATTTCAAAGTAAAAGCCTTTCACCGGAAGTCATAGTTGCACATACCCAATCGTATTTTAATGTGAAATTATATATTAGCGACAGAACCTCTTTTATCAAACATTATTAAATATTTTTTTCTACAACTTAACCTCCACAGTATTTCTTGCTGTGCAAACTCTGTTATGTAGAATGACTGTAAATTAACTTTAAATGCTTTTGAGTAATTTTATTGATGCATCAGCTGACAGGGGATGTAAACAGCAATCACAATGGTGGACGTAAACTCTCTTGGTAGATCATTTAAATGTAATTATTATTATTATTGTTGTTGTTTTTAAATTATTATTATTATTATTATTATTATTATTATTATTGTTGTGGCCAGTTTTTAACCTTAGTTTT
>CM047522.1:25365871-25373371 GCA_026122265.1 Ammodytes dubius | reverse complement strand
AATCAGTCCCTCCCCCTTAGCTTTGAATTTAGTTATTGAAAAAAAAAACATGCGAAAAAAATATATTTACTTTACCTACTATCAGCTCATCTTTAGGGTCTAATCACTTTTTGGGGAAAAGTTTTACGAAAAAAATTTATTAAAATCGACTTGAATTATTAGGATTTACAAAAGACTTCTTCTTGGGAAAGGCCAATGTGGTCTACCTTATGAAAAAAAAATATGAAAACGACATATAGAATTAAGTAAAATAGATAATTTTAAGCCAGCAATACTACACACATCTCCCTTGTCCCCCTGTGTCTACGGTTATGGTTTTATAGGACAGGCAGGGGCGATGTAAGCACAGAATAAATAACTTTCTGTGTGTCATTCGGCTGGTACGGGCATTATTCACTCGCCGGTGTGGAATGATCGGAATGGAAATCCATGTCAGTGTCAAAACAGGGAAGAGAAGAGGAGGGAGAGAGAAGGAGGGAGAGAGAAGGAGGGGAGAGAGAGGAAGGAGAGGAGGAGAGAGAGAAGGGGAGAGAGGGAGGGAGAAGGAGAGAGGGGGGAGAGAGAAGGAGGGAGAGAGAGAGGAGAAGGAGGAGAGAGAGAGAGAGGGGGAGAGAGAGAGAGGAGAGAAGAGGGGAGAGAGAAGGAGGGAGAGAGAGTTTACTTTTTTAAATGTATTTATATTCTTAATTTACTTTATTGCTTGTCATTTTTTTTTTTTTTTTTTTTTAATGACAGTGACTTTCTCCTTATGGACTTTCTTATATGAACAAATATTATTTCAAATGATTGTCCACTTTTTCTTGATGTATCATAGCAAAAATAAATCAAAAAATGTATTTAATTTGAGCATCCCGCCTGCAAATAGATAGGCTGTTATATAAATAGTTTTATAATTTCCTGGAATGTTTAAGGAGTGGCCTATTGCCGAACCACTTATCTGTTTGAAAGAAAGGAAAGAAAAAGAAAAAATATGGAGGGAGGAGAGGGGAGAGAGGGAGGAGAGAGGGAGGGAGCGAGAAAGAGAGACAGGGAGGAGGAAGGAGAGAGAGAGAAGGAGAGGAGGAGAGAGAGAGAGAGGAGAGGAGAGAGGAGAGAGAGAGAGAGAGGAAGAGAAAGAGAGGAGAGAGAGAGAGGGGGAGAGAGGAGAGGAGAGAGGAGAGAGGAGAGAGAAGAGGAGAGAGAGAGAGAGAGAGAGAGAGGAGAGGGAGAGAGAGAGAGAGAGAGAGAGAGAGAGAGAGAGAGAGAGGGAGAGGAGAGAGAGAGCAGAGGAGGGGGAAGCCTGTGTGTCCAGTTAAGGCAGAGAGCTCGGCGTTGCGTGATTGCATCATCGCAGGATAAGCCTTCTATTAATAGGATGACGTCAGCCCTCCCCTCTCCTCCCCCCGTCGCGTCACACCACCCCCTCCCTTCTCTAGTAACATTCCTGTGACGACACTAAACCCCGCCCCCCCGTCCGGCTTCTATATAACCCGGGTGATGCAACGGCACCGGCCACAAGCGCAACTTTTACGCAAACAGACAGCAGACGGAAGAGACAAGTGTGGGAGGGAAGCGACTTTTTTGGGCTTCATATAAGGGAGATCTCTTGGTTTTTTTGATCCAGTCACTCACTCCACGGCGGCTTCTACAGGTACGTGAGGCTTTGGGGAGTGTATTGTTTGAATAGACTGGTGTTGTTATAAGGAAGGAGGGGGAGGCTGTGTTACTTTTTTTCTAAGCCGAGAATGGAGGTGTTTTTTCGGGTTAGTGAAGCGGTGAAGCCTCCGTGGCGTGCGCTCCGCTCCGCTTGCCCCGGGACACTGACTTGAGTTGACTGAAAACTTCTAAACTTGTTTGTAACGATTTAAATTGAATTCAAACATAGGAGGGATAATCCATCGGCACATATTTAGTATTTTTAAGCTGTGTATCTTTCCTTTATAACACTTTTGAGAGATGTTGGCTACTCTTGATTTAGGCTACCAGCCGATATGATTCAAGATTTCGTCGGATCGCTCCTTGTTACGTAGACTATTATAACTTCGATTGAATTAAATTAAGTTATATAAATCCATACTTTTTGGTAATTTATCGGTTTTGTGAGTAAAAGTGGCACTTTTTAAGCTGTTTTGTGAACTTTGGAGGTGAACGCTTAAGATTTTGAGGTTGAATTTTTTTAGTGGAAAGAGAACTGTAGACTATTTGTTTTGTTTATTTAAATGAAAGCCTACACACACGTCATGAATAAAAAAATCCAAGAAATATTATGGAAAGAAGATTATAGTTTATGAATGATTTTGTGTCAAGAAACGTAAGCCTACTGTAAATCAGTTGCATTGATATAACATAATTAGATTGTTGTTAATTCAAAGTTAATTAAAAAATAAAACTCATAAATATCAGCATACATTTTGTGAATTTTTTAGCTGCTTATTTTGTTGTTTTTCGCAATTTTTGAGGTAATGACAATATATTAGGCTATAGGTCCTACATAATATCGAAGTTAAGTTCCATGGAATATCAACTGCTATTTAAATCTCTATTTTAAATGTTGTCCAAGTAACAAAAATCAAGATTGTATGTAAAAAAATATCTATATATATTAAATTATATATATATAAAAAATAATGATTTAAGTGACCAGAAACGTATTAACCGCACATTAAATCAGTTGTATTACTAAATTTAATTGGTAATTCACAATAAATAGCATTACGTATAATATTGACCAGTCTGCACCTTACTGTGAAGTGTTATATATATACAGTATATGTATTGTATTATGGACCGTTTTCTCTCTGTGTCTGGAATAAAATTAAAGAAAGAAGATATATATATATATATAGGCCAGAATAACTTGTTTAATCTCGCTTTTGTTTTGGTCTCACGGTTCTCATATGTAAACTTCATAATTGCCTCATCAAACTGTCAGTCAGAGCTCTGTGTGACTCACTCTACTGTTTAGATAACACACACATCCACACCTATTAAGCATTCTCTGTAATAGTCTGTGGCATTTCTCCAAAGTAGCAAATATTTGTTGAAGTTCTAGTGTTACTGGTATAGGCACTACAGCGAGCGTGTATCTCTCCCTGGAACCATAGATCGGGGTGGTAGACTAGAGGAAAGAGGGGCACAGACCCGTAACCATGAGGTCTCTGGTTCGATCCCCGGCACCGGACAGGAGGGTGTTAGTAGTAAAACTATTGGTGGCTGTTATTACATCTTCGGTGCACCAACCATCTCTACCATTGTGTCCTTGAGCAAGACACTTAACCCCTAAACTGCTCCAGGGGCGCTGTACTATGGCTGACCCTGCGCTCTGACCCCCTCTGGAGTGTGTCTGTCTGTCTGTCTGTCTGTCTGTCTGTCTGTCTGTCTGTCTGTCTGTCTGTCTGTCTGTCTGTGTGTCTGTCTGTCTGTCTGTCTGTACTATGGCTGACCCTGCGCTCTGACCCCTCTGGAGTGTGGGAACTTGAGAGGGGAGATGAGAAAAGACACATTTCAATGTTACCATTGCCTAATAAAGTAACTTGACTTAAAAAGTGTTTCACCTACTCAAATATTGCCTTTAGATAACCGGCAGACATTGACTTTGAAATTTGAAATATACAAAACTAACCCAACAACTTTTATGTGTTTGTAACAATAGTTAAGAAGTTGTTTAAAAAAAACTCAAGATGATATAACAATCGTCAATCATTAATTAAGTTTATAGCGATCTTATCTTGCTATAAGGAAAAATAATATCCTGTAGTAACTTGTTGTATGTTTCAGTTTGTATTCACCCTCCTTTGTATTATCCTTTGGGTCAATTTGACACCATTCAACTGTTAACAACCTATAATACGTATATGGTTAACTTTTCTTAATTTTACAGGGACAACTGGGTACATTTAGAATTGAACATGATCATATGGTTTAAATGTACTGTACGCTTATTTACAAAGCAGTGTTCTTTGGGATCAATTTGACCCCAGGCTGTTTTTAGCTGTAAAAAATATAATAAGTATCAATACTGTTTTTTATACATGCACTTATATAATCTTTTTATCCCCTTTCTTTCTTTCGCATTGTAACTTTTATTGTGTTTGTTTTGTTAATGGGAGATTTTCATTCATTGATTTTGTATTACATCAATGTATTTTGTAAGTCAAGGCAAGGCAAGGCAAGTTTATTTATATAGCACAATTCAGACACAAGGCCACTCAAAGTGCTTTACAGGGGCAAGATTAGAATACATAAAACACATTATAAAACATTTAAAAGCGAATAAAAGAAGCAAATAAAAATAAAAAATAAAAACATGAAAACTCGATTTAATAAAAGAAGCAAATAAAATGAAAATTGCAGGTTAAAATGGAAACAAAAAAGTCTTCAGACTCGATTTAAAAGAACTGAGAGTTGCAGCACACCTCAAGTTCTCTGGGAGTTTGTTCCAGATTGTTGGTGCATAAAACTAAAAGCTGCTTCTCCTTGTTTAGTCCTAACTCTAGGGACTGTAAGTAGACCTGTCCCAGACGACCTAAGGGCTCTGTTTAAACTAAATATTTAAACAGCAACATTCAGACACAAGTCTTTTAAAATATACATATATACTATATATATTTAAGAGATAATAAAAACATAGAACAAATTGTCAAAACTGAAAAGAAATTGCCTTCAAAATTCAATAACAACCAGCAGTCCACCTTTAGCTAAGAGACCCTCCTTTTGTGTGTCTTTGAGTGCCCTCCAAAAAAAGCGCTATTGAAATAATATCAATTATTATTATTAATATTTTTAATTTAAAACAGTGACATCATGTAAACTAACTGGCATTTAAAGGGTTAAAATGTACAAAAAGAAATGTATATATATATTTTTTTTAAATATATTCATATGCTTTTTATACCCATGGCAAACCTAAGGGAACATGAATGTGACGAAGGAGGCTGAGTGTGATTTCTTTTTTTTTTTTTTTTTTTTTAAGGATGCAGTGAAAATTAACACGTGTGAATGTCGATAGTTAACCTGCTGCTATCGGTGTATGAATGTGTGTGTGAATGGTAACGTGGGAAAGGAAAACAGGTCTCCCTTGTAAAAAAAGAGTCTTCGGTCTCAATGGGATTTACCTGTATAAATAAAGGTAAAAAAAAAAAAAAAGAAAAACATGTTAAATAATAAAAAAATTTCCTCTTGTGTTTTTCCTCTAGAATGATGCTGCAGCACACTGGTCCCTCGCTGGCTGATATCAGCTGCTCTGCGATGGTGCCCTGTTTGTCCCCGCCGGGCACCCTTACCCTGGATGACTTCACTAACTTTGCCCCCCTGGTGAAAGAGGAGCTCCGGCTGGCCATCCAAACCAAACGCCTGTCCCACGGCCTCAGTGCCGACCTCAGCTCGGACGGGGCAAGCTCCGGCTCCGACCGAACGTACGAACACAGGCCTCTGGATCGGGGGTTAGACGAGAGGTGAGGCCAAAATATATTGATGTAGTTTTTTTTTTTTTTTTGGGGGGGGCATTTTTATGCTTTATTTGATAGTGCAGAGAGACAGAGGTGAAATGGGGCAGAGAGGGGAGTGACATGCAGAGAACGACCGCGGGTGGGAATCGAACCCGGGTCTGCTGCTGGGCCCGGCCCGGGAGGGGGACGCCTTACCAACGTAGTTTTTTTTTTTTTTTAACCTTTTTATTTATATGGGTAAACCCATTGAGACCGGAGACTCTTTTTCAAGGGAGACAAACTAACCCTACAACTTTTTTGTTTGTATAGTTGTGCAAATATTTTACTGTAAAAAAAAACTTCAAGATAATATATCAATTGTCACTCATGAATTACTGAGTTTATAGCGATCTTATCTCGCTATAAGGTGATCAAATATCCTGTGTTGTTATGACAGCAACTCATAGTGTGTTTGAGGTGAGGCCATCTTCTTGGGGGGCCAGTTTCACAGACATGCATTAAGCCTAGTCCTGGACTCAATGGAACTTTGAATGGAGATTGTATACAGATATTTTTGAGGCTTAAAGCTACTGCACGGTTTTTTGTGATCAAGGTGTTTTTTAACCTATGTATTATTCTTTATTCAGACATATCAAAAAGAAAGAAAATTTAAGTGATATAAAAAAAAATTTTCATGCCTTTCTCAAGTAAGAATAAACAAAATAACAATTTTATTTGAATTTATATCTAAAGGATTGGAGAATTAATTAAACACCCTTTTTCATATTCAAATAATACCTTGATACTATTTTTTTTTTGATCAAGTTTTTTTTTTTAGACATTTAAAAATGTGTAAAAAAAATCAAATTATACCAATACTGACAGTGTGTGTGTTTATGTGTTTTTGTTCAGGTGACCCCCCAGGAGCACGAGCGGAGGAAGAGGAGGAGAGAGAGGAACAAAGTCGCTGCAGCAAAATGTCGCAACAAGAAGAAGGAGAAAACAGACTGTCTGCAGAAGGTAGATTGATTTTCTATCACTTTAAGAAAAAGGGGCTTGATGTTTTGGTTTTGGTTTTTAGAGTAAAACTCCCAGTTTGAGTTGATATTTTTCTAACCACAAAAATAACCAAGGATTTTTAAGGTCTGTTCATATTTGTGGGATGTTGTAAACAGTCAAAGCTTTTTGTATCTCCCATCAAATAGTACATCATTAACACACTCTCTCTCTCTCCTCTCTCTCTCTTTTCTCCCCTCTCCTCTCTCTCACCTCTCTCTCTCTTCTCTCTCTTCTTCTTCCTTCTTCCTCTCTCTCTCTCTTCTTCTTCTTTCTCTCTTCTTCTCTCTTCTTCCTTCTTCCCTCTTCTTCTTCTTCCTTCCCCTTCTTCTTCTCTCTCCCTCTCTTCTTTAGGAGTCAGAGAAGCTTGAGAGCGTGAACTCGGACCTGAAGCTCAGATCGAGGAGCTGAAGCAGCAGAAGCAGCAGCTGGTTTACATGCTCAACCTCCACCGGCCGACCTGCATCGTCCGCGCCCAGAACGGACAGACGCCGGAAGACGAACGAAATCTCTTCATTCAGCACATGAAGGAAAGCACCTTACAGCTTCACAGCATCACCTGCTCCTCTGCGGCCAATAATATTACTAGCTGGTGGTGGTGTAGGCTCAATTACAGCCACAACCCTCTCCACACTAGCACCTTTAGACGGGGTTATCTGTCTCTAGACCATCTGCACTGTCCTAGCCACCTATGAGTTTTTTTTTTTTTTTTTTTTTTTGCAAAAGAAATTTGTGCAATTTTTTTTTTTTTTTTTTTTTGGGGGGGTATTTTCACCCTTTATTATACAGTTATAGAGTGACAGAGTTGAATGGGAGGAGAGAGAGAGAGAGAGAGAGAGAGAGAGAGAGAGAGAGAGAGAAGAGAGAGGAGAAGAGAGAAGAGAGAGAGAGAGAAGAGAGAGAAGAGAGAGGAGAGAGTGGGATGACATATCTGCTGCAATAAGGACTGAAGGCCTCCAAATGGCACGCTCTCAAGCCACTACCCCACGAGAGCAGAAAAAAAAAACCCATTTTGCAAGTTTTCTCTTCAAGACTTTGC
>CM047522.1:25358371-25360871 GCA_026122265.1 Ammodytes dubius | reverse complement strand
CAACGCTCCCTGGGTAACCCCACCCCTTTTGAATAATAACAGAAGCTACAGTGGCCTTCAAGGACAAGAACAATTCTAAATTCTAAACAATGCACCTGATGACATTCCAAAAACATGGATTACGACTTGCCTGCTCAATGTACAACATGTAATATTAATATTTGTAATTCTCCGCTCAGGAGGATAATTAAGATTATTGGCAGAGGTGATTTTACACCAATGAGGACATATTTATGAACGAGGATATTGATTTTAGCTAATACATTACTTAAAATGTTACACAGTGCCCCTTTAACGATGGGCGACCGTGGCTCAGGTGGTAGAGCGGGTTGGCTGATGATCAAAGGGTTGGAGGTTCGATCCCCGCCCTGCCACCTGTGTCATAGTTGTTGTGTCCTTGGGCAAGACACTTCACCCACCTTGCCTCGTGTGAATGTTGATAGTTAGCCTGCTATCGGTGTATGAATGTGTGTGTGAATGGTAACGTGGGAATGGGAACAGGTCTCCCTTGCAAAAGATTCTTCGGACTCAATGGGATTTACCTGTATAAGTAAAGGATAAAAAAAAAAAAAAAAAAAAATGATGCATTCATGTGCTTCTCAGATAGTTCGAGTTTACGAGTTGGGAAGTCGTTCTTCCGACTATTGGTGCTTTCAGGTCGTAAAGTCTCAGTGTTGACGTAAGTAGCTGTTTACAAAGCGACCTACATAACTCAGTAAAGTTATTCATTACCATTTTAACAGTGTTTTTCCGAGTGGTTTAGACTCACTCCTAAAAGCATATAACACACATACAAACTTACCAAAGGGACAAGAGCAATACACCTCAAGAGCTATACATTACAATGCTGGACTATTCTTTTAAATGTTATTTTAAATTAAATTAAATTAAATTAAATTAAATTAAATTAAATTAAATTAAATTAAATTAAATTAAATTAAATTAAATTAAATTAAATTAAATTTTAATTTAATTTAATTTAATTTAATTTAATTTAATTTAATTTAATTTAATTTAATTTAATTTAATTTAATTTAATTTAATTTAATTTAATTTAATTTAATTTAATTTAATTCTTTATTTTTTTATTTTAACACAGTATTTTTAATATTGTTTATTTAACTGTTTTAACGGCTGACTGATTTCTATGATGACTTATTTTTTACTACGCCCTTTTGAATTCTTTTCATAAAACGTTTTTTTTTTTTTTTTGGCATTAACAAAACTTCTACTTTTGCCTGCCAAGTAAAGCAAGTCAGGTACCAAAATCTTTCCTAGGTTTTTGAGTTAACAAGCATTTTCCCACGTGAGTTTTATGCTTTTTTGTCGTGTCCAACAACCACATAAACGCAGCATAACTTTCACTGGGAGATAGATGGGTGTGGCTTCTAGTTTCCAGTTAAAAGTAAAACGAAAGTTGTTGAAAGTAATTTGAATAAACTTCTTAGTTCTGAGTTAAACCTAATTACTAAGTATTTGCCTGGAGCATAAAACCTCACCCTATTGGCTCATGAGTCATGACCAAGACACACACACACAACACACACACACACACACACAACACACACACACACACACACACACAACACACAACACACACAACACACAACACAGACAACGCACACACACACAGACTGACACAGACACACAACACACAACAACAACCACACACAACAGACAGACAGACAACACACACACACACACACACAGACAACACAACACAACACACACACACACAATACACACACACACACACACACACACGACAACACACACACACACACACACACAACACACACACACACACACTACATACACACACACACACACACACACACACACACACACAACACACACTGACATACACACACACAACCACACACACACACACACACCAACACACACACACCACACACACACCACACACACACACACACACACACACACACAACACAACACAGTGGGAATACCTTGATCTAAGGTTCGGCAGTGTCTGGTTTTAAGTGGACATTAGATGTGGTTTGACTCCACCCGTACAGTACACTTAGGTGATGAAAACAAACACCAGAGCACGTCACTGCCGTTTGATATAAAAATTATTATTATCAGGTGTTTATTAATATCATTGGCCTCAAGACACACACACAAACACACACACACACACACACACACACACACACACACACACACACACACACACACACACACACAACACACCACACAACACACACACACACACACACACACACACACACACACACACACACACACACACACACACAACACACACACACACACACACACACACACACACACACACACACACACACACACACACACACACACACACACACACCCATCATACAATCTGATGTTTTGGAAGATAATCCTGATACTGTATCGAATTCATCTCCCTCATGTCAATTTGTCTAATATTGAGGTATTTTTTATTAATAGTTATATTGTTAATAAAGTCAGTCATTCTGGAGAACGCCTGTTA
>CM047522.1:25293371-25353371 GCA_026122265.1 Ammodytes dubius | reverse complement strand
CATTACATAACTGTTTACAGAATTAAATTAAACACTAACTGACATTTCATTAATGTACCCTTATTGTAAAGTAAAAATTAATACCATCATATCCGTTAACCAATTTAAACAAATTATTTTGAATCAGCCCCACTCCACCTGTAACTGTTTTTATTAGGCTATGTTCCTTCTTCATTCATTTAGATCTGAATGTTTTAATTGTTCTTGTTCTCTTTGTCAGCTTGTTGTATATTTGCATTGTGTGTGTGTGTGTTTGTGTGTGTGTAGGCTATGTGTGTGTGTGTGTGTGTGTGTGTGTGTGTGTGTGTGTGTGTGTGTGTGTGTGTGTGTGTGTGTGTGTGTGTGTGTGTTTGTGTGTGTGTGTATTGTATTTTTACTCGACATCATTGTAAATGAGGGCCGCCCCTCAATGGATCTTTCGAGGATAAACGAAGTAAAAAAATAAGAGTGTAACAGAGAAATGTCCTAGTTTCACTTCAGTTTGCGCCGCAGACTACTTTGTGCGTCAACATCTTGTGTGTTCGAGGTTAACATTTCATTTTCGAGAGAGAGGAAGGGGCAAATGAAAGAGAAATCCAGAGCAGAATAAAGTTTGATCTGTGAGTGTGGTCGATTTTAGGAAGCGATTCCTTAGAGTGAGAGTGTAACCAAAACCACACAGTGATTTTTACTGGTAACGGGTGAGACAGAGTTCATAGCTCTACGCTGACACACAATGCTGGCTTTAAAATCACCTCAGAAGTAAAATAGGTTCAATATAATTTTGTACATAACATGATGCAATTTGTTAAATATTTTATTATATTTTTTTTTAGCATTTAGTATTTTTTATTTGTTTGACAATGTGGAGACAGAGGTGAAATGGCTCTACACTGACACACAATGCTGGCTTCAAAATCACCTCAGGAGCTTTGAG
Source organism: Ammodytes dubius (assembly GCA_026122265.1). NCBI lineage: Eukaryota > Metazoa > Chordata > Actinopteri > Uranoscopiformes > Ammodytidae > Ammodytes > Ammodytes dubius. Next base: position 25,352,455 of record CM047522.1, on the reverse strand, counting down.
GACATTTTTTTTCATGTATCATGTTCAACAATTTCAGCTCCTAACACCTGTTGAATCACTACTGTATGTATAAGCTATTCATTGTGCATCAGCGTCACCTAGTGGTCTACTGCTGCATTACATCATCTGAAGTTTTACACTGATTTTTCCCCCATCCTGATTTCTTTATCGAAATGTGTACAGAGCAAGAACAAGGCTATTTGATTATATACAGGTGCATCAAAAACAATTTAGAATATAATTGAAAAGTCCTTTCAAAATGTCCATTTTAATTTATTCTAGATTCTTTACAAAATGTGAATTATGTCAGGCCTTTCTTTTGTTTTTATTTTGATGATTCTGGCTTACAGCCGGTTACTGAGCACTGACTTACTGCCAATGAGATTGATGCTTTGTGACTTTTTATTTTATTTTTATTTATTTTTTATTGTGTTTTGTGTCTTGTTTTAAGTGTGAAATTTTGTTTTTTAATGTGAAACTTTTATGTTTTTATGCTGCCTTCTTGGCCAGGACTCTCTTGAAAAAGAGATTTTGAATCTCAATGAGTATATTCCTGGAAAAATAAAGGTTAATAAAATAAAAATAAAACAGCTCATGGGATAAAAAAAAATTGCAGTATCGCAAAATATTAAAATATTAAAATATTAAATAAAACTAATCAAAAAAAGCATTTATAATACAGAAATGTCAAATGTCCTTCTGAAAAGTATGTTTATTCTAGATTTTTTTCACTTCATGTGTAATGAATCTAGAATATATGAAAGTTTCACTTTTTGAATTAAATTACAGAAAAAAAATGGACTCGGTGCATCTACATGAGGTAAAGCCTTCAGTGATGGCACATGGATTTTCTTCTGTTGTATGTCCAGGTTTTTTCTTAGCAGTAGAATCAAAAACTGAAACACACACACACACACACACAGTACACACACACACACACACACACACACACACACACTCACACACACACACAAACACACACACCTATACACACGAACAATACCAACAGTGGACTTCTATTTCTGGTCATTAAAAAATTACAAAAACACAATACTAGATTTAATATTACTTTAAATGTGCCTTTTATTTTTTTGAATACGTTTTTAAGACAGGACTTGAATCCTTGAGGGATATCTACATATTAAATGGAGCTGTATTTGCCTAATGTTTCGTTAAAAGAATGTTTGCTTGCTGCACTAACTGTCTTTGTTTGTTTTTTTAAATGGATTATATAACTTTAACTTTATCAATAATTAGCAACAACATGTTCTAGCTTTAAAGAAATGTGTTAATGTTACATTTTAAATGTAAATTAAACCACTGCTGTTTTATTTTACGTTATAATTGGCTCCTCTAGCATAATCCATAATTGATATCCATAACATAATTTAAAGCACGTCCAAGAGGGGACCTGAAAAATGAAAAAAGTCCACTGTCAGATCTGTAGTCCCATGTTGCTCTGACACCCAGGTCAACTGTCATGCTTGTTGGTTAGTGCACACACACCAACCACCACACACACACACACACACACACACACACACACACACAACACACATCTATACACGCGAACAATACCAACAGTGGACTTCTATTTTTGGTCAATACAAGATTTAATATTACTTTAAATGTGCTTTTTATTTTTTTGAATACGTTTTTAAGACTTGAATCCTTGAGGGATATCTACATATTAAATGGAGCTGTATTTGCCTAATGTTTCGTTAAAAGAATGTTTGCTTGCTGCACTAACTGTCTTCATTTGTTTTTTTAAATGGATTATATAACTTTAACATTATCAATAATTAGCAACAACATGTTCTAGCTTTAAAGAAATGTGTTAATGTTACATTTTAAATGTGAATTAAACCTCTACTGTTTTAGTTTTTTTTTGACGTTATAATTGGCTCCTATAGCATAATCCATAATTGATATCCATAACATAATTTAAAGCACGTCCAAGAGGGGACCTGAAAAATTAAAAAAGTCCACTGTCAGATCTGTAGTCCCATGTTGCTCTGACACCCAGGTCAACTGTCATGCTTGTTGGTTAGTGCACACACACCAACCACCACACACACACACACACACACACACACACACACACACACACACACACACACACACACACACACACACACACCAACCACCACACACACACACATACACAGAAAAAGGAGGAAAACTTGAGGAAACAGCTTTGGGGTAATTTTCTAACGAGGTGTCACTGATGAGAAAAGTCAAACCTAGTTACAGTTGATAGTAATTTTTTTCTTTATTTATTATATTTCACAGAACGTGACAGTAAAGTCTGGTGTGAGGAAACCAAGGCAGAGCAGGATGTAGCTGAGGCATTTACAGATACTAGAGGTCATATTATCTGTGTGATAAGAACCACAACATAGCCCCGCCTCAGCTTAACCAAACTTCTGTAAAGTTTTTCAAACTCAAATCTTTAATTTTGATGCATAAATGTGCCTATAACTCTTTTCATATGCTTTACTATCATGCAGCTAACTCCCCCTAATGACATATTAAGAAAGATATTTGTGGATTTGGATTAAACAGGGGCTTTGTTGCATTAATGTTGACCAAATGAGACTTACAGTAAATGAGGAACAAACAGTTCACACCTCCAGAGCTCTGCTGCTGAACCTTAATATATTCACCCACAAACTGCCCCTTCATTTCTCAGAAAACAACACCGCAAAGAGGAACCAACTGCTCTCAAAATCATTAGCTCGACATCATACGTGTGAAAACAACATGTTGGTAATGACCCTTCGTTTCAGCCCTTTCAAAGGGAGTTAATGCAGTACACATCTTAACTACCTTCAGAGTTCTGCTCAGGTCATTCGTGTGACCTTTTGTCTGGACACCGGAAGGCACGCTAATGACAGGAAGCCAATCACGGTTATAGGGAGGTGGCCCTTCAACAACGGGAACTTATTGCAGTACACTCATCTTAAAGACGCAGAAGTCCACAAAGTTGCTAGCAAGAAAACAAGAGAAGTGAGATGGCTCAACTCAGACGGATTAAAACGTCTTTATTTGTGATACTGCTGCTTCACTCCACAGGTAAGAATATACAAAAGAAATATTATTAAGTGAAGGTCTTTAAACAAAATAGTGAAATCTGTGGTGTTATGGCTCAAATATGAACCGACAGAAAATAGTGGCTGCTGCATTTTTTTTATTAATCTTTATTTTTCCAGGAATATCTTTAAAGTTGTTGGAAGCTCTGTGGATTCAATTTGGCTCAAACAAGAATAATCTTTGTCTCTCGAGAGCTCCTTCTGCTATTTTGGGCAAAAAAACTGAAGAATTTGAAAAACAAATAAAAAAAGTGGTATATTTCAAGATGGAAGGTCCATGAGACAATAAAAATTATATTTAAAACAATATGTGCGTGCATATGGTTGCATTATTATATTATGAAGTGAGTTATGAGGTGAAAACTAAAATTGGATGAGAATAATTTTTATGAGTTTTGATGAGTATTCTGGGCTATGTTAAATCACCGGTCAATTTTTTTTGTATTTTTTGTAGTTTTAATCCTCAAACAAAACTACAATCATCAACTCCATTTTTTATTTGTTACATTTGTCTCTCATCTTCGACAGCGGTCACCGGACAGAAACGCCTCCGGTTCACTGTCAGAGATGGAGAGGAAGTAACTTTGCCTTGTGACAATGTGATAAACAATCAGCTCAACTGTGACAGTACTACATGGTCAAACCGTAGTGATTGGGATGACTCAGTAGAGCTGGTTACTAATGGGCAGATTAGTGATGGGATTCCCAGGGATGAAGCCGACAGAATGAGTTTGACAGAAAACTGTTCTCTGGTCATAAAGAATGTCACAGGTTGGGATTGTGGTCGTTACACCTGCAGACAGATCAAATCAGGAGAACAACAAGGTCCAGATGCTTTGGTTTATCTGTCTGTTGTTAGCAGTGAGTATTTACATCATGATGTTTTCAGCTCAAACTGTCAACTATACTCAAACATTACAATAAATATGATTAGAGTGAAGAAGTTAATTTGACCCTTCTTGTCTCTCTCTCAATGTCTCCATCTTCACCAGTAACTGAAGATCAGGAGATCGATACAGTCTTCTTGACCTGCTATGTGTTGGCTTATGGATGGTGTGAACACACAGTGGAGTGGCTGTATGAAGGTGATGTGAACGACGTGGATATATCAACAGCTTCCTGTAGAGCCGCCACAGCGACATTTACAGCTTCTGGTCTGAATCAGAAGTCAAACTATTCTGAGTTACTGAAGTGTAAAGTGACAGATAAATGGACTGGACAAGTGCTGCTGTGTGGCGTCAGCCCCGGGTCCTCATGTGTGAAAACAGGTACGTTTGGTTTTATTTGTAGACATTTTTCTTTCTCATTGAGTCTCTTCAGATGGTCAACATGAGGAATTCTATCACCATTTGTTGTGTTTTCTTATTTCATATTGAACTCAATCAGAAGTGAGCAGACCAACAGGCAGAACCCCAGCTTCCTCTACAGCGGATCAGACTCCAGAAGGAAACACATCTACAGAGGATCCAACAAGAACCAGAAACCCAGAGACAGAGACTCCTGGTGCCCCTCCTGCCCAGCAACATCCCTCTGGACCAGGTAACGCTTCACATGATGATTGGCTTTTCTGACTTTCTAGAGATTAAACAGTTAAAGGCACAGTGTGTAGAACTGATCATGCACCTTGAAAGTTGTGACAGTAAACAACAAAGATGGATGCAGATATGTTGTTTGAAACGGCTTTGGCATCGGCACTCAAAACTTTCATTAGCAAGAAAGATGAATTTTTAGTTTTGCTGACCGAACACAGCAATAGTTTAAATTGCCAGTTAACCCCGCTATTTGCTTAACGAAAGGGGCTTAATACGTCACCTTGTTCATAGATTGGTCGTAGTGCTATCCAATTGCGTGCAGTGGTATTTCAAATGCACGAGTGACCTTCCCTTGAGTTGGGAAGGTCTATTGCTCAATGCCAGACCCTACATCGTTCTAGATTTATAGGCTACCAAAGTGCTTTACGGTCATGCAGAAAAGCAAGTAGAATGGAAATAGAATGGAAGCACCAGCCAAACGGTCTTAAATGTTTTTATCTTAATTTGCAGGTTGGCTGATAATTATTCTAGTGTCTGTGGGTTTGACAACACTCATCATTATTGTTGTGGCGGTCATCATATGGAAGAGAACTACAGGTGAGAACTTTTACAGATAAAAAAGATTTTATAGACAAAAATATTTCATAAACCTGTACTTGGACTTGGGAACATGTTGTTTTTTCTGTCTTTCAGGGGCCAAAACACAGATGGACAATGCTGTGAGTTTGAAAACTAAATAATCACTTGAACATTTCAGAATGGGGATAATATACTACTGTCTCTGACAAAAGTCTTGTCACTTGTCACTTGTCACTTTTGTAGAATCAACAGCTTATAACCTGACTTTTAATTAATCCATTGGTTTTATAAATGGCTCATATGAAAGCTAAACCCCTCTCAAATGATGTTTGATATGTAAGGGTTAATGCCCGACGAGGTGTCCAGGTATCAGGAGTTAATGGACACCGTGGAGGCGAGAACTGTCCGACGCGCAGCGGAGGACAGTTGCCTTCACGAAGTCCATTAATCCCTGATACCTGGACACCTCGAAGGGCATTAACCCGCTTATACCATAGTCACCTACTAATAAAAATAATAATTAGACCAATCAGTTATATTTTCATGCCTTTTTGCGATCAAATTAGATTTTTTTTGAACGAAACTAGATTTGTTTCGAACGAATAACAACTTGTTTCCACAGCAACGCCCGAGACCTCGTATAATAACTGGAATACCCATTGCAAACCCATAAGGTTCTTATGTAATGAAAACGTAGTTCAGTACTCCAGTCAATAGGAACAACCAAGGATACGACCTAGCAACGACATAATTTGGCTTTAACGGTGCGTTCAAATTGTACTGGGAAGTCGGACCGGGGATAATACGAGCAACGGGAGACTGCGGCAGCTGTTAGCCACAGAGCTACTGTTATGCTAGCAATATACAAAGAAAGTCAAAAAACATTGCGCACGCTGTACAAACAGTAAATGTAATCATCCAACATGTTTAACAACAGTTCCACCGAGCTAACAAAGCATTTCCCCCAAAATAAATAACGCATTTCACGGAGAATGTGACTGGCGAACATGTGTATTACGGGCTACAGCCTGAAGTTACGTGAGGCAGTGACTGACTGACAGCAGTAGCCTATGTCCAGATAGACAGTGAAGCCGGTCTTTGGTGGCTAAACACATGTAAACTCAGTTACAAACCTTTTGTCAAATTAAACAGGGGTCTTACTCACCTTTTTAACGAGATAACCATTGACGTTTAACCAGAGGACATTAAGTTTAGCCACTTTATTGTACTACTATCGTTACTACAGCTCTTGTGTTACGACTCGAGCGCCATCCTGTGGTGTCCAGAGGCTATTGCACGGCAGGATATTTTAGGCTTTATAAATCCGTTATCAACACAGTTTAATCAGCGGCGAGCCGGCGACGCAGTGGACAGAATGTAAACAGTTCCATAGGTGTCCATACATCAGAAGTTAATCCACACCCATGGAATGTACTCCAGCCAATCAGAATAGAGTATTCACACAGACTATGGTATAAACTAAAATAAATTTGCTTCACTGAAAAAATATTGATTATCTAATGAACACAGAAAGGTCAGATTTTGTCAAGACAAGGTGTGTCGCCTACAGAGAGTAATGTGAAAATTGAAAAAAATAATTTTCTTCAAATACAAAAATATGTTGCATAACATCAGTGAATGAAGTAGTGGTGCTGTGAGATCCATATTTAATATCTTGTATGACTTCTATGAGCTTGAAGGACTGCATCCATGCGGTTCGACAATGCTTCATACAATTTATTGTTGAAGTCATCAAGAATAGCAAAGAAAGCAGTCTTACATGCCTCCCAGAATTCATCAAGATTCTTTGGTTTGGTCTTCCATGCTTCCTCTTTCATTCTTAAGGGGTAGGATCAAATAAGTTTATACTTCTTCCTACTCCTTTTCAGGCATATCAATTCAATATGTTATTTGTTTATTTTTTTTGTTTATTTTTATTTATTTTGTGAAATCATTTGAACATATTTTTTTGTTGTATTTTCATGCTTTTAATTTTTTTTCTTTTGATATGTCTGAAATAAAATTAAATCAATCAATCAATCAATTCTACCCCAGACATGCTCAATGACGTTCATGTCTGGTGACTGGGCTGGCCAGTCCTAGAGCACCTTGATCTTCTTCGCCTTGAGGAACTTTGATGTAGAGATGGAATCTTGATTGACTCTGGGAGGCATGTACTGCTTTCTTTGCTATTCCTGATGATTTCATCAATAAAGTATGGATCATTGTCGAACTGCATGGATGCAGTCCTTCAAGCTCATGGAAGTCATACAAGATATTAAATATGGATCTCACAGCACCACTACTTAATTCACTGATGTTATGCAACATATTTTTGTATTTGAAGTAAATTATTTGCTCAATTATCACATTACTCTCTGTACACACCTTGTCTTGACAAAATCTGACCTTTCTGTGTTCATTAGATAATCAATATTTCTTCAGTGAAGCAAATTTATTTTAGTATATTAAACATCATTTGGGAGGGTTTTAGCTTTCATATGAGCCATTTCTAAAACCAATGGATTAATTAAAAGTCAGGTTATAAACTGTTGTTTCTACAAAATGGATAAGTGACAAGACTTTTGTCAAGGACTGTATAGTACATATAAGTATAGTAATAGTATTGTTAAAGTGAACTGTGAATCTTAGAGGCACTAAATGGAATTTGTTGTCGCATTTAATCTCAGAATCTCCGGTTTGTTGTTTTTTGCTTTCCACAGGTTCATTATGATAGAGATGGAGAGGATGTTACGGTGAACAATGAAAACGTTGGACCTCCTTCGGCCTCTGACTGACACCACTGATCAACAACTTCCACATCAACATAAAAATTAAGTAGATAAGAAAAAATAAACAATCATCATCTTCAAAATTAGTTGAGTTGAATGTCACCGAAAACTAAATGCTACCAAATAACGTTTAATAAACTCGGTGTAACTTAGTTCAATTAAGTTGAATTTTAATTTGATTAAAATCAAAAAGTCAAAAAAGAGGAGGATTCTTTCCTGTAAGGTTAGTTACCACACTTCGGAGGGGGTCAGAGTGCAGGGTCAGCCATAGTACAGCGCCCCTACAGCGCTCCATTTTTATATTTGCATTTCTATACAACAATTTGTTATTAGTCTAAGTATCTACTTTTATACATTTATGAATCTTTTTTGAATGTATGTATATTTTTTTGTTACATTAGTATGATTTTGTTTATGTCTCAATTATTTTCCAGTTTAATAATTAAGAGTTGACTTTAAGAATTAACTTTTAGCTTTTTTATAGGTATAACTTTAAATAAAAATAATATAATTTCTTTTTGACAATTTTCTCGCTTTATTTGACAGTGTGGAGAGACAGAGGTGAAATGGCTCTAAAATTGACACACATTGTTGGCTTTACATGCCCACTTATGCTTCAGTAGATTTAGGAAATGTCTAATAAAAACTTTTTTTTTTTTATGTATGATGCTTAAAGTCAGTGATTCTAACGCTTGTTGTCAAATCCCATTCTGTCAAAATGACTGAATTCTACTCACAATTCTCTACATGTACTGTGTGTGCGCTGAGAAAAACCCGACTGTTAATACACAGTTTAGGCTCTGCAAACAGGCATGTTGCTAGCCCCCTTTGTTTACATATCAGTTTACAGAGCCTAGGCTGTGTATTAAAACTATGTTTAAATAGACTCAAATAAATTATTACTTCTAGTACTAGTGCTACTATTTGTAAGGTTGAGGAAAAATATTTTTGTCTGGTTCTTTCAAGAGTCAAAATGATGATTTGAAATAGCAGACAGACACTTGGAATCCATACTATAGATATATAAAAATATTAAAAGGAACACAGGAAGTTAATTTATTAGATATTTATTATTGAGCTGTGTAAAACTAGTAGGATTAAATACGTTTTATACGTCTTCCTTTTCAGGCATATCATATCAATTGAATCAATTGAATATATGTAATTTATTTTTATTTTTGTGAAATCATTTGAACATCCTTTTTGTTTATTGTATGTGTTTTGTGGTTTTCATTTTGTTTTGTATTGTTGATACGTTTAATTTGCATTTGAAACAAATTCAATCAATCAATCAATCAATCAATCAATACACAGGCTAATAGAATAATTTATTCTGCAAGTCAAGAATGACATTCAACAATTTCAGCTCCTACTAACACCTGTTGAATCACCACTGTATGTAAAGCTATTCATTGTGCAACAGCCTCCTCTAGTGGTCTACTGCTGCATTACATCATCTGTGGCTTCACCCTGCTTTTTTCTCCCATCCTGATTTCTTTATTGAAACCTTTTGCATTGTGTACAGAGCGAGTACAAGGCTATTTTATTACCTATACTGTAGTAAAACTCAAAACAATAAAATATTCATAGTAAACAAAACATAACACAGAAAAGAACGCTAGGGAGGGAGAAAGAAGCTTTCGTAAAGAGATTTAACATAACAGTTAATAGTGAAACATTTTCTAAGGTATATTCTCATAATAACTGAATAAACAAACTTTCCTCACAGTGAAAATGTGATCCCTGGAACACTGTTTGAAGTTAGAAAGCTTCCTGAAAAGTTGCTGTTTCACTGCTGCTGTTGTTGTTGTTTACAGCAGCAGGGCCCACAGTTTGGTTTACAAACATATTCTAGTCTTACGTTCGGTTTCAGGTTCCTCAAAATAATTAAGTTTCGATTTTATGATGATATAATTATTCAATACTAAGAATTACATGTAGAGTAGATATGTATAAACAAATCCCCCTCCTCTGAAACTGCATTGTTCACCCTTTAAACTATCTTTGTGGTCAGATTGAAATGGTATTATAGCTTGCCTCAGTCAGATTTAGCAGGTTGCCATGGTTTCAGGCTGCGGAATGGAGCAATGCATTATGGGACAGAGCGGCTCGTGGGTCCGTAAAGCCTCGGTCAGACTGCGATGCTCATCAGACAGACAGTCCACCTGCGGTACAATCAACAAACAGATTTTGAAAAACAGAACATGCTTATGCTTATGTCCCACAAGCCCGGTCTGAGCTGGGAAAGACAGCTTTTAGCTTCAGTGCCCCTGACTCCTGGAACAACTTACAGCAACAAATTAAACTAAATAACTTCATATCCTTTAACCAATTTAAACAAACTATTTAAATCTGCCAAACTCTACCTGTAACTGTTTTAATTAGGCTATATTACTCTCACCATTTAATTTTAATTGCTACCACTTAATTTCACCACTGTGTAAATGTTTCAATTGTTTTTCTCTTCACCTGTTGTTGTGTATTTGATGTATTTGCGTTGAATATTGTTAATGTATTGTTGTTTTCCTTTGAATTTGTTTGAACTCGACGTCATTGAAATGAGGGTCACCCCTCAATTGGTCTCTCGAGGATAAATAAAAGTTAAATAAATAAATAAATAAATAAAAAAATTTACTTTATTACTCTAGTTAGTGTTCATTTAAATTTTTGGTAACACTTTACTATAAGGGTACATTCATTAACTGTTAGTAAATGTGTAATTGAAGCCTAATATGCATTTACTAAGCATTACCTAACTGTTAATAAATGCTTAGTAAATGCTTAATAAACACAACTTAGCATTACCACTCACCTAATGCTTAATAGGCATTAACTAACCATAAATAGGATTAATGTAGCATTAACTAACAGTTAGTTAATGTATCCTTATTGTAAAGTGTTACCAATTGTTTTGTATTTGTCCTGAATTGATTTTTTCTTTCCATAAGTCCATATGTTTTCTTTCATATAGTATATAAAAAACCTGCAGTGATATCAACAAGCACATATCTACTTTATTACTCTAGTTATTGTGAATTTTATCGTAATGCAAAAATATATCTGGTCAATTTTGGATATTTTTCGGTACTTTATTAGTGAAATTGTTGTGTATTTACATTTTTTGTATTCGTCCTGAGTTGATTTTTTTCTTTCCATAAATCCATATGTCTTCTTTTAATATATTAATATGTATTGGATGTATGTACAGCTCTGGAAAAAATTAAGAGACCGCTCCAAATATTAGGTGTCTCTCGTTTTACTATTTATAGGCATATGTTTGAGTAGAATGAACATTTTGGTTTTATAATATAAACTACTGACGACATTTATACCAAATTCCCCCAAAAAATATTGTCATTTAGAACATTTCCATTAAGTTATGTAGAGATGAAGATTGAAGAAAAATTCAGACTGGTCTCTTAATTTTGTCCAGAGCTGTATGTATGTATGGATTTTTTGGCTATTCTGCTTTTATAACATGTCTTCTATCATACTTTCATACTAATTTTTTTTTTTTTTTTTTTTTTTTTTTTTCAGACATATCAAACATACAAAACAAAATGAAAAGCATGGAAATACAAAAAACAAATTATGTTTTCACAACAAAAAAAAAAAGAAAACGAATTATCTGTATTGCTGAGATATGCCTGAAAAGGAGCAGGAAGAAGTATACACTTATTTAATCCTACCCCTTTTCCATAGTAAAAAAATTATTTATTAAATTAAAAAAATAATTTTTTAATAAATTAAATGTCCAACATGTACATTCAGGTTTTAATTTAACTAAAACTTGTCTGTTTGCGTCTGAATATTTCTCCTATTCAACCATCTTTAACAGAGATTATCTCAACATTAGTTTTTTTCCATATTTATATAATTTTTAACATTTTTATTCAAAACTTTCTGAAGAAATTGTAATTTTGTCTTGTTTTGTGCAGTTACCTCTCTCCTCAGCTTTCTGTTCCTTTGCTCCAACAGCTCACAGGCCTGCAAGAGAAATAAAATAAATTTACATTTTACACATTTCTGAGTTTTTAATTATTTTTCAGTTAGTGCTAATACAGCTCATAACTTCTGTCGCCCCCATGAGGAATTCTGAGTAATCACAACCACACTGTCGGTGCATCTAATTGAGGTAAAGCCTTCAGTGATGGCACGCACGCACGCACGCACAGCACGCACGCACACGCACGCACGCACACACACACACACACACACACACACACACACACACACACACACACACACACACACCTCATGTAGAATGTCTGCTCTGTGTGTTTGTCTCTTCCGGCTTTTCTGGGCTGCAACTCTGTTCTTCTCTCTCCTCTTCAGCCTCCGGCCTTTGTCCCCTGAACCCTGATACCACACACACACACACACACACACACACACACACACACACACACACACACACACACACACACACACACACACACACACACACACACACACACACACACACACACACACACACAGTCACACAAACTTTATTTTTGTTGAATCTATTAAATTGTCCCCACAAAATTGTCGGACCCCTACACCGTGAGTGGGCTCCTACTGTTAAGACCCCACATATACATAAAAACAAGACCACACACATGCACACACTTCAAAATCTGACATTTATTTTAAGTCACAATTTAACTTTATAGAAGTTCACATTAAATTTGAGCCAATACTGACATTAACTTGTCTACATCCTCTTTATTCTCACACACAGACAGACAGACAGGCAGACAGACAGACAGACAGACAGACAGACAGACAGACAGACAGACAGACAGACAGACAGACAGACACAAACAAACACCTACACACATCACTGTTCATTTTAAACGCTTAGAGGAATACAGTTACTCTTCAATCTCCATATTTGCAAACACAACCTTGACCACAACCTTTGACCTCTCTTTGGGATCAAATTACATCAGAAAAAAAAAAATATTGCAGAAATATGAAAGAAATTAAAATACATAATTAAAAAGCATTACCTTACCTCACAGCATCCTTCACACAGGTGGCTAATCATGCTATGGTGATCAGACCTACAGGTAGAATCACTGTCCGACATCACAGGTGTATTTAATTACTTAATATTTAAAATAAAAAAGGATGAGGATATACTGTTCTCTCTCTCTCGCCCGCAGCTCTGTCAGAAAATAAACTGTTATTCGTGGATCGGGGCATCAAGAAGTGTAAAACTCTCACACACACACAGACGCAGAGACAGACACACAAAGACGCAGACACACACACACACACACAACTGAAAGCCAGACAAAAGGCAGGCGGCAGTTTCACTTCAACTTTCTTTTAAATTTTTTCAATTTCGCTGCCGATTTAGAAGAAGCAGAGACGGCGATTCATATAAGTCACATGATTCACAGAGCTGGCTATCATTGACCAGAGCAAATCAACAGGCTATTTTCTCACACACACACACACACACACACACACACACAACACACACACACACACACACACACACACACACACACACACACACACACACACACACACAACACACACACACACACACACACACACACACACACACACACACACACACACACACACACACAACACACACACACACTCAGAAACAAGATATGTACCAAACTTTTTAAGCTTCATCTTCGTCACTTGCTAGTACCACATAGACTTACGACTGCACCTTTAAGCCACGGCTAAAAATAGCCCGAAACAAATACACCACTTCCTCTCCTTTGAGAAAATCTTCAGTTCGTACAAACAGGCTTAATTTGAGAAGCACAGACAGACGCACCAATACAGTGTTGATTTTGGTTATTTTATGTACAGTTGTATGTTATTTTGAGTAAGAAAAATATGTAATAATCAGGCCTGTCGTTAAAAAAGCGTACAAGAAAGACAGATCATACAATATCTTATTAAAAAAATTAAAAAAAAAAAAAAACATTATATGAGCAGAACATGTCTTTACAAATTCTCAAAGTGACAAAATAACAAATATCTATATACGTTTAAAATGATCAAATAGTAATTTTAAAGTTTAGAAAAACCACAAAAAGTCTCTGAAAATATGTGTTCATGCAATATGAACAGATAAGAACAGCAGTCATATAAGACATATTATTTATGACATTTAATTATTTTTTTCTTCTGAAATTCAGGTGCTGTTTTCAGTAGCTAAATGCTCTGTAAGATATTTGACCCGCAGTTACAATGGTGTTTAGAGACATACCCTGCGTTCCGAATCGCATACTCTTTCTTTTTTCTATTCTACATACTACATTTGACGATAACAATAATCTAGTAGTGCTAGAGAACTCCATGAGACACATATCAAAGCAGGGGGCTATCTCCTTATTCCAAAATGGTACAGAGACCCTGCGTTCCGAATCGCATACTATTTCTTTTTCCAATTCTTCATACTACATCCAACGATAAAAATAATCGTTAGGATGCAGTAGGCATTACAATTGGGACATACTTTTACTCTTTTATTTCATCATAACATTGTACTTTGATCTTGCCTCTTGCTTTTATATCCGTCGCATCCCTGTTTGTTTTCATATTGGAGGCTTCGTCGATGTTACGTCACTTCACGTGCGCACCGGATTGTGGGTCAGAATCGCCCAAATAGGATGCAGTTTTCAACACTAACAATCTTGGCCCGATGAAGTAGGACATCCGGGTACTTCTAACCATCCTAAATCTGGCCACAAGAATCGGGACATCCTAAATCTTTTTTCTACATACTATATAGTAGAAAGTATGCGATTCGGAACGCAGGGTTATTCTGAACCGGACAAGATTTATATTAGCCTGGTCCTACCAGACTAAACTTAAAGGCCTACTTCACCGGTTTGAATATGAAGGTGTATTGAATTCTGAGATCCTATGTAGTATAAATGTGCAAAAAAATTAAAATCGGTTCATCCTAGCCTGAGAAAAGGCAGAAAGAGTGTTTTTTTTAACCCTATATTACTCTTTCTCGTGACATCACAGAAAGAGAAATATAGGGTTAAAAAAAACTTACTTTGTAAATATTACTACATAGGATCTCAGAATTCAATACACCTTCATATTCAAACCGGTGAAGTAGGCCTTTAAGCGTGAATTAAAAATATTCTAAACATATACAAGTCCATGACGTGACACAGTTGCTTCAGTGAGTCACTCCGCCTTGCCTGGCAGCACGTAGCAGTCTTTAGTTTCCGCTTCTTCTGCGGCTCTTTTGATTGGTCGCCCGGCCCGGTTGCTAGGAGGCACGGCAGCATCTGATTGGTCGTTCGAACCGAACACTTCCTGGTGGATCTCCAGGGAAGCGGCGCTGGGCTTCATGTCCAGGATCTCACACAGGCCTTCAGCTTGTTTCTGAAGAGTGTTGATCGACTAAAAAAAAACATTTTTAAAAAAAGTGTTCAGTGTCTCTCGTTTTACTATGAATGAATGAATGAATGATTTATTTCAAATATGTAATAACAATACAATATTAAAAATGCATCAACAGGAGTCAGCACTAGTGACTCCTGCACTGATAAGGCCGCCAAGCACTCTATAAAAATGCCACCTACTATCTATAGGTTTATGTTTGAGTATAATGAACATTTTGGTTTTATATTATAAAACTACTGACAAACATTTCTACCAAATTCACAATAAAAATATTGTATTTAAGAGCATTTCCATTCTCCAGAACCACTGACTCCAACTTCAATCCATAAAATAATATACATAACTTGACACAGGTTTAGTGTGTTCCTGTGTGTGAGTGAGGGAGTGAGTGAGTGAGTGAGTGAGTGAGTGAGTGAGTGAGTGAGTGAGTGAGTGAGTGAGTGAGTAAGAGAGAGAGAGAGAGAGAGAGAGTAAGTGAGTGAGGGAGGGAGGGAGGGAGGGAGGGAGGGAGTGAGTGAGCGAACAAGCGTGTGTGTGTGTGTGTGTGTGTGTGTGATTAAGTGTTTCACCTTTATAACCTGGATGGCCTCTTTCACCATCCCAGGAGCGGCTGCCGACAGTTGGCTCATGATGCTCTCTGATGACACACAAGAAGAGAATCGTTAATCTGGGTCAACTGAAAAACACTCATCTGAAAAAAATTAAGAGACCGGTCTGGATTTTTCTTCAATCTTCATCTCTACATTACTTAAAGGCCTACTTCACCGGTTGGAATATGAAGGTGTATTGAACTCGGAGATCCTATTTAGTATAAATGTGCAAAAAAAAATTGAAATCGGATCATTTTAGCCTGAGAAAAGGCAGAAAGAGTGTTTTATGGTCGCACTGTCTAACCCTACAGTTTCCTTCTTGTGACATCACAGTAAGGGTTGGATTAACAGGACAGCTGGGCCAAGGGAAGACTAAGGGAAGACTGAGGGAAGAAAAACCTCATTCATTATATTATAATAGTGATTTTATAATGATAGAACGCTGGTTCCGTATGGGTGAAGTAAATTCCTTTAATGGAAAAGCTCTTTATGACAATATTTTTGGGTGGAATTTGGTAGAAATGTTGTCAGTAGTTTTCTATAGTATAAAATCTAAATGTTAATTCTACTCAAACTTTATAAATAGTAAAACGAGAGACACTGAATAAATTGAAGTGGTCTCTTAATTATTTCCAGAGCTGTATATGTATATTTAAAAAGAAACACACAACACACACACAATGTGAAGAATTCATTGTAAATAGTTTTTTTCGACACTCATACTAAAGTTAAAGGGGCAGTGTGTAATATGACATCATCAAGAAAGTTCTAGACAGTTCTAGAATGCAACGCTCCCTGGGTAACCCCACCCCTTTAGAATAATAACAGAAGCTACAGTGGCCTTCAAGGACAAGAACAATTCTAAATTTTAAACAATGCACCTGATGACATTCCAAAAACATGGATGCCTCCATACGACCTGCCTGCTCAATGGACAAAATGTAATATTACTATTTGTAATTCTCCGCTCAGGAGGATAATTCAGATTATTGGCAGAGGTGATTTTACACCAATGAGGACATATTGATGAATGAGGATATTGATTTTAGCTAATAAATTACTTAAGATGTTACACAGTGTCCCTTTAACTAAGTTCAAAATTGTGATAGTTGTGTTTTATTTTGCCAAGATACCAACAAATTGAACAAATGTTCTGCTACTTTTGAAACTTTTAAATGTAAATGTAAATGTACTTTATTTATACAGCCCTTTACAACAGTCCTTTCGGTGTACCAAAGTGCTTTACAGGATTGAGCAAGATATAACACGATAAGATAAAATCAAACAAGAAAAAATTAAAACAAAACAAGATCAAAACCAGACAAGATCAAAGTGTCATCACGCTACTGTGTATTAAAAGCCATCCTGAATAAATAGGTTTTTCATGTCACGTTTCAACCTATAGAGGGCAGTCCGTCACTATATCAAAATAATAAGTTGAATTGACAGAGTCTGTACTAAAATGTGGAGAAATGGACCTGGCTGGTATAATCAAAATCAATGCAAAACTCCATATAATCCATATAAAATTGGGTTTAAGCTGAAAAAATTTGGTTTTGGGGTTAAGTTAGTTACTCTTCAAAGAGAAGTAGTTCTTTCTTAGTATCATTCAGGAAGAAGTCTAGTATATCCTGTATGTGTGTGTGTGTGTGTGTGTGTGTGTGTGTGTGTGTGTGTGTGTGTGTGTGTGTGTGTGTGTGTGTGTGTGTGTGTGTGTGTGTGTGTGTGTGTGTGTGTGTGTGTGTGTGTGTGTGTGTGTGTGTGTGTGTGTGTGTGTATGTCTGCCTGTGTGTGTCTGTCTCTGTGAGTGGGTGAGTGAGTGAGTGAGTGAGTGAGTGAGTGAGTGAGTGAGTGAGTGAGTGAGTGAGTGAGTGAGTTTTACACTTCTTGATGCCCTAGTCCACAAATAACAGTTTGTTTTCTGACAGAGCTGAGTGTGTGTGTGTGTGTGTGTGTATATGTGTGTGTGTGTGTGTGTGTGTGTGTGTGTGTGTGTTTACAATATTTAAAATATCGCTTTGAAAACAACAGCAACTGAAATAGGACAGCAATTTCTAATTGGTGCTCAAGAAATAATATTGTTTCATAAATTGTGGTGATGATAACATATTTCCTTATTTAGAAGCTTGTGTGCTTTAGGTGAATACGGCACAAACACCACTTCTGCGGATTTATCACACCATACGTCCTTAATTTTTGTTTTTTCGGAGCTACTAAAAACACTGAGGTTGCGTTCCGAATCGCATACTTTCTACTATATAGTATGTAGAAAAAAGATTTAGGATGTCCCGATTCTTGTGGCCAGATTTAGGATGGTTAGAAGTACCCGGATGTCCTACTTCATGCGGCCAAGATTGTTATTGTTGAAAAGTGCATCCTATTTGGGCGATTCTGACCCACAATCCAGTGCGCACGTGAAGTGACGTAACATCGACGAAGCCTCCGTATGAAAACAAACGGGGATGCGACGGATATAAAAGCAAGAGGCAAGATCAAGGCGCAATGTTATGATGAAATAAGAGAGAAAAGTATGTCCCAATAGTATGCCTACTGCATCCTAACTAGATTATTTTTATCGATGGATGTAGTATGTAGAATAGAAAAAAGAAAGAGTATGCGATTCGGAACGTGAGAGTGAATGTGTGTGAGCGTCAGTAGATCTGCTAACCTTGTTCAGGATCTCTGACCACCTCTTGAGGTTTCACCGCCTGCTCGTACAGACCCTGGAAAACAAAAAGCAACAGTTAGGGGCTGTCCCAAATACCATTGTTTGGGCTTCAAGGCGAGGCAAGGGCTGGATTCTAACCCGGGTCTGCTGTGAAGAGGACTGAGACTCTATGGGGGAGGGGGAGGTTGGGGGGGGGGGGCTCCCACAATGTATGTTTTTTTTTGCTGTGATTGTGGTCTTCTGTCTCTTAAGTACTATTTTCCCCTGACAGGGCAGTAGGGCAGTTTTTATTCCATGAAAGTTGAAAATGTGTCAACACCACACACACACGCACACAAAAAGCCAAGTCTTCAAAACCACTATTATTGTTGGTTATGCTGTTCTAACATTAGGTATTAATAAAGATTGTTTTCAGCCGGGAATGACATTTTTTTTGCCCAGACATTTCAAAATAACACAAATTTGAGAGACTAGGAGCTTTATTTGTCATTAGGTTAAATAACAGTCTTACTTACTTAAATAAATAAATAAATAAATAAAGTAAGTAAGTAAGTAAGTAAGTAAGTAAGTAAGTAAGTAAGTAAGTAAGTAAGTAAGTAAGTAAGTAAGTAAGTAAGTAAGTAAGTAAGTAAGTAAGTAAGTAAGTAAGTAAGTAAGTAAGTAAGTAAGTAAGTAAGTAAGTAAGTAAGTAAGTAAGTAAGTAAGTAAGTAAGTAAGTAAGTATAAAAAATACAAAATATTAATAAATAAATATATAACAACAACAACCCCTCCCCCTGCCTTCCACTTCAGGCACATTCAAGTGTCCGACACCCTCCCCTGAGCTGTAATTTTTCATTATTTTATTTTATCATACTATCAGAATATCATATAGACCCAAGCCTAGACCTAAATAAACACAAATGAAACAGCGAAACCCAGGGGCGCCATTAGCTCAGTTGGTAGGGCGCTTATCCCCCCCCCCCCCCCCCCTCCCCCATGGGCCTCGGCCAGCAGCAGACCCGGGTTCGATTCCAGCCCGCGGTCGTTCTCTGCATGTCACTCCCCTCTCTGCCCCATTTCAACTCTGTCTCTACACTGTCAATAAAGCATTACAGGTGCAGTGTGTAATATGACATCATCAAGAAAGTTCTACAAAGTTCTAGAATGCAACACTCCCTGGGTAACCCCAACCCTTTAGAATAATAACAGAAGCTACAGTGGCCTTCAAGGACAAGAATATTTCTAAATTTTAAACAATGCACCTGATGACATTCCAACCAACATGGATTCCTCCATAAGACTTGCCTGCTCAATGCACAAAATGTAATATTAATATTTGAAATTCTCCGCTCAGGAGGATTATTCAGATTATTGGCAGAGGTGATTTTACACCAATGAGGACATATTTAAGAATGAGGATATTGATTTTAGCAAATACATTACTTAAAGGCCCTGGCAACCCAAATCCACTAAATCCTTGTAACTATGTTATTTGGGGAGTAAAATTAATGTTAATATGTATATGAAAGGTTTTAGGAATAGCTGCCAACCCCCCGCAAACATACTTCCATGTCAGTTGGTCGAGCATTTGAAAAATCCTGATTCGAATGTCGCATGACAAGCCGTTTTCACACGCATCTCCACTCCAACATACATTGGACTTCTCGTTAGAAAATTTCAAATTCGAATTTTGGCTTGGAGTTTTGTTTTCACACGTCACGCGATTCTTAAAGACTATAAAAACAATTATATGCCATCTCTCTGGTGCCGCGCAAGTGATAGCCTACAGACTGTCTCTTTGCGCCTGAGCCTACACTCAAAGCCCCGTCTGAGCGAAGCAGCGCGCACCCCGGTGAAACACTGTGATGGTGACGTTCACAGTGAGCCCTCGCCGAGCCGCCGTGCAGAAAAACTATGTGGTTTAAGACTAAATGATCACCGGGGATTCCTGCACGTTGACGTTATAGAGGGGACATGCTTTCACGAGCCGATTGCATGTCCCGAGCCCTGATACACAGAGACATGTCTCTATAACTGACTGCGCAACGTCGATCGCTGCGCCGATTCATGCCTCTGATACGTCGACTCACAACATAATGAGTCGAGGCTTTGAATTCAGTGCTGGGGATGTGGGGCCATTTCACGTGCCTCTTTTTCCTCTCGTCACTTCGTTCTCTATCCAAGCGCACACACCTCTGTCCGGCCGCATCTGAGTGCGCAGCTCGTGCTCCACCCGAAAAAATAAAAAACAAGTTGGACACAAGCCCTGAAGCTGAATGATCGCTCTGGTAACGGTCAGTCCATAACTGGACGCTGAATATTAGACCCCGAATATAAAACGACCCGACATTTTTTTAATCAATGTAGCGAGTTATTATTTAAGTGCAGGCAGAGCTTCTTTTTTGTCAGCACTCCCTTCTGAGAATATGTTTCCGCGGCTATGCCTGTAGCGTAGGCTACTTCAACAGCGGGTCTCCACACTGTTGAACCGTATATCGCATCAGCTCACGTGATGAGAAACATAATCAGACTCCGTTTTCTCTCTCTCTCTCTATTCCCACTCCTATCCACAGAAAAATCTGATTTTAAAAATGCATATGCCTAAAATAAGATAGGGGATTTTTTGCAAGTTAAATGGGAAATAAACTAATAAGAGATAGTCTAACAATAGCCTAAATATGAGACAGAGATATTTTTATATATTTTCATTGTGACACAGACACTTGTTTCAATTAAATAGGTTGCGGTTGTGGTGGGGAAAAAATAGCATACAACTAATTGCAAAGCTAGCCTATATAGGCTAATAATAATAAGTTACTTTCTAGCAGGATGCAAGTGATTCTGAGCTGCGCTCTCAGCTGTGCCAAAGCATTCACCGTTGCTAGGGAAACCAGCTACCGTCGCAGCCCGTGCAGCAGTGTGAACTGCCAGTCAGGCTCATTGAGCATTTGCAACATTTTCAAGTTTGCGTTTCATTGTGTGGTGAATCTTTGGTCTGAACTGGGCTAAACCTGCTCAGCACCGTGAGTGAGAGAACGTTCCCTTACAGAACGTTATTGACCACGCCCACACCACCCTGCTAAATGTTCTAGACAGCAAAAAAGCAGTTTTTTAGACGAAATTTTATAATATTTATGAAAATAATTTTTTTATTGGATAACTGTAAACAGCTTGTAGAGAAACACAATATTAATGTCATATATTTAGGTCTCTGGGTTGCCAGGGCCTTTAAAATGTTACACAGTGTCCCTTTAAAAATAAATAAATAAATAAAATAAAATCTTTGAAACAGCGAAACCCACCAATAGTTTGCGTTCAGCTTTGAGTGAGTGGACGACATGGGGCAGGATCTGCTTTGGAAACGCGCGGCGCCGGTGAGCCGTTTCTACGATGGTGTCGTCCAGAACGCTTTCCAGATCCAATGCCTCGTCCTCCGCTGTGTGTGAGAGGGTGAGTGAGTGAGTGAGTGAGTGAGTGAGTGAGTGAGTGAGTGAGTGAGTGAGTGAGTGAGTGAGTGAGTGAGTGAGTGAGTGAGAGTGTGAGTGAGTGTGAGAGTGAGAGAGAGAGAGAGTGTGTGTGAGTGAGTGTGTGAGTGTGAGTGAGTGAGTGAGTGAGTGAGTGAGTGAGTGAGTGAGTGAGTGAGTGAGTGAGTGAGTGTGTGTGAGAGAGTGTGTGAGAGAGTGAGTGAGTGAGTGAGTGAGTGAGTGAGTGAGTATGTGAGTGAGAGAGTGAGTGAGTGAGTGAGTGAGTGAGTGAGTGAGAGAGTGAGTGTGTGTGAGAGAGAGTGTGAGTGAGTGTGAGTGAGTGAGTGAGAGAGAGAGTGTGTGTGAGAGAGAGTGTGAGTGAGTGAGAGAGTGAGTGAGTGAGTGAGTGAGTGAGTGAGTGAGTGAGTGAGTGAGTGAGTGAGTGAGTGAGTGAGTGAGTGAGTGAGTGAGAGAGAGAGTGTGTGTGAGAGAGAGTGTGAGTGAGTGAGTGAGTGAGAGAGAGAGAGTGTGTGTGTGAGAGAGAGTGTGAGTGAGTGAGTGAGTGAGTGAGTGAGTGAGTGAGTGAGTGAGTGAGTGAGTGAGTGAGTGAGTGAGTGAGTGAGTGAGTGAGAGAGTGAGTGTGTGTGTGTGTGTGTGAGTGAGCGAGTGTGTGTGTGTGTGTGTGTGTGAGTGAGAGATGGAGAGAAAGCAGAAACAACAGTAACTATATGTCAGTTAATTGATGTGATTAAAGTATCACACTATGGCAGCGTTTACAAACTGGTGTCGCCCCCTCAGAACTCCTCATTGTGGGGGGGGGGGGGGGGACAGAAGTTACGCACAATAGCTTTAAAGATGCAATGTGAAAGTTAAAGCTGGGGTATGTGATTTGGGGAGAAAATGGCAGTTGGGATAGAGATTCGAATCAAAATACCTCAACCGCTCCACTTGTTCTCTTTGGTCCCTCCCCTATGATCCCTCCCTGACACGCTCTACACCAACAAAGTCGTGCCAAAGTGAATGGACAGTCCCGACAGCCAATAAGAACAGAGAATCGGAGCCTCGCTCTTGATTGGTCAAAGTGTACAGCTCATGTTAACTTTGACCAATCAGAAATCATATACCCCAGCTTTAAGGTGAAAGTTTTAAACATATTTTCTCACCTCCAGCATCCGGCGCCTCCTCCCAGGTTTCCCCGTTAACCAACACGTTGTCCTGGACAGCTTCCTCAAAGTTCTGAACAGACCAAAACAGTTTTCACTCAAATTAAATCAAAAAGTAATTTGCAGTTACTATCAAACAATGCAGGCGTTCATTATAAAATCACTATTATAATATAATGAATGAGGTTTTTCTCCCCTCAGTCTTTCCTCAGTCTTCCCTTGGCCCCAGCTGTCCTGTTAATCCTAACCCTACATTTTCCCATGTGTGATGTCACGCATGGGAAAATGTAGGGTTATACAGTGAGACCATAAAACACTCTTTCTGCCTTTTCTCAGGCTAGGATGAACCGATTACTAAAATGTTTGCACATTTATACTACATAGGATATCAGAGTTCAATACACCTTCATATTTCCACGGGGAGGCGGGTCTTTACAGCCTTTTTAAAATTATCCTTGTGCTCTGTGCGAGTGTGTCTGGACTAAGCCCTAGTAGTGTTTCCTTTTTTCATTGACTTGCATTTAACTGGAGTTTACTAATGAGTAACTATGGACAACTGGTGATATTCTCTCCAAATCACCTACTTTTCATTAATTTTAAGTCCGCCTCTGGCTGCCCTGTATACATTTTCAAAGCCGAATCTATCGTATGATGTGAATACATGTTGTATTTGTGTTTAATAGTGTAATTGTTTTTGTGTGTATGTGTTTTACAACAAATAAAACATTGAAAACGAGATTTTTAGAATGGGATCTGGTTCGCGATTCTAAACCATAGAACATGAAGCGTGTGTGTGTGTGTGTGTGTGTGTGTGTGTGTGTGTGTGTGTGTGTGTGTGTGTGTGTGTGTGTGTGTGTGTGTGTGTGTGTGTGTGTGTGTGTGTGTAGGCAAATGTGTGTGTGTTTTGCAGTTTTGGTCACAGTACTCTTCTGAACTAAAGTCTTTATGAAACAGCGTTCAGTGGTCTGTCACACACACACACACACACACACACACACACACACACACACACACACACACACACACACACACACACACACACACACACACACACACACACACGCACGTGAATTAATAAATTAACTAATAATGAATTACAGACATAAAAACACAGACTTACAGCGAGCAACTCCTTCAGTAAAACCTGCTTCGTTTCCATGGGGATATCCTGTCCGTCGAGCGCCGTCCGCAAAACCTCTTTATATCTATTTATCTGGTCCATTACGAATTTCTTGGACGTTACTTGAACTCTGTACTCCTGATTTGTATCATCATTGGGCAAAAATTCACTCGGATCGACTTCCATCTTGTCTTTACCGCCAATTGTTTATATTTTTTTTGTTTTTTTTTACACTAACTGGAAGTGATACATGTAACTTCCGAGTCCGACTACATAAGTTGTCCGTGGGGAAATCATAAAGGTTCCGCTTAAAGGCTGTTACAGTAAAGCGATGCAGACTACGAAAGACAAAATCAAAACAGAGCAAATATCGCAGTAGAGTTTTGTATGCGTTTATTCCGCTCTTAGCTGTTATTGTTTTTCTTTTTAAATGGATTATGGATTCGTTGACTGTCACTGTCACATGTCAGCCCCAGAGTTTGAACAGGTAGGAATTAAGAAGTCAACTAAAAGAATTTACAAAAAAAAAAAACGTATTTACAAAAGTGTTTTGGGCTACATAAGCTACATAAAACGATATGTGCTGTCTGTTAATACCACATTTTTAAATGTAAACGCTGTGTATAGGAGCACAGCATTTTAAATTAAACTTATACTTTCTCATTTGCGCTCTGATTTTTGTTATTTACAGTTTTCCTTAGTAAGTTAAACCACTGTGCAAACAAATCATTTACTCGTTTTATTTATTTATTTATTCAACAGGACCTGGAGGATGTGATTCAACGGGCCAAGGCGGTTAGTCGTCAGTTTATTTTCATCATCAGATTTTAAATTACTTGCTGTAATAGGGAACAGAACTCAACTGCTTCTTTGGACAGATCTAATACTTAAAGGCCTACTTCACCGGTTGGAATATGAAGGTGTATTGAACTTGGAGATCCTATTTAGTATAAATGTACAAAAAAAAATTGAAATCGGATCATCTTAGCCTGAGAAAAGGCAGAAAGAGTGTTTTATGGTCTCACTGTCTAACCTACAGTTTCCTTCTTGTGACATCACAGTAAGGGTTAGGATTAACAGGACAGCTGGGCCAAGGGAAGACTAAGGAAGACAAACCTCATTCATAATATTATAATAGTTATTTTATAATGATAGAACGCTGGTTCCGTATGGGTGAAGTATTCCTTTAAACAGAATGTACACTTTATTATAGGGCTGAGCAATGTGGTAAAAATGTTGTTATATGTGTATGTGTTGTTATTATTGTGTAACAAGATGTTGATATGACTTTAGCCTTGTAATGCATCTAGTGTGTGTGTGTGTGTGTGTGTGTGTGTGTGTGTGTGTGTGTGTGTGTGTGTGTGTTGTGTGTGTGTGTGTGTGTGTGTGTGTGTGTGTGTGTGTTTTGTGTGTGTGTGTGTGTGTGTGTGTGTGTTACCTGTGTGTGTGTGCGTGCGTGCGTGCGTGGCCATGTGTGTGTGATTTGTTTGTGTGTGTGTGTGCGTGTGCGTTTGTTTGTCTATATGTGTGTTTTGTGTTTGTGTGTGTGTGTGTGTGTGGCGCGCGTTTGTTTTGTCTGTGTGTGTATTTTGTTTGTGTGTGTGTGTGTATGTGTGTGTGTGTGTGTGTGTGTGTGTGTGTGTGTGTGTGTGTGTGTGTGTGTGTGTGTGTGTGTGTGTGTGTGTGTGTGTGTGTGTGTGTGTGTGTGTGTGTGTGCAGGCGGGGATAAAGACTCTGGTTGCAGTTACTGAAGGAGTAGAAGAGTTTTCCAGAGTTCTCCAGCTGTACGAACGGTCTGTATCTCTACCTCCTCACTCAGTGCAGCTACATGGCACAACTAGATTGGATTAAG
The DNA here is from genome assembly GCA_026122265.1 of Ammodytes dubius. NCBI lineage: Eukaryota > Metazoa > Chordata > Actinopteri > Uranoscopiformes > Ammodytidae > Ammodytes > Ammodytes dubius. Next base: position 25,326,238 of record CM047522.1, on the reverse strand, counting down.
ACTAGACACTCGAACGGACCATGTCACTTGTCTGAGTATACATGGCCTTTCGGAAATCGGATAAATGGCTGTCTCCACTATGCTAGGTGTTCTTATCCGACTTCTCTTGTCCGAATAGATCGATAAAGGTGTTTACATGCAGTTTAAAAGTCCTGTTGAGGTCTTATTCGTTTAGTTACCCGATTATGAGTCTGCATGTAACCGCACTGACTCTTTGAAGGTGTGTGGTGGAATAGCAAAAACAGCTTGTCCATTGTTCGGGTGAGAGTTGGCAAAAATACCAGATGACACAATGTTTAAGAGTATAATAACGAAGATCTTTTAATTGTTTGCAAACAAGAATCAGCAACTACGACTCTCACAGGGAGAGAGCAGAAAACTGACTGAGGAAGAATCATCTCCTCAGCCAGATATAGAGTTATAGCTATATCTTACAGACATAGTTCTCCGGCGCCATCTGGGTCAAAAAATACTTTCCTTACATATATTTCTTATTACGCAGTTTGAGTATCTCAGCACATAACAACCTTCACCATCAAGGTAAGGTCAGGAGTTTTGTTGATGAGCTTACGAATATTTAGAAGTCAAGATGGCACAAGTCTAGACTGTAACGTAACATTCCACAACAGGCGCTACGAGGAACTTTGAAATATTTCTGAAACAGTCTCATTTGTAGTAAAACTAGTGGTGGCTGCTATTACATCTAAGGTGCCCAAAATGATTTCTTTTCCCTGTTTTTCCCCTCTTATCATATGTTTTTTTAATATTAACTCCAAGTAGTAGAAGATCACAGAAAAAACTGAAATGCCAGATGAAGACTTTGTGTAAAGTTTACGTCCCTGCAGTTAGACAATGTAAAGAATGAAAAAAAAATTCTTCTGCACATCTGCTGCTCTCCGGTGTCACACAAACACACACACACACACACACACACACACACACACACACACACACACACACACACACACACACACACACACACACACACACACACACACACACACACACACACGCACACACACACACACACACATTTTTCTGCACACATCTGCTCTCAGCGGGACAGCATTGTATTTATTATTCTACTATTTACTATCCCCGGGGTTTGTTGCTTTAAATCCCTTTGTGTCTCTGTCACAGTTATCCCGGTCTGGTGGCGCCATGTTTGGGCGTCCACCCTCTTCAGATGGGACGTCCCGGCTCGGAGCAGCGCAGCGTGAAACCTCAGGTAGTAAAAACATTTGAGATTCAAGATTCAAAGTGTTTATTGTCATATTATGCACAATATGAAACATGCTCTCAGTCATACAATAACATTATTTCTTGGTTTTCCACCACCTGAATGCAGAGAAAGAAATATAAAAGTATGCAATATGCAATATACAAGTAGAATAGAAAAAAAGCAGCAACGATATAGTTCAGTTGGTAGGACTGGGCCCAGCAGCAGACCCGGGTTCGATTCCGCCCGCGGTCGTTCTCTGCATGTCACTGCGGTCGTTCTCTGCATGTCACTGCCCTCTCTGCCCCATTTCACCTATGTCTCTCTGCACTGTCAATAAAAGCATAAAAATGCCCAAAAAATATCTTAAAAAAGAAAAGAAAAAGAAAATGTGTATTATATATAGAATATATAGTTTACAAGGTAAGCCTCAGGTAGTAAAAACATTATCCCTGCGTTCCAATCCCTATACTATCTACTATTTAGTATGGTAGAAAAAAGATTTAGGATTTAATAAGATTTAGGATGTCCCGAGCCTCCATAAGAAAACAAAAGGGGATGCAACGGATATAAAAGCAAGAGGCAAGATTAAGGCGCAATGTTATGATGAAATAAATAAGTAAAAAGTATGTCCCAATTGTAGCATACTGCATCCTAACTAGATTCTTTGTATGGTCAGATCGGATGTAGTATGTAGAATAGAGAAAAGAAAGAGTATGAGATTCGGAACGCAGGGTCTCTGTACGTTTTGGAATAAGGAGATAGCCCCCTGCTTTGATATGTGGCTCATGGAGTTCTCTAGCACTCTATATATGGAGAAAATCCGTTATGAGATTTCAGGAAAATTTAAACAGATACGGCAGCCTTTCCTGGACTATATAGCAGCGCTGAAGTGACCTTCATGACACTTTTTTGACTTTTTATTATTTTGCTTAAAGGAGTACTTCACCCATTAGGAACCAGCGTTCTATCATTAAAAAATCGCTATTATAATATAATGAATGAGGTTTTTCTTCCCTCAGTCTTCGCTTGGCCCAGCTATCCTGCTAATCCTAACCCTACAGTTTCACATGTGTGATGTCACACATGGGAAAATGTAGGGTTAGACAGTGAGACCATAAAACATTGTTTCTGCCTTTTTCTCAGGCTAGGATGAACCGATTTCTAAAATCTTTGCACAATTATACCACATAGGATCTCAGAGTTAAATACACCTTCATTCTTACACCGGTGATGTAGGTCTTTAACATTTACCTTTAGTTTGAACAATGTCTTTAGAAACCTATTAAGGAGAGTACACACCATGTTAGTTGTTTATTTTATTTTTGTCTTTTGTTTGTGTGTTCACTTCTTTTACAGTCGTGTGTTTGTGTTCTTAAAAAAAAATCCCAAAATAAAGTATTTAAAAAAACATTCTCTGTTCTTCATACGACTCTTTTGATTATTTGACTTGAGTTGGTTTGTTGTAACTGTATCTGTGATCGGCACAGGGGGTGAGGGCTGGAGAGCGTGAGACAATAGGAGGGAGTAGTGTGTGTTTCTAAGTTCCTTGTGGAGCAGATGAAGGTGTATTTATTTATTTATTTGTGTTAAGTAATCATTGAAAGAACAAAACGTATCCTGTTGTATTGTCGCTTTCTTGTTACAACAGATGCCTTGGAACGTGATTTAAGATACAATTTAAAACTCTCAACTCTCCACTTCTCTTCTTCCGTACATATCTTGAATTGACATTGAATTCAGTATATTTAAGAAGGGGACCGTGCAAAATAATAAAACACATGTAAACACTATTTTTCATCTGTAGTCCCCTGGCATTGATATTAAAAGAAATGCTTTGGGGTCGCTCGTGGCGCAGTGGTGGGAATGAAAGCATCCAGCCCGGGTCAGTTCTCTGCATGTCTTCCCCTCTCTGACCCACTACAACTCTCTCTCTCCTAAACCTATCTAATAAAAGGCGACTGTGGCTCAGCTGGTAGAGCGGGTCGGCCGCAGATCAAAGGGTTGGAGGTTCGATCCCCGCCCTGCCACCTGTGTCATAGTTGTTGGGCAAGACACTTCACCCACCTTGCCTCGTGTGAATGTTGATAGTTAGCTGCTATCGGTGTGTGAATGGTAGTGTGTAAATGGGAACAGGTCTCCCTTGCAAAAGAGTCTTTGGACTCAATGGGATTTACCTGTAGAAATAAAGGTTTAAATTTTTTTTTTAAAAAGCAGCAGAAATGCTCCAAAAATAATTTGAAATAATTAACAATACTTTTGACGTGACATTAAAAGTAGATTTCTTTTCACATCCAGTGTTTAATATTCATCATAACAACGTAAAATTACATGTGTTTTTATCTCGGGTAAATCACAAAAAAATAATCGAGAATTCTCTTATTTCTATATCTGTGCACCAAGGTCCTGTGATACACTCACACAAAGACAAAACACTTGAATTACTAACAAAATGTATCTTCAATTTTTTTTCCAGTCTTTTTTGTTGTTTGAAAAAAAAAATTATGTTGTGACAGTGCAGGTGTTTGTTTGTGTGTGTTATGAAAAAAAATTAAGTAACTTGAAGTTCTTAATTATGAAGTGGCCTTTGTCTTTATCTTTGTCTTCCAATTTCCTGTTAGTTTGCTGATGTATGATTCACAAAAAATAATGTATTTAACGAAAGTTCTAAATTATGAAGATGTCTTCTTTCTTTAGGACCTGGACGCTGCCCTGCCACAGTTCTACAAACACAGCGAAAGCCTCGTCGCTATTGGAGAGGTACGTACACTGCTGTCACACACACACACACACACACACACACACACACACACACACACACACACACCACACACGCACACACGCACGCACACACCACGCACACACACACACCTACACGCAACGCACTCACTCACTCACTCACTTACTCACTCACTACTCACTCACTCACTCACACACACACACACACACACACACACACACACACACACACAACACACACACACACACACACACACACACACACACACTCACACACACACACACACACACACACACACACACACACACACGCACACCCTTTATCCTAGTTTCTTATTAATAAGAGACTGTTGTGAAGGAATGTACTGTAAGTGTTTTTCAGACATCACAGGGCTAAAGTCAACAGTCCCACACTGCTGCTTCCACCATTGTTATTTCTAGGGATCAAATTGAAAGCACAGCGAGGTATCTCCCCCCACCTCCCCTCTCTCTCTCTCTCTCTCTCTCTCTCTCTCTCTCTCTCTCTCTCTCTCTCTCTCTCTCTCCTTCCCTGCTGCTCTGAACATATTTTAGCTCATCTAAAAGAGTCTTAAACAACTTTTCCACTATTTTAATTTTCCCCTACACGGGCATTAACCCCTTTTTTCAACCTTATTAATTTCAAATTAGTTTTTGCCCAGTTAATTAAGACTTACAGTAATTCGGTTATAGTCAGACTATACACAATTATTCTTGACCTCCAAAACTTCCAAAGCAACCTTTTTCTTTTTGACAGAATTAAAAGGAAAACTAGCCTGGCGCCCCCCGCCTACATACGTTACATTTTCATTTCCCTTCAGTAGTCAGTCTGGGTCCGCAGTATATTAGTGGGTTTTCTCATAGACAGATTTTTGGCTGTCTAATCAGCGCACAGAGGGAGTGGCTCAGAAGCCGGTGCATGACATAGGTCACGACCAAAACGTTATGCGATTGGTTGGCAGATCCAGAGTGGCACTGGGCAGATCCAATAGTTTTAAACTTCATCAGACACCCACCTGCCTTCAATTGCATTAAAGTTTGTCAATTTAGCGATTCCAGACCTTCTGTACAAATTAAATGAAGTACGATGGTCTGGTATAGAACCAGGCTAGGGAACAACCACAATGTGAGTATTGGCCTATAACGATGCCATGAGGATCCTGTTGAAAAAGCCCAGATCTACTAGTGCCAGTCAATTGTTCTGCAGTATTAATGTGTACACCTTTGAAGCTCTCTTGAGACACATAATGTACAGATTTATTCTCCGCCTAAACGATTGCAAGAACAGTCTCGTGCAGATGCTGGTGAATCCTGCATGTAGTTGTGTGTGATACCAGTCTTCCTTATGGAAGCTCTGGTACAAATCTCTGTTGTGATGTCTCTTTTTTTAATATATTCTGTGTTTATGTCTATATTTATTGTGTGTGTTGTATATGGACCATGAGTCTGCCAATAAAGATGATGATGATGATGATGATGTAATGTAATATTCTTGTTTATTTGTGTGTTCCCAGATCGGTTTGGACTTCACTCCGTGGTGCGCTCCCACCCAGCAGGACAGAGACGACCAGATGGACGTCTTTATCAAACAGCTGAATGTCGCCAGAGAGCTGCAGCTGCCTGTGTGAGGACATACACATATAACACACAATATATACTGTACAGTTCACCTCCATCTGAGTAGGGTAACTGAGTCCTTAAAGGCCTACTTCACCGGTTGGAATATGAAGGTGTATTGAACTCGGAGATCCTATGAAGTATAAATGCGCAAAAAAAATGAAATCGGATCATCTTAGCCTGAGAAAAGGCAGAAAGAGTGTTTTATGGACTCACTGTCTAACCCTACATTTTCTCTTTCTGTGATTCCAACCGGTGAAGTAGTGAATATACAACACATGAGACTAGAGTACATTTTTTATTTTTTATTTTTTTTAAACAAATGTGTTTATTGCAGTAGTTTCAAGAGGATAATTAGGATATTTGTTGGTAAATTGGTTATTTTTGTTGGATACAGTATTTACAACTTTTATTTTGAAAGTTTAGATTTTTTCTTGAAATATTACCCTCATCTTCACAATTCCCACTCTCTCTCTCCTCTCTCTCTCTCTCTCTCTCTCTCTCTCTCTCTCTCTCTCTCTCTCTCTCTCTCTCTCTCTCTCTTTATTTTTTTAAACATCCCTTTAGACAATTGTAGCAAGTTAAAATTTGCATTATTTTTTCCTCTAGACTCAGATTCATCGATCATCATCACATAACTATTCTTTCTTCCTGTTTTCTTCACAGGAACGTCCACTCACGGTCAGCCGCTAAAATCACAATAGCAACAATGAGAGAACAAGGTGATTTTAACAGACAAGGTTTGGTAAAATGAACACCTACAATTACATTTTGGAACTTTTATTCTTTTACTAGTATGAAGGATAGATAGATGGATGGATGGATGGATTGATAGATAGATAGATAGATAGATAGATAGATAGATAGATAGATAGATAGATGGATGGATGGATGGATGGATGGATGGATGGATGGATGGATGGATGGATGGATGGATGGATGGATGGATGGATGGATGGATGGATGGATGGATGGATAGATAGATAGATAGATAGATAGATAGATAGATAGATAGATAGATAGATAGATAGATAGATAGATAGATAGATAGATAGATAGATAGATAGATAGATAGATAGATAGATAGATAGATAGATAGATAGATAGATAGATAGATAGATAGATAGATAGATAGATAGATAGATAGATGGAAGCAAAATAACCAAAAATCTCAAAATGGACCTGTGCTTCAAAATAATAATTTTTTGCCACATAACATTTGGTCAGTTGGTTACATTTTTTTTTTTTTTCTGGTTTTCCCGTCAGGCATCAGTCGCGCTCTGCTTCATAACTTTGCGGGGAAGCCGTCGGTGGCTCTGGAGGGAGTGAAGGCCGGTTACTGCTTCTCCTTTCCACCTGCCGTCTGCCGGAACCAACAGGTTTGTGTCTGTTACTATTGTTAAGAATAAAATTACCAGGCTAGTTAATGGTTCAGTTTACCTTAAAGAGCTGGACACAACGTTTTAAGCTCTGAGCAGTTTTAGGGGTTCGGTGCCTTGCCCAAGGGCACCACGGCAGTGCCCAAAAGGTGGACTGTCACCTCTCCAGCTACCAGTCCACACTCCAAAACTGGTCCAAGCTGGACTTCAACCAGCAATCCTCCAATTTCTAACCCAAGACTACTGCTGTCCTGCCATAAGGTCTTATTTGCAGGATGCTAAGGTCTTCGAGAACCCACGTATAAAGAATCCAGGCCTCAACGAGAATTGAACTCGTGACCCCTGGTTTACAAGACCAGTGCTCTAACCACTGAGCTATGAGGCCCTAGCTGTCACTCCTGATATTTGACTAACCTTTTAATGTTATTAACAGAGGACATACACTGAAGCTGCTGGGTGTGTACTCTGTTATTTACATTAAAAGCTTGTTCAAATATTTCCTTCAACAGGTAAGGCCTCATAGCTCAGTGGTTAGAGCACTGGTCTTGTAAACCAGGGGTCGTGAGTTCAATTCTCACTGGGGCCTGGATCCTTTATTTATGGGGTCTCGATGACCTTTAGATTTAACACAAACATGTTTTGTCATCATCCAGAGGACCAGTGAATCCTGGAAGACCGAAGACTGACAGGAGAACTGCCTGAAAACACCAAAACTCAGAACACTGGCTTCAGTTGTTTGTAGAGTGTCTAGGGGAGACCCTGATCAACAACCAACCAGGGCCAGGACCAAGGTTTTCAGAGTCATCTTCAGACAAATGTTGTTTGCTGATGATATATCGCGCCCAGTGGCTTTAGCTGTTGGAGATCCTCTTCGTTGTGCTGTGTCAAGCCTGCACCATCAGCAAACAACATTTGTCTGATGATGACTCTGAAAACCTTGGTCCTGGCCCTGGTTGGTTGTTGTTCAGGGTCTCCCCTAGACACTCTACGAAAAACTGAAGACAGTGTTCTGAGCTTGGGTGTTTTCAGGCAGTTCTCCTGTCTGGCATCAGTCTTCCAGGATTCACTGGTCCTTTGGATGATGACGACACGTTTTTGTAAGATCTAAAGGTCTTTGAGACCCCACAAATAAAGGATCAAGGCCCCAGTGAGAATTGAACTCACGGCCCCTGGTTTACAAGACCAGTGCTCTAACCACTGAGCTATGAGGCCTTACCTGTCACAGAAGATATTTGAACAACCTATTAATGTAAATAAGAAAGGAGTACACACCCAGCTTCTATACTTATGGCTTTTGCCTTAGAGCAATGCACTAAGAACAAATGCCTGGTCCTGGATTTTGGTGTTCAAGCTCAGCTGGTTGTTGTCCTAAACTCTGTTGAACATCGTGCCCATGGCTTTAGCTGCTGGAGATCCTCTTTGTTGTGCGGTGTCAAGGCTGAATCATCAGCAAACAACTGAAGCCAGTGTTCTGAGCTTGGGTGTTTTCAGGCAGTTCTCCTGTCTGGCATCAGCCTTCGGTCTTTGGATGATGATGACACGTTTGTGTTAAATCTAAAGGTCATCGAGACCCCAGAATTAAAGGATCCAGGCCCCAGTGAGAAATTGAACTCACGACCCCTGGTTTACAAGACCAGTGCTCTAACCACTGAGCTATGAGGCCTTAGCTGACACACCTTATATTTGACGAACATTTTAATGTTATTAACAGAGGCCATATACTGAAGCTGCTGGGTGTGTACTTTGTTATTTACATTAATAGCTTGTTCAAATATCTATGTTCACAGGTAAGGCCTCATAGCTCAGTGGTTAGACCACTGGTCTTGTAAACCAGGGGTCGTGAGTTCAATTCTCACTGGGGCCTGGATCCTTTAATTGTGGGGTCTCGATGACCTCTAGATTTAACACAAACATGTTTTGTCATCATCCAAAGGACCAGTGAGTCCTGTAAGACCGAAGACTGAAGGGAGAACTGCCTGAAAACATCCAAGCTCAGAACACTGGTCAGTTGTTTGTAGAGTGTCTAGGGGAGACCCTGACCAGCAACCACCAGGGCCAGGTCCAAGGTTCAACAGTCATCTTGAGACAAATGTTGTTTGCTGATGATATATCGCGCCCAGTGGCTTTAGCTGCTGGAGATCCTCTTCGTTGTGCGGTGTCAAGGCTGAATCATCAGCAAACAACATTTGTCTGATGATGACTCTGAAAACCTTGGTCCTGGCCCTGGTTGGTTGTTGTTCAGGGTCTCCACTAGACACTCTACAAACAACCGAAGCCAGTGTTCTGAGCTTGGGTGTTTTCAGGCAGTTCTCCTGTCTGGCATCAGCCTTGGGTCTTCCAGGATTCACTGGTCCTTTGGATGATGATGACATATGTTTGTGTTAAATTTAAAGGTCATTGAGACCCCATAAATAAAGGATCCAGGCCCCAGTGAGAGTTGAACTCACGACCCCTGGTTTACAAGACCAGTGCTCTAACCACTGAGCTATGAGGCCTTAGCTGACAAACCTGATATTTGACGAACATTTTAATGTTATTTACAGAGGCCATATACTGAAGCTGCTGGGTGTGTACTCTGTTATTTACATTAATAGCTTGTTCAAATATCTACCTTCACAAGTAAGGCTTCATAGCTCAGTGGTTAGAGCACTGGTCTTTTAAACCAGGGGTCGTGAGTTCAACTTTCACTGGGGCCTGGATCCTTTATTTATGGGGTCTCGATGACCTCTAGATTTAACACAAACATGTTTTGTCATCATTGAAAGGACCAGTGAATCCTGGAAGACCGAAGACTGCCTGAAAACACCCAAGCTCAGAACCCTGGCTTCAGTTATTTGAAGAGTGTCTAGGGGAGACCCTGAAGAACAACCAACCAGGGCCAGGACCAAGGTTTTCAGAGTCATCATCAGACAAATGGTGTTTGCTGATGATGCAGCCTTGACACCGCACAACGAAGAGGATCTCCAACAGCTAAAGCCACTGGGCGCGATATATCATCAGCAAACAACATTTGTCTGATGATGACTGTTCAAACCCTGGCCCTGGCCCTGGTTGGTTGCTGGTCAGGGTCTCCCCTAGACACTCTTCAAACAACTGAAGCCAGTGTTCTGAGCTTGGGTGTTTTCAGGCAGTGCTCCTGACTGGCATCGGTCTTCCAGGATTCACTGGTCCTTTGGATGATGACGATAGGTGTTTGTGTAAGATCTAAAGGTCATCGAGACCCACAAATAAAGAATCCAGGCCCCAGTGAGAATTGAACTCACGGCCCCTGGTTTACAAGACCAGTGCTTTAACCACTGAGCTATGAGGCCTTACCTGTTGAGGAATATATTTGAACAACCTATTAATGTAAATAACAGAGGCGTGCACACCCAGCTTATTTACTTATGGCTTTTGCCATAGAGCAGTGCACTAAAGACACATTTCTGGTACACCTTGAGTTTGGGTTTCAAGCTCAGCTGGTTGTTGTCCCACTGTCTCTTGCTCTACTTGGCCGTCACGTGAGCAACAGGTTGTTGGTAACTGTGGAGGTCAGTGAAATGGTCGGTCACTATAAGCACTTTGTTGCCAATGGTGATGGCTGGTTGTGCATGGATGTCTTAATGGTTTTCCTAATGCCGATGGTCCATGCTGATCGACCCCTGGTTTACAAGACCAGTGCTCTCAGCTGGTTGTTGTCCTAAACTCTGTTGAACATCGCGCCCAGTGGCTTTAGCTGCTGGAGATCCTCTAAGTTGTGCGGTGTCAAGGCTGAATCATCAGCAAACAACATTTGTCTGAAGATGACTGTGCAAACCTTGGTCCTGGCCCTGGTTGGTTTTTGTTCAGTTTCATAACTGAAACCAGTGTTCTTGGGTGTTTTCAGGCAGTGTTCCTGTCAGTCTTCGGTCTTCCAGGATTCACTGGTCCTTTGGATGATGACGACACATGTTTGTTTGATGTCTAAAGGTCATCGAGACCCCATAAATAAAGGACCAAGGCCCCAGTGAGAATTGAACTCACGACCCCTGGTTTACAAGACCAGTGCTCTAACCACTGAGCTATGAGGCCTTACCTGATAGCCCTGATATTTGACTAACGGTTTAATGTTATTAACAGAGGACATATACTGAAGCTGCTGGGTGTGTACTCTGTTATTTACATTAATAGCTTGTTCAAATATTTGCTTCAACAGGTAAGGCCTCATAGCTCAGTGGTTAGAGCACTGGTCTTGTAAACCAGGGGCCGTGAGTTCCATTCTCACTCGGGCCTTGATCCTTTATTAATGGGGTCTCGATGACCTTTAGATCCTACACAAACATGTGTCATCATCATCCAAAGGACCAGTGAATCCTGGAAGACCAAAGGCTGATGCCAGACAGGAGAACTGCCTGAAAACACCCAAGCTCAGAACACTGGCTTCAGTTGTTTGTAGAGTGTCTAGGGGAGACCCTGATCAGCAACCAACCAGGGCCAGGACCAAGGTTTTCAGAGTCATCATCAGACACATGTTGTTTGCTGATGATGCAGCCTTGACACCGCACAACGAAGAGGATCTCCAGCAGCTAAAGCCACTGGGCGCGATATATCATCAGCAAACAACATTTGTCTGATGATGACTCTGAAAACCTTGGACCTGGCCCTGGTTGGTTGTTGTTCAGGGTCTCCACTAGACACTCTACAAACAACTGAAGCAAGTGTTCTGAGCTTGGGCGTTTTCAGGCAGTGCTCCTGTCTGGCATCGGTCTTCCAGGATTCACTGGTCCTTTGGATGATGACGATACGTGTTTGTGTAAGATCTAAAGGTCATCGAGGCCCCACAAATAAAGAATCCAGGCCCCAGTGAGAATTGAACTCACGACCCCTGGTTTACAAGACCAGTGCTCTAACCACTGAGCTATGAGGCCATACCTGCTGAGGAATCTATTTGAACAACCTATTAATGTAAATAACAGAGGCATGCACACCCAGCTTATTTACTTATGGCTTTTGCCATAGAGCAGTGCACTAAAGACACATATCTGGTACACCTTCAGTTTGGGTTTCAAGCTCAGCTGGTTGTTGTCCCACAGTCTCTGGCTCTACTTGGCCGTCACGTGAGCAACAGGTTGTTGGTAACTGTGGAGGTCAGTGAAATGCCAACCAAGGCCAGGACCAAGGTTTTCAGTCATCATCAGACAAATGTTGTTTGCTGATGATATATCGCGCCCACTGGCTTTAGCTGCTGGAGCTCCTCTTCGTTGTGCGGTGTCAAGGCTGAATCATCAGAAAACAACATGTGTCTGATGATGACTGTTGAACCTTGGTCCTGGCCCTGTTTGGTTGTTGTTCAGGGTCTCCACTAGATACTCTACAAAAAACTGAAGCCAGGGTTCTGAGCTTGGGTGTTTTCAGGCAGTTCTCCTGTATCTCATCAGTCTTTGGTCTTCCAGGATTCACTGGTCCTTTGGATGACGACGATACGTGTTTGTGTAGGATCTAAAGGTCATCAAGACCCCATCAATAAAGGATCAAGGCCCCAGTGAGAATTGAACTCACGCCCCCTGGTTTACAAGACCAGTGCTCTAACCACTGAGCTATGAGGCCTTACCTGATAGCCCTGATATTTGACTAACGTTTTAATGTTATTAACAGAGGACATATACTGAAGCTGCTGGGTGTGTACTCTGTTATTTACATTAATAGCCAGTTCAAATATCTTCCTCAGCAGGTAAGGCCTCATAGCTCAGTGGTTAGAGCACTGGTCTTGTAAACCAGGGGCCGTGAGTTCAATTCTCACTGGGGCCTTGATCCTTTATTTGTGGGGTCTCGATGACCTTTAGATCCTACACAAACATGTTTTGTCATCATCCAAAGGACCAGTGAATCCTGGAAGACCGATGCCAGACAGGAGAACTGCCTGAAAACACCCAAGTTCAGAACACTGGCTTCAGTTGTTTGTAGAGTTTCTAGGGGAGACCCTGAACAACAACCAACCAGGGTCAGGACCAAGGTTTTCAGAGTCATCATCAGACAAATGTTGTTTGCTGATGATTCAGCCTTGACACCGCACAACAAAGAGGATCTCCAGCAGCTAAAGCCACTGGGCGCGATATATCATCAGCAAACAACATTTGTCTGAAGATGACTCTGAAAACCTTGGTCCTGGTTGGTTGTTGTTCAGGGTCTCCCCCTAGACACTCTACAAACAACTGAAGCCAGTGTTCTGAGTTTTGGTGTTTTCAGGCAATGCTCCTGTCAGTCTTCGGTCTTCCAGGATTCACTGGTTCTTTGGATGATGACGAGACATGTTTGTGTAAGATCTAAAGGTCATTGAGACCCCACAAATAAAGGATCAAGGCCCCAGTGAGAATTGAACTCACGGCCCCTGGTTTACAAGACCAGTGCTCTAACCACTGAGCTATGAGGCCTTACCTGTTGAGGAACATATTTGAACAACCTATTAATGTAAATAACAGAGGCGTGCACACCCAGCTTATTTACTTATGGCTTTTGCCATAGAGCAGTGCACTAAAGACACATTTCTGGTACACCTTGAGTTTGGGTTTCAAGCTCAGCTGGTTGTTGTCCCACAGTCTCTTTACCTCATATCAGGGCATCAATTACTTTACTGCGTTCTTTCACGGCGGGGTTTATCTCCTCCAGAGCAGGTAGGTCCTCGATATTACCGATCGCTTCTGGGCTTTTCTCTGGAGTGGGTGACCTTAACCCTCTTTATTCATAGCTTTGAGATTCAGCTTGTAGCCCTCAGCAGAGACCCACACATAAAGGACCTTTGGATGATGACGACACGTTTGTTTGATGTCTAAAGGTCATTGAGACCCCATAAAGTAAGGATGAAGGCCCCAGTGAGAATTGACTCACGACCCCTGGTTTACAAGACCAGTGCTCTAACCACTGAGCTATGAGGCCTTTCGTGTTTATTAAGAAATTTGAACAACCTATTAATGCAAATAATAGAGGAGACAAACAACATTTGTCTGATGATGACTGCAAACCTTGGTCCTGGCCCTTGTTGGTTGCTGATCAGGGTCTCCCCTAGACACAAATAACTGAAGCCAGTGTTCCGAGCTTGGGTGTTTTCAGGCAGTTCTCCTGTCAGTCTCCAGTCTTCCAGGATTCACTGGTCCTTTGGAGGATGACTTCACATATTTGTGTAAGATCTAAAGGTCATCGAGACCCCATAAATAAAGGATCCAGGCCCCAGTGAGAATTGAACTCACGACCCCTGGTTTACAATACCAGTGCTCTAACCACTGAGCTATGAGGCCTTACCTGTGGAATAAAATATTTGAACAACCTATTAATGTAAATAACAGAGGAGCACACGCCCAGGATATTTACTTTTGGCTTTTGCGAAAGAGCAGTTTACTAAGGATAAATGCCTGGTACACCTTGAGTTTGGTGTTCAAGCTCAGCTGGTTGTTGTCCTAAACTCTGTCAACCATTGAGCCCACTGGCTTTAGCTCCTCGAGATCCTCTTTGTTGTGCGGTGTCAAGGTTGCATCTTCAGCAAACAACATCTGTCTGAAGATGACTGTGCAAGCCTTGATCCTGGTCCTGGTTGGTTGTTTTTCAGGCTCTCCCCACTTTCCCACCAACGGGAACCATGTTCCGGGCTGGTGCTGGGGCTCGTTGGCTCCAGGTTTCACCCTGGCACCAGTTGGTGTTGCAGCAGTGTTCATGGAGTCACGTCTGGTGATGAACAAGTCCAGTTGATGCCAGTGTGATGATACGGTCACTTCTGCCCGGTCCAAAGGTCATCGAGACCCCACAAATAAAGGATCCAGGCCCCAGTTAGAATTGAACTCACAACCCCTGGTTTACAAGACCAGTGCTCTAACCACTGAGCTATGAGGCCTAACCTGTCAGCAGTGAAAGTGTGTTGACATTTTAATGTTAAATAGAGAGGAGTACACACAAGAGGTGTTTGGTGACGGTGGAGCCAAGGTGAGTGAAATGTTCTGAGACTTTGTTGCCCATGGTGATGGCTGGTTGTGCAGGGACCGCCTGACCCAGGAGTATGGTTTCCTTGACGCTGATAGTCGGCCTGAACTACCTGCAGTGAATTAGCTGCTGGCGATCAAAGCTGCATCTTCAGCAAACAACTTTTCTCTTATGAGGACTGTGCACTGGTCCATTGGATGACGATACATATTTGTGTAAGGTCTTAAGTTCATCAAGGTGCAAATGTAGGTTTCAGGCCCCAGTGAGAATTTAACTCACGACCCCTGGTTTACAAGACCAGTGCTCTAACCACTGAGCTATGAGGCCTTTTACAGTCCCCTTGATCCCCTCTGCTTCAACATAACGTGGTAAATAAACGAGTCAAAACAAGCAGAAAAGGAGCATTTAGTGATTAGATCAGTTTATCTTCTGTGTCAGTACTTTGGTGTTACAGCAGTGTTCAGGAAGTCTAGTTTAGCGATGAACAAGTCCAGCTGATGCCAGTGTGATGATACATACGTACATTTGTGTATGGTCACTTTTGCCCAGTCCCAGAGACCCCACTAATAAAGATTTGAGGCCTCAGTGAGAATTGAACTCACGACCCCTGGTTTACTAGACCAGTGCTCTAACCACTGAGCTATGAGGCCCTACCTGTACATATGTAAATGTGAACATCGTTTTATTGGTAATGACAAAGGGAGGACACACCCTGCTACTGTACTCATGGCTTTTGTTTGGAATGAGAATGAGCCTCTGTGCCCTCAGTAATGACTTACAGCAAGAGAGCAACGTCATGACGTCACTGTAAATGTCTGTGTACGTCGTTGGACGTCGCTGCTCTCCTGGCAAACGCTAAAGCTAGCGCTAGCTTTAAGCACGGCAACAGCGGCGGATACGTTTTATTTTTTACATGTGTTGCCTCTCGCTTTGCTTTGTTAACCAAGCACGACCTATTCTGCGTATTATTTCCGGTCGAATTGATCGCTACGTTCGGTCATGTTTACGTCTCGTAGTAGCGCTGTTTTTACATATGGTGGTCATGACGTTTTAGTTGGTCTGCTTGGTCAGGATAATCCCTCCCCTGGCCCCTGACGTAGGCGGTTCGTATTTCCAGACCAGTTCAAACCCGGAGCTGCTCTGGAACCAGTTTTTCCATCCGGGAGACGGCTCTCTGGCGGTGGGAGATCAAAAAACTGGTTTGAAATGGGCACCAAGCCCCGATTTTGCGTCAGTGGGAAAGGGGTATCTATAACCTTCTTTTTTCTTATGACAAAATTAGTATTTTGAACCAATCACAGCAGTGCTCTGTCTGTCTTTCATTCTGTGCTCATGCCGACACAGGCCTGCTGACATGGGAGGAGTTATGCTCAGAATAGGTCAAGAATGCGTATCAGCAAAGGTGGAAACTATCGGTGCTGCTGTCCGTCGGTCTTCCAGGATTCACCGGTCCTTTGGATGACGAGACATGTTTGTATAAGGTCTTAAGTTCATCAAGGTGCAAATATAGGTTCCAGGCCCCAGTGAGAATTGAACTCACGACCCCTGGTTTACAAGACCAGTGCTCTAACCACTGAGCTATGAGGCCTTTTTCAGTCACAATGATCCCCTGTGCTTCAAAATAACGTGGTAAATAAACAAGTCACAACAAGCAGAAAAGGAGCATTTAGTGATTAGATTAGTTTATCAGCTTGCTGTAAGCAGAGACAGGCTACATGTTCCCATTAGCTAACGGTGCTTAATCTAACCTGGATGAGTGATTTATGGCCCTAACTTCATCATAAATGCATGCACAGTTAAAGGGAGATTTCGGTCACATTATATAGAGCCGGTGAGTGAGGCAAATCACTCAAAATTGAAAATGTTGAACTATACCTTTAAGCTTTATCCTTTATACAGGGACTTTTCTGTGTCGCAATCATTACTTTGGTGTTACAGCAGTTTTCAGCTTGTCATGTCTGGTGATGAACAAGTCCAGCTGATGCCAGTGTGATTATACAGACACACGTTTGTGTATGGTCACTTCTGCCTGGTCCAAAGGTCATCGAGACCCCACTAATAAAGATTTGAGGTCTCAGTGAGAATTGAACTCATGACCCCTGGTTTACTAGACCAGTGCTCTAACCACTGAGCTATGAGACCTAACCTGCTCATGTGTAAATGTGAACATCGTTTTATTGGCAAAAGGGAGATAACGTGGTAAATAAACAAGTCACAACAAGCGCAAAAGGAGCATTTAGTGATTAGATTAGTTTATCTTCTTGCTGTAAGCAGAGACAGGCTACATGTTCCCATTAGCTACCGGTGCTTAAGCTAACCTGGATGAGCAACTTATAGCCCAAACTTCATCATAAATGCATGCACAGTTAAAGGGAAGGTTTCTGTAGCCTTATAGTGAGCCGGTGAGTGAGGCAAATCGCTTCAAATTGAAAATGTTGAAGTATTCCTTTAAGCAATCAGGAAGTGGTCTGTGTCGCAATCAGTACTTTGGTGTTACAGCAGTGTTCAGGAAGTCAAGTTTAGCGATGAACAAGTCCAGCTGATGCCAGTGTGATTATACAGACACACTTTTGTGTAGGGTCACTTTTGCCCGGTCATCGAGACCCCACTAATAAAGATTTGAGGTCTCAGTGAGAATTGAACTCACGACCCCTGGTTTACTAGACCAGTGCTCTAACCACTGAGCTATGAGACCTTACCTGTCCATGTGTAAATGTGAACATCTTTTTATTGGTAATGACAAAGGGAGGAGGACACACCCTGCTACTGTACTCATGGCTTTTGTTTGGATTGAGAATGAGCCTCTGTGCCCTCAGTAATGACTTACAGTTACAGCAGTGGAATAAGTGAGATAGATAAAGCAGTTGTTGAGATTCTCTTCGTTGTGCGGTGTCAAGGCTGCATCGTCAGCAAACAACATTTGTCTGATGATGACTCTGAAAACCTTGGTCCTGGTCCTGGTTGGTTGTTGCTCAGGGACTTTCCAACGAACGGGAACCAAGTGCCAGTTTCGGGCTGGTGCTGGCGCCAGTTCGCCACGTTTCACAATGGTATAAGTTGCAACCCGCTTCGTTTCCCAGAGGCTAGAGCTGGCAAGAGAGCAACGTCATGACATCACTGTAAATGTCTGTGTACGTCGTCAGACGTTGCTGCTCTTCTGGCAAACGCTAAAGCTAGCGCTAGCTTTAAGCACAGCAACAGCGGCGGATACGTCTTATTTTTAAATTTGTTGCCTCTTGCTTTGCTTCGTTAACCAAGCACAACCTATTCTGCGTATTATTGCCGGTCTGCTAGTTAGTTGGTCTGCTTGGTCAGGATAATCCCTCCCCTGGCCCCTGACGTAGGCGGTTCACATTTCCAGACCAGTTCAAACCCGGAGCTGCTCTGGAACCAGTTTTTCCAGCCGGGAGACGGCTCTCTGGCAGTGGAAAACCAAAAAACTGATTTGAAATGGGCACCAAGCCCCGATTTTGCGTTGGTGGGAAAGGAATCAAAGAACCCTAGTGCCAGTTTCGGGCTGGTGCTGGCGCCAGTTTGCCACGTTTCACAATGGCATGAGTTGCAACCCGCTTCGTTTCCCATCTGAAAAGAGTTAGGAAATATTTATCAATCCAAATAAAAGATATGGTCATTTAAGTTTGATAAACCTTACCGAAATTTGGTTTCAGTGAGTTGGACAATGTTCTGGTTCTTATGACCAGATCAAAGCTGCATCTTCAGCAAACAACTTTTCTCTGATGAGGACTGTGCACTTGTCCTTTGGATGACGAGTTAACCCTAACCCTAAGCAAGCAGGAAGTGGTCTGTGTCACAATCATTACTTTGGTGTTACAGCAGTTTTCAGCTTGTCAAGTCTGGTGATGAACAAGTCCAGCTGATTATACAGACTCACGTTTGTGTAGGGTCACTTCTGCCTGGTTCCAAAGGTCATCGAGACCCCACTAATAAAGATTTGAGGTCTCAGTGAGAATTGAACTCACGACCCCTGGTTTACTAGACCAGTGCTCTAACCACTGAGCTATGAGACCTTACCTGTCCATGTGTAAATGTGAACATCTTTTTATTATATATAGAGTATTATGTATAGAGGCTTGCTACAATAAATGATCTGAATGGGTTTTTCAGCAAACATTTAAAAAAATAAGTATTAGGGACTACTTAGACCATATAAAATTGACAGCAAAGTGCATAATATGTGAGCTTTAAAATCAATCTTTGTCACTATCTTCCATTATACGTGGACATGTGGCATGCTGCTCATTCAAATAGTGGAGATTTTTCTTTAAAAGAAGATTTTTTTGTCATTTTTATGCTTTATTAGACAGTTGTGGAGAACAGAGATGAAATGGGGTAGAGAGGGGAATGACATGCAGAGAACAACCCTGGCTGGATTCGAACCCGGGTCTGCTGTGAAGAGGACTGAGACTCTATGGGGGATGTGGTGTGTGTGTGTGTGGGTGGGGGGAGGGGGGAGGAGTTGGGGGGCACTTTCTAACCATTACACCATGAGCTTCCCTTATAGTTTAGATTCAGTTGTTATTTCCCCTGTACTTCATGTTTCAACATGCAGAAAACTCAACAACTGCTTTCTCACTTCCTCCACTGCATTTGTCAGTCATTACTGAGGGCACAGAGGCTCATTCTCAATCCAAACAAAAGCCATGAGTACAGTAGCAGGGTGTGGCGTCCCTTTGTCATTACCAATAAAATGATGTTCACATTTACACATGAGCAGGTTAGGTCTCATAGCTCAGTGGTTAGAGCACTGGTCTAGTAAACCAGGGGTCGTGAGTTCAATTCTCACTGAGACCTCAAATCTTTATTAGTGGGGTCTCGATGACCTTTGGACTGGGCAAAAGTGACCATACACAAACGTGTGTCTGTATAATCACACTGGCATCAGCTGGACTTGTTCATCGCTAAACTTGACTTCCTGAACACTGCTGTAACACCATGGCCGTGTCCGGACTGCCATACTAATGTCCTACTCATACTCATTTTGACTTCAATTTGTTTCATAACTCCTCCCATGTCAGCAGGCCTGTGTCGGCATGTGCACAGAATGTAAGACAGACAGAAGCTCCATTCCAATAGTAGTTGCACTTCCCCTCGTTCATTTACCCTCAGCCCTTGGTATGACGTAACAGCATACGTTGCACGGAGGGAACTTGGAGCGCGGAGGGAGACTGGGCGGGGGAGGAGCGGGGGATACAAATGGAACCCACTTGCCCTTGTAGTCGCAATGGACCGTCAGTTACATAGGTAGTTCTGAATGCAAGTAATACAGAATTATAACATTCTGCTAAGGTAGCCTATTTTGCAGAAAGCCATTTCCATAGCATAACAAACATTGAATTTCGACACGGTAACTCAGATTATCAAGATATTGTTACTTACACATGTAAATTGTTTGCTCCGACATATTTTCTTATTCATGTTAGTTTCAACCAAAAACATTTGTTTTAAATAGTCCTCTAATTGGCAGCCATCGGTGTTATAGCAGCAATGTGTAAACTGCAATAAATCCGTGCAACGTATGCTGTTACGTCATACCAAGGGCTGAGGGTAAATGAACGAGGGGAAGTGCAACTGCTATTGGAATGGAGCTTCTGTCTGTCTTTCATTCTGTGCACATGCCGACACAGGCCTGCTGACATGGGAGGAGTTATGCTAAGAATAGGTCAAGAATGCGTATCAGCAAAGGAGGAAACTATCCGTCGGTCTTCCAGGATTCACTTGTACTTTGTATGACGACACATTTTTGCGAAAGGTCTTAAGTTCATCAAGACCCCACAAATATAGGTTCCAGGCCCAGTGAGAATTGAACTCACGACCCCTGGTTTACAAGACCAGTGCTCTAACCACTGAGCTATGAGGCCTTTTACAGTCTGTGCGATCCCCTGTGCTTCAAGATAACGTGGTAAATAAACAAGTCACAACAAGCGCAAAAGGAGCATTTAGTGATTAGATTAGTTTATCTTCTTACTGTGAGAGAAGACAGGCTACACATAATAAAGGGAAGGTTTCTGTCGCCTTATATTGAGCCGGTGAGTGAAAATTGAAAATGTTGAGCAATCAGGAAGTGGTCTGTGTCGCAATCAGTACTTTGGTGTTACAGCCGTGTTCAGGAAGTCAAGTTTAGCGATGAACAAGTCCAGCTGATGCCAGTGTGATTATACAGACACACTGTGGTGTCGGGTCACTTTTGCCCGGTCGAGACCCCACTAATAAAGATTTGAGGTCTCAGTGAGAATTGAACTCACGACCCCTGGTTTACTAGACCAGTGCTCTAACCACTGAGCTATGAGACCTAACCTGCTCATGTGTAAATGTGAACATCGTTTTATTGTTAATGACAAAGGGAGGAGGACACACCCTGCTACTGTACTCATGGCTTTTGTTTGGATTGAGAATGAGCCTTTGTGCCCTCAGTAATGACTGACAAATGCAGTGGAGGAAGTGAGAAAGCAGTTGTTGAGTTGTCTGATTGTTGAAACAAAGCTCTAATGTCGTTGTTATAAAGCACCAGATGTTGTTCACTGTCGACCTCCCGGTTTCCACTTTGCCTCAGTGTGTGTCTGATGAATCCTTGTGAAAAGTTTTGAACTTATTAGAGAGTTGTTAGAATAATGAAGTTCAGGGAAAAAAACAACTAAATCCCAACTAGGAAGCTCATGGTGTAGTGATTAGAGAGTGCCCCCCCCCCCACACACACACACACACACACACCATGGAGGCTCAGTCCTCTTCACAGCAGACCCGGGTTCGAATCCAGCCCGGGTCGTTCTCTGCATGTCATTCCCCATTTAGTCTCTGTCTCTCCACAACTGTATAATAAAGCAGGAAAGTAAAAAAAAATAAAATAATAATAATTATTATGTTTTAGTGACAAAGATTGATTTTAATGTGTTCGTACAGAGAGAACAAGCTGATCAGGCAGATCCCAATGGAACACATCTGTCTGGAGACTGACTCCCCGGCACTGGGGCTCGACAAACACGTGAGTTTGAAAAATAAAATCCAAATGCATAATTATAATGCTGCTAGTTGTGGAAGTTATAGTAGTATTAGTATTATTATTTTTTTGTATTATTAATATTTTTATTATTTTCTTAAACAAAACAATCACAGACAACATATACATACACCACAAGACAACAAACTCACAGGACAATACAAAATACAACACAGGAGGGGGGGGAGGAGGGTGCAGATCCATACTTTAAAATAAATTCATTTAAATGTCCAGTTTCTTAATTTCATACTTAATAAAGTTCCAGGGTCCTTCTTTACCACAGTCATTGAGAGCTGATGCTGCCCGCTCCATTGACAGGAGGTCTATAGTAGTAATATTGAAGTAGGCTAGATTATGTTGTACAATTAGTAACAATATTAGTAGAAGTGATTGTAATTGCAGCAGTAGTCCAGCGTATATTTCCTTTTAATAAACAATAATAAATAACAATAAAAAAATGTTGCGTTAAAGGAACAGCCTCTTGTTACCATGTTACAGTAACATGCTGATAGACATTATTCTAATGGAAACATTGTAATGCAGAGATAGTGTGACAGTAACAGTGGTGCAATTTTTAAAACCAAAAGCAAAGAGACACAATTTGTTTCAACATTTAAAGCAATCTTTAATTAGCTGGAAAATGTATCGTCACAAAACTCAAATCAGGGCAGAAAATAAATGCATATAATTAAAACAATATATAGAGAATTCGACTTTCAAAAGATCTAAATGCATTATGTTTATATGCCATGACAAAGCCTCCTCTCTTTTGCTAAAGTTTTTTTGGGGAGACTGTGGCTCAGTTGGTAGAGCGGGTCGGCTGATGATCAAAGGGTTGGAGGTTCGATTCCCGCCCTGCCACCTGTGTCATAGTTGTTGTGTTCTTGGGCAAGACACTTCACCCACCTTGCCTCGTGTGAATGTCAATAGTTATCCTGCTATCGGTGTGTGAATGTGTGTGGGAATGGAAAACAGGTCCCCCTTGCAAAAGAGTCTTTGGTCTCAATGGGATATACCTGTATAAATAAAGGTAAAGAAGGTATTTATTGTTTAATCTTTTTTATCCCCTGTCTCTCCCAGGAGAGGAATGAGCCCTGTAACATCGTTCTATCCTGCAGATACATCGCCGACGTCAAAGGTTTATCGCCACAAACCGTTCAGCTCGTCACTGCTCAGAACGCACACAGACTTTTCCCCAAGGCTAACAGACGCTAACAGGTGCTACTGCTAACACTCACAAACTAATGCCTTTAGTTTAGAGAACAAATAATGCTTTTTTTAGAAGCATAAAAATGACAACGTTTTACCAAAAATGCTATACAAAGAAATGTATGAATTGCAGTGTGAAGGGTTTTGTGACAGGTTTAAAGTTTGTATTGTGTTAGAAAATACACAAGTTCCCTGCAATGCGAGATTTGGCCTGAAGGTGGCGCCAGATGAGCTTTATCTTTTTTTAGCAGATAATTCAGAAAGCTGAATTCTACAAGCATTTCATCACCATAGGCTTCTGTACTTTGTCAGGTTAATACTTGTTGAACGAGTATAATTGTATGATAAGATATTTCTATGATGAAGTGTCATGTTCCCTGTTTACAGAAATAAAACACTGAAAGTCAAGGTGTGTTCAGGTTGGTTTGGGCTCGTCGGGGTCAGTCGTTTACGCCAGCTGGGAATAATCTGGAAAACACAAACAGACAAAGTTTTTATTTTATTTTATTTTATTTTATTTTATTTTATTTTATTTTATTTTATTTTATTTTATTTTATTTTATTTTATTTTGTTTTATTTTATTTTATTTTATTTTATTTTATTTTATTTTATTTTATTTTATTTTATTTTATTTTATTTATATTTTATTTTTATATAGTGGGCGTCCTGGGGAAATGCACCTGTTGGAAGACCAAGAAGAAGAAGTACTATAGAATAAATAACTAAAAACATCTTCGCCTCATCACTTGATATTGTGGAAAGACTTGAGGAATTGGTGGTTTATATATAGTACAGCTCCGGAAAAATTAAGAGACCACTCCAAATGTTCAGTGTCTCTTGTTTTACTCTTTAGAGGCATATGTTTGACTAAAATTAACATTTTTATTTTATAATATACACTACTGACAACATTTCTACCAAATTCACAATACAAATATTGTCATTTAGAGCATATTCAATAAGTAATGTAGAGATCAAGATTTAAGAAAAATTCAGACTGGTCTCTCAATTTTTTCCAGGGCTGTATATACATAAAATATATGGATGGGTTTTCTTTATAAAGTTATTTCATCCAGGCTCTCAAAACTACTCAGATGTATTAATATTGTGGCGCTCGTGGCTTGGTGGTCAGGGTGTTTCCCCCCGGGCCCTGCAGCAGACCCGGGTCAGTTCTCTGCATGTCTTGCCCTCTCTGCCCCACTTCAACTCTGTCTCTCCAAAAACCTAAAAACAATCTAATAAAAACAAAAATGCTCCAGAAATAATCTTAAAAAAAAGGAGTAATAATCTTATGATGGAAATATTGTAGAGGTTAACACACGTTGCAATAAACCACAAACACAAATACACACGCACGCACACACACACACACACACGCACACACAAACACACACACACACACACACACACACACACACACACACTCATTCTCTTACAGCTCTCTTCAAAGTGCCTTCTCTCGGTGGGCTTGGCGGGGGCAGGTTTGTCCCGGCAGGCGGCCCGGCGCTGGGGTCCCGTGGTCAGAGCGGTGAGGAGGACCGGGCTGGTTCTCAGGTGGCTGCTGTAGTGTCTCCTCTGGCTCCGGTCCCACGACTGACGGGGGTCCATCTCCACCTTACATTAAATTACATTAAATTACGTTTCATTACATTTGAACTGATGTTTTGTAAATGCATTTTAACTGTTTTTTTTGGTGGTTTTTGATTGTTTTAACTGCACTTGTTTTTATTGGAAAGTGTATTGGGACCGTGTACCATGGTGATTTTGCACTTTAAATAATAAATTGATTGATTGATTTTATTTGCATTACATTACATTACATTACACTATATTACATTTTATTAAGCCGACATTTTACACCTCTGTGTAAAATGTTTCTCTTTACCAGCTTATTGTGTATTTGATGTATTTGCGTTGTATATTGTGTATGAATTGTTGTATTTGTTTCTCGGCATCATTGCAAATGAGGGTCACACCCTCAATGATATCTCGAGTATAAATAAAGGTTAAAAAAAAATAAAAGAAACGTTTATCCAAAGCGACTTCAATTAAAGGCCTACTTCACCGGTTTGAATATGAAGGTGTATTGAATTCTGAGATCCTATGTAGTATAAATGTGCGAAAAAAATTGAAATCGGTTCATCCTAGCCTGAGAAAAGGCAGAAAGAGTTTTTTTTTTTAACCCTATATTTCTCTTTCTCGTGACATCACAGAAAGAGAAATATAGGGTTAAAAAAAAACTTACTTTGTAAATATTACTGTGATGGCTTTTACTGTGACATCACAGTAATATTTACAAAGTACGTTTTTAAGTGCATTCAACCATGAAAGTACAAACTCAGAACAACAAGAATCCCGTAAGTAAGTAAGTAAGTAAGTAAGTAAGTAAGTAAGTAAGTAAGTAAGTAAGTAAGTAAGTAAGTAAGTAAGTAAGTAAGTACTATAGCTTTACAAACCTTACACCAGGTCTCCCTTTGTAGGTTCCTCTCTAGAATGGCCCCCTCCTCAGAACCAGACATTTTCGCTTTTTTTGTTAGCCTATAATAATGTAGGCCTAACCCTTATTTTTTAGTCGGTAGCGTCCTCCGAATAAAAATAATAATTCTCAACAGTATAATTTAAATGAAAATTAAGATAATGTAAAACAATGTGAAGTATAAGATAAGAGATTACAATAATAAAATAAAATAAATCGGCTTTAGTTTACTTTAGTTTTCTCTTTTTTTTTTCCTATCTTAAATGATCCAAAGTGTAGTCAGCTTGTGATGCTTGTGTTTCCATGTGAACAGGAAACGTACACCAAAGATCTTCTATGTTTGAAAAGAGGTGTTACTCTGTTGAAAATTAAAAGGCACATTAGTTTCGTTTTTTGACATAGCCAGGAATGTCCATACAAAAGTTGTCAATATAGCTTTGCCACTTTTCATTAAAAGTTGGATCTTTGATGCCTTTTTAACCTTCATTTTTACTTTTTTGCTGGCTACGTCAATAGTTGTGTTCCATTTGCGACTGTGAGGAACTTATTAATGTTCATGAAACTTTTCGTCTGATGATTATAAATGACCTGTAACAGCAAATGAGTGTACAAAAAAGTAAGTGAACCAACTTAAAATTTCTGAAATAAATAGTCATGGTTATAATAGATACGATTATGATATCTGGTATAAGAATCAGTATTGGAATCTGCAGGATAGATATTAAAATCCAGATATTGGAAATCAAATTTGAACTGAAAAAGGTGGATTGTTGCATTTCTACCAAAGGATTAATCCCAAAAACAAAATAACTTTATTCGTCTCGGTGCCTGAAAACATTGACAGAGTGAGATGTCGCGTCCCTTACTCCCCAAACACCGAGGTCTGTTATCTGATCATCCTGAGACAGACCTAAATAAAACAGAGGGATATCAGGTCCTACAAGTATAATCACCAAAAACAAAAACTATGGTTGCGTTCCGAATCGCATACTTTCTACTATATAGTATGTAGAAAAAAGATTTAGGATGTCCCGATTCTTGTGGCCAGATTTAGGATGGTTAGAAGAAGTACCCGGATGTCCTACTTCATGCGGCCAAGATTGTTAGTGTTGAAAACTGCATCCTATTTGGGCGATTCTGACCCACAATCCAGTGTGCACGTGAAGTGACGTCACATCGACGAAGCCTACGTATGAAAACAAACGGGGATGCGACGGATATAAAAGCAAGAGGCAAGACCAAGGCGTAATGTTATGATGAAATAAGAGAGTAAAGTGTGTCCCAATAGTATGCCTACTGCATCCTAACTAGATTATTTTTATCGTCGGATGTAGTATGTAGAATAGAAAAAAGAAAGAGTATGCGATTCGGAACGCAACCATAGACACAATGAGATTCAACATTTAAAGGACTCTTTGATTAGCTGGAAAATGTATCATCACACAGCTTAAAACAGGGCAGAAAATAAATAGCATATAAATGAAACAATAAACAGAAACACAGAGTTTATTTTTTCATCAGTTTTACATTCTGTATTTCCTACCTATTGTAATGTGTCTGTCTGTTAGGCCTATGTAAACACATTGGCAAAATACCAGTTTACAGAGCCTAGGCTGAGTATTAACACTGGATTTTATTCAGGCGCACACACAGTAGGGACAGGTAGCGGATCATGAGGGCAGATATTGGCTCAGGTGGTAGAGCGGGTCGGCCGATGATCAAAGGGTTGGAGGTTCGATCCCCGCCCTGCCACCTGTGTCATAGTTGTTGTGTCCTTGGGCAAGACACTTCACCCACCTTGCCTCGTGTGAATGTCGATAGTTAGCCTGCTGCTATCGGTGTATGAATGTGTGTGTGAATGGTAACGTGGGAAAGGAAAACAGGTCTCCCTGGCAAAAGAGTCTTCGGTCTCAATGGGATTTACCTGTATAAATAAAGGTTAGATCCATATTCCCTGATGGTTTTGACAACAAGCATTCTCCAGAATCCCTGAGTCAACCTTTAACAGCTTGGACAACAACTACAAAAAAATCTAATATATATTTTGCTTAGAGTTATAGGCCTAGAAAAAAATGGCAAATATTTACTATAAACTTTATGAGGCCTTTGTTACCTTGGTACGCTAGGTGATTGCTTATACACTTGCTTTACGGTAAATAGCCTACCTACCGCCTCTGCCACTGGGTCAAACTATAATTGGGATTAACAGATAAAGGCCTGCTGAACATATGGGACGGGCTAATTGGAGTATAGCTTACATGGACCGGGCAAGCAACCAAGCAAGGAAAAATGCAACAAGTGAAGTCATTATTCATGTTGTGTTTACGTCTCATAACATGTGATGGGTTTAGGCTATGACTTAAAGGTTAAAGTGTTAAGAGGCCAACCACACAGTATACCATTCACAACCTACCATATACACACACCACACACACCAACACACAACACACCACACACACACACACATAGAAAACACACACACACACACACATAGGAAACACACACACACACATAAAATACACACACACACTCACACACAGACAAGGATATATTCATTCAACACACACACTTGCACATCAGGGATTCCACGTTTCCACATGTCACAGATTACCATTCACAAACTAACCATACACACACATACACACACACACACACACACACACACACACACACACACACACACACACACACACACACACACACAACACACACACACCTAGGGAAAATAATACACACACACAGGCAAATACACACACACACACACACACACACACACATACACACACAGAGGCAACCACATACCCAACATACGCAGTAGTAACGGATACTACAAGCTCGAGCTGCTCTACCATTGGCTAGTGAGCATCGGAAGGGGCCGCGTGTCAGAGCCGGTCGGATGAACAAAAGAGAGAGAGAGAGCGAGAAGAGAGAGAGAGAGAGAGAGAGAGAGAGAGAGAGAGAGAGAGAGAGAGAGAGAAGACGAGCGAGCGAGCGAGAGAGAGGGTGAGAGATACACACACACAGACAGAGGGAGAGAGAGAGAGAGAGAGAGGGAGAGAGATACACACACAGACACAGAGAGGGAGAGAGATACACACACAGAGACAGAGGAGAGAAAGACACACACACACAAAGAGGGATAGAGAGAGAGGAGGAGACGAGAGAGCTAAAGAGACAGAGAGAGGCGAGCAGAGAGGCAGCAGTTGGTTTAGAAGAGCCGGGTAGAGCGTGCAGAGGGTTTTTTACTGTGACTCACGCCTGTTGAAGTAGGTTGTGTGTTGTAATCTATTCTCTGACTGGCTCTTAGCATAGGCCTATCAGTCATTCATGTAGCCTATTTTAAACCATCGTAGGGGATTACCGGTTTTCACATGTGAACGAATGAGGAAATAACTGCTCTGTCTGTGTTCACTTGCCATCGCTTCCTGCCTCGCCCGTGATGCCCTAAAATAAAAAGGAGACTGATTTTAAAGTATCACACACACCCCACGCACGCGCGCGCACACACACACACACACACACACACACACACACACACACACACACACACACACACACACACACACGCGCGCGCGCATCAGACAGCATCAGTCATCATGGTTGCCGGCGAGCTCGTGCAGGAGGAGTATCTGCGCGTGGATAGCAACGCCGGCGCACCTGACGACATCACGGTCGCCAGGAAGACAAGTCTGGCTCTGGAGGGTGTAGAGGAGAGGCGGCCACGGGGACATACGTAGCCGCAAAAACGACACCAGAGGCCGGCGTGGAAACCGACCGAGACTGGGCCCTCCTGGAGCTCGACAGAGAGAAGGATGAAAGAGAGAGAGAGGCTATGTTGCCCAACGGAGGACAAGAAGAAGAGGGGGATGATGGAGAAAGCTAGAGACGAGGCTATACGGGCGCCGGTTCGCCGTGCTCGTGGTTTTCAGCTTGTATTCTCTAGTGAACGCGTTCCAATGGATTCAATACAGCATCATCACCAACGTGTTCATGCACTACTATGGCGTCACCAGCGACAAGGTGCGTGGGCCGAGTGTGTATGTGTGTGTGTGTTTGTATTAGTTGTGTGTGTGTGTGTGTGTGTGTGTTTGTGTTTGTATTTGTATTTGTGTGTGTGCGTGTGTGTGTGTGTGTGTGTGTGCGTGTGTTTGCATTAGTGTGTGTGTGTGTGTTTGTATGTTGTGTGTGTTGATGTGTGTGTGTGTTTGTATTTGTGTGTGTTGTGTGAGGTGCTGTTCAAAGTCAGTCTCCCCACTCTATTTCTTTCTCTTCTCTCTCTCTCTCTCTCTCTCTCTCTCGTCTCTGACACAAAGACACTCACTCGACACACTTCTTTTGATTTCTCTCTCTCTCTCTCTCTAATCTCTCTCTCTCTTACTCTCTCTTCTCTCTCTCTCTCCTCACTCCTGTCTATTATCATACTGTATGGAATGTAAAGCCACCGAGGCAAATGTCTGTGTGATATTGTGCTATAGCCACAATAAACTGATTTGATTGATTATTCCTCTCTGCTCGAAAAACCCTAATATAAATCTATCATTTCTATCATCCAGGTGGATGGCTGTCTATCGTGTACATGTGCCTCGTGCCTCTCATCTTCCCGGCCACCTGGCTGCTGGACCGCCGCGGTCTGCGACTCACGGCCCTGCTGGGCGCCGGGCTCAACTGCGCAGGCGCGTGGCTGAAGTGCGCGAGCGTGAGCCCAGAGCGCTTCGGCGTCACCATGACAGCGCAGGTGATCTGCTCCGTGGCGCAGGTGAGTGGATGACGTGACATGGATTTGTTTTTTTGTGTGTGTGTGTGTGTGTGTGTGTGTGTGTGTGTGTGTGTGTGTGTGTGTGTGTGTGTGTGTGTGTGTGTGTGTGTGTGTGTGTGTGTGTGTGTGTGTGTGTGTGTGTGTGTGTATATGGTGGATGACTTGACATGGCTTTTTTTTTGTGTCCGAGCGTCAAACAAATATTTAAAAAATATGTAGTCTGCCACCAAACATGACAAGGGAGGGTGGGTGGGGGGGAGTTGGAGAGAGAGAGAGAGAGAGAGAGAGAGAGAGAGAGAGAGAGATAGGGGAGTATGTAGGCCTATGTGTGTGTGTGTTGGAGAGAGGGGAGAGAGGGGGGAGTATGTAGGCCTATGTGTGTGTGTTTTGAGAGAGAGGGAGAGGGGGGGAGTATGTAGGCCTATGTGTGTGGTGTGTGTGAGAGAGAGCGAGAAGGGGGGGAGTTGTAGGCCTATGTGTGTGTGTGTTTGAGGAGAGAGGGAGAGAGGGGAGTATGTAGGCCTATGTGTGTGTTGTGAGGAGAGGGGGGGAGTGTGTAGGCCTATATGTGTGTGTGTGTGTGTGTGTTGTTGTTCTGACCATGTTGCTTTAAACGTAGACACAATGAACATTAATGTTATCCAACACTCACATGTTCTATGTTTTCAAGCAAACATGAACAGCTCATTCGGTGTGACTGTCTCAACCACGTGTTAAAAATAAATATCAAAGACAAAATAACAATAACATTTAATAAACATAAGTAGCAAACATAGTACCAATTTGAATATTTATTTTTAACCTTTTTCTGGTCATCTGTGTCCATCCAGGTGTTCATCCTCGGCCTGCCTTCACGCCTCGCCTCGGTCTGGTTCGGCCCGCGAGAGGTTTCCACGCCTGCGCCGCCGCTGTGCTCGGGAACCAGGTATGTGCTATAGAGGCTAATAATCTCTCTCTCTCTCTCCCTATCGCTCTCTCTCTCTTTCTTTATCTCTCTCTCTTTCTTCTTTCTTTCTTTCTCCCTCTCTGTGTTTCTCTACCGCTCTCTCATCTCTCTCTCTTTCTTTCCCTCTTTCGCTCACTCCATCTCTCCCCCTCTCTCTCTCTCTCTCTCCCTCCCTATCGCTCTCTTTCTTTAGCTCTCTCTCTCTCTCCCTCTCACACAGGTATGTGCTATATAGGCCTATAGCTTTGTATGTTCTCTCTCTCTCTCTTTCTCTCCCCTCACTCCCTTGCTCTCCCCCTCTCTGTCTTTCTCTCTCTCTCTCTCTCTCTCTCTCTCTCTCTCTCTCTCTCTCTCTCACACAGGTATGTGCTATATAGGCCTATAGCCTGTGTATGTTCTCTCTCTCCTCTCTCCCTCTCTCTCTCCATCTCTCCCCCCCCCCTCTCTGCTCTCACACAGGTATGTGCTATAGGCCTAATGATAGCCTCTGGATGTTCATAAATGTCTGCTTGAAGGTACACAGTGTAGTTTCAGGGAGGGGGGTTTGTTTACATTGGCAGAGCCCGCTGTTAATTATGAGACGAGATGGAAGAATTAGGGCAAAATACATGGAAAAAAAATGCATAGGCCACAGACCACTCAAAGGATAATTGTTTTACTGTGCATTATAAGTTAAACAGTACAAAATAATACACTATTTACTGTCAATATAAACATTATTATCGAATAATGAATGTAGAGATTTTAATTTAAATAAAGATTACCTGATAGAATATGAGATGGAAGAGTGAACGCAAAATAAAATAAAAAAAAGCACATTTAGGCCTACCACACCAATGATTATCGTTTTACTCAGGGTCGCCATAAAGGGTAGAAAGTGGGAAAGCTTCTAGGCCCAGCCCTTGGGGGCCCATGGTCTTCAGAGGCCAAGAACCTAACTGAGCCTAACATTGTTTTAACAGAATATTCACTATAACCATTTAAAACTTGGTACAATTTGAAAAATGTTCCATGAGTTTCATGTCACATATGAACATACTGCATAGACCAAGCCAGGTGTCGCACCATAAGGATGTAGTCTGACCTGTTCTTTACTGCACCAGCATTAGGCAACATCTGTAATAGTGTCCTTTGTTGTTGCCTGCTCTTGTGATAAACCTAGTGAATACTCAAGAAAATCAATGTTATTTTGTAAAAATCTGTTGAATATTAAGCAATTGCGTGAGTTTTAGGGTATTACAATAAATTGGTAAGTAAGTCAGAAATGTGCTACTATGTTTAAAAACATATACAGTATAGTAATCACAAAAGAGTCATTTTTCTCACTTGAGCTCCTGCTCCCCAAACTCTCGCTGCATGTCCCTAGTTGATAAGATAGTTAGTCTATCTACAAATACATGTATGTGTTTATTTAGGGATGAGCGGACACACACACATTGATACAAGTAAAGTATGAGTTAAGGGGGGCCCATTGACTGGAGGTTTTCAGGGGCCCAGCCACTTGTGTAGGCGGGCCTGGTTGTGGTGGCAGGAGTCAAGGAGCTTTAAACTCCTGTGTTTTTTTGT
>CM047522.1:25185871-25280871 GCA_026122265.1 Ammodytes dubius | reverse complement strand
CACACATACACCGGCATTTTGGCAGAAATATACAAATGCAGGAGAAGTACACACATACTGTATATGCACACACACATCAGCTCACACCTATGGAAATGCCAACACAAATGTTACATAGTACACTGTTTATGTGCAGCTTTTGTCCCAAACACACACACACACACACACACACACACACACACACACACACACACAGTAGTAGTAGTGGGTAGCGTGAAAAACTGGGACTCTAACACTGTTGTTAAAAATTAATCAGATAACCTAGTGTGTATTTCTTCTTCTTCTAGACCTTCTAGATCCATGTCTATGTACTCTGTATTATATTGTATAGTATTATATTGTACGTTCTTAGGAAACTCTTCCTTGTAACAGACTCTGTATATGTGTCGTTTTATTGCATTTTATTGTGTTTTTTTTTATGTGAAGCGCTTTGTGACCCTGGTCTGTGAGAGGCGCTATATAAATAAACTTTACTTACTTACTTACTTATTTTCCTTGGTCGTGTGTTCACAGAATGACGACTCTGATCGTGTACGTCCTGTCGTTTCTGGGAATGATCGTCTTCACCTTCACTCTGGATCTCAACAACATCTTACTGGTGTTCTTCACTGCTGGAGCCCTCGGGTAACAATCACTCACCCACCTCACTCAATTAATAATTACAGAACGCTTACAGAGTCAATACAAGTTTTCCGCAATTTTGCAAAGTTAAATTTTTCTAGGACGTCGCTTTCACATTCCAAATTATTCACTTTTTCGTACCGTTCATTTAGATAGATAGATAGATAGATAAATACTTTATTGAGGAGGAGAAATTCAGGTGTCCAGCAGCAGATAAAAACATATCCATCCATCATACAAGCATTAATAATTACAATTACATAGACCTAAACAATATTAAACTACTAAAAAACTAAAATACTAAAAACTACTACCAATGGTAACTAAAGTGCACATGCATTATTTTAGAGTCCTGTTGTATAGTCCGGGTGAGATTTGCGTCTCACCCGGTGTGCAACTGCCTTTACTGTTATATTTACAATAGTTTAAATAGTATTAAGTCAATAGTGAATAGTGGAGTGTATGTAAGAATCACTAACTCACCTCCTTACATTATAGTGGAGCACATTTTTGATACAAGAATGGACAAACTTAACGGCCTTACAACGTGTTTTTATATATAGTGGGCGTCCTGGGGAAAATGCACCTGTTGGAAGACCAAGAAGAAGAAGTACTATAGAATAAATAACTAAATACATCTTCACCTCATCACTTGATATTGTGTAAAAGACTTGAGGCAGTGGTGGATGATGCCATGTTTAGTAACTATAGCTTCTTGTCCCTGAAGGCCACCGTAGCTTCTGTAAACAGCTGACATTGAGGCTGCAGTTTGACTTATATAACTAATCACTACTGCTTTCAAAACAAACAGCCTGAACTGTTTAAGGTTTAAACACACCTGCTGTATGGGGGATTGAGCCAGCTGTTTACATATAAATACAAATCCATCCAGAAAATACCGAGACCATCAGTCCACCATTATATATAGTTTTTCTTAATGCCTTTGTCATGGGGTATACGCTCACCCAGGAACAACAGCTGGCGTAGTTAAAACACTACCGCTTTTGTCCAAAGGGGGCGAAGGAATTAACAAAAACTGAAAGTTCCTCGGAGTACCTTTAAGCCAAATAGACATATAACAGTATTTGACTCTGTGTATTTTACGTGTGTGTGTTGTGTGTGTGTGTGTGTGTGTGTGTGTGTGTGTGTGTGTGTGTGTGTGTGTGTGTGTGTGTGTGTGTGTGTGTGTGTGTGTGTTGTGTCAGGTTCTTCATGACGGGTTACCTCCCCCTGGGCTTTGAGTTCGGGGTGGAGATCACGTATCCGGAATCTGAAGGGACATCGTCAGGACTGCTCAACGCTTTCGCTCAGGTATTCAAACGTTTACTCAATAGAGACAGTGCGGAACGCGTCATAATCTGAGGCCACGCCCATCGTGGGGGAAAACAATTCACAGCGCTCAATTCATTTGTATTGAATGATACCCGTATTCGGCAAACAAACTTAATAAAAACGTAACACGACATGCCACGACAAATACACGTTACTTTCTTTAAAGCCACGACTCTTGTCTGTCTATACGAGCTCCATCCTCGCCAGGTCGGACAGGAAAAAACACCTCAATATTGAAAATTACTCAATAATTTTTCACAAAAACAGCTCGTATAGACAGACAAGAGTCGTGGCTTTAAAGAAAATAATGTTTTTTTGTTAAATGGATGTTCGATTAAGTTTTAATTAAGTTAGTTTGCAGAAGACAGGTCTCCTTCAATACAAAGTGGATGGAACGCTGTTCAACGGTTTCCCCCACAATGGGCGTGGCCTATTTCATGCACTGTCTCTATTGTATCTTAAAACGGTGCTGCTGCAAGTAGTGCTTTCATATGAATTAATCCTGTGTGTGTGTGTGTGTGTGTGTGTGTGTGTGTGTGTGTGTGTGTGTGTGTGTGTGTGTGTGCGTGTGTGTGTGTGTGTGTGTGTGTGTGTGTGTGTGTGTGTGTGTTTGCAGATTTTTGGGATCATTTTCACTCTCATCCAGGGGAAGCTGACCACCAACTACGGTCCACTCTCCGGAAATATCTTCCTGTGTGTCTGGATCTTCCTGGGAATACTGCTCACTGGTAGGCTGTGTGTGTGTGTGTGTTGTGTGTGTGTGTGTGTGTGTGTGTGTGTGTGTGTGTGTGTGTGTGTGTGTGTGTGTGTGTGTGTGTGTGTGTGTGCGTGCGTGTGTGTGTGTGTGTGTGTGTGTGTCCTTGTGTTAATTTTTGAAAGCCAAACCCACAATTAAAAACATAACATTTCCCTTTTTTTTTATCCTGCAGCTTTAATCAAGTCAGAACTGAAAAGACACAACATGAACATGGAAGCAGATGGCAAACACCTGCAAGTAAGTGCACAAAAACACACACACACACACACACACACACACACACACACACACACACACACACACACACACACACACACACACACACACACACACACACACACACACACACACACACACACACACACACAGTTGTTCACTTTCCTAACTATACAGAGCTGAAAATAACACATTTGTAAATTTGATCCTAGACTATCCTTTTAAAGATCGTCTTTGCTTTTATTGATTTTATTTTAGGTTTGGAACAACATCCTTATAACTTAACTTGTATGTTCATGTAAACAGACTAGTATTCATTTGTTTGTACCTTGACATGTTTCGACTACTTCCTGCAGTCTTCTTCAGAAGCGTCAGCTGTTGCTGTGACGCGCGTTGTGTCAGCTGATGTTATAGACAACAAGTTAATTTATCAAGTTAGACAAAATGAACCTTTTTGAGTTAACATCCTTATATTTGTTCTTTTATTTTAATTTTTAAACTTATTTATTTGAGCAAAAAAAAAAATCACAGAAACAAACATATACAAACATACCCTGAGAGCCTGCAAAGACCTAGTGGAAAGCAATGTCGGACGCCACAAAAGCATTAATTGAAAACTTTGCAGCAGCATTTTAAAACTTTGAAACACCTGCAAAAACACACTATGCTCCACTGCCTTCCCTTCCTCACCGTTCTCTCCCAGCTCCTCTCAGTGGAATGTGCTTCACAGAGACACAGGACAGTATTCAGTCTGAAGTCTTTTGTTCTGTGTTTTCTTCCTCCCACTGGCGTCTCCTGCACTGACAGCAGATTCTTGAACCTTTCTCTTCTTTTCACCCTGAACAGATTCCTCCTCCTGTCAGTTAGGATATTTAAAACCCTCTTTTTGTGTTTCTGTTCTGGCAAAGACAAATCTCCTCTAGGAAGAAACCACGGCTATAAAAAAAAAAAATGGTGTCTTCGTTTGCGTCTAGCTGACTATCCCTGATTAGTTCTGAAGCTTGTTATTTCTTGAAATAGGAATGTGAATATATGTTGTTTATTAAATATTTTATGTTTGGCATGTTTATGCTTAAAGCCACTACGAGTAACATTTAAATATATTTTAAACAGCCTCATGTTTCCTCTGATAATCATAAATTACCTTTAACAGCAAACGAGACCATCAGTGCAAAGAAAGACGTTTTTATATAGTTTTTATTACTGCGTTTGGTCTGGTCGCACACCCAGTCCCATTTTCGGTTTGCGCGTGCAGGCTCTTTGGTCACATATCCGTATTGGTCGCAGATTTCAGTGTGGCGCAACAACGCGATTTGAGAAGCCTATCCCTCCAGGTGAGGGAAGGGGAGCCTTGTTTGAGACAGTTATT
Organism: Ammodytes dubius; assembly: GCA_026122265.1. Classification (NCBI taxonomy): domain Eukaryota; kingdom Metazoa; phylum Chordata; class Actinopteri; order Uranoscopiformes; family Ammodytidae; genus Ammodytes; species Ammodytes dubius. The sequence continues at coordinate 25,276,576 of CM047522.1, read as the reverse complement.
TGTCGTCATAATGACTGATAACGGGGATGGAAAACAGTACAAGCAGAGGGAAAAAGGCAAGACAGATTAAAACAATAACAGGACTAAAACGAAATAAATATAATAATGAATAAAAATATAAGTAAAAAAGTATTTCAAAGTCTCTTTTGTGTTTCTGTTCTGGCAAACAAATTGTCCTCTAAGAATTCTGTCTCCCTGATGGAGGTGCCCTGCAAATCCCCTTCAGACAGCCAGGGCCATTAAGTCTGTGTGTGTGTGTGTGTGTGTGTGTGTGTGTGTGTGTGTGTGTGTGTGTGTGTGTGTGTGTGTGTGTGTGTGTGTGTGTGTGTGTGTGTGTGTGTGTGTGTGTGTGTGTGTGTGTGTGTGTGTGTGTGTGTGTGTGTTGTGTGTGTGTGTGTGTGTGCGTGTGTGTGTGTGTGTGTGGACTCTTCAATCAGTGTGTTTTGTTCCAAGTTCTAACTGTCCTATTGAATCAAGGCCGAAATGCCCTTTAGAAAAACCGAATCATCAAACACACACTCTACTTACTCTACACTACTATTGCTTAAAGGTGCAGTCAGTCAGTGCGTTTACATGCAGAATCATAATCGGGTAACTAAACGAATAAGACTTCAACAGGACTTTTAAACTGCATGTAAACACCTTTATCCGATCTACTTCAGACAAGAGAAGTCGGATAAGAACACCTAGCATAGTGGAGACAGCCATTTATTCGATTTCCGAAAGGCCATGTATACTCAGACAAGTGACATGGTCCGTTCGAGTGTCTAGTCTTAATCCAATCTAGTTGTGCCATGTAGCTGCACTGAGTGATTCTGGAGAACGCTTTTTTGTCAAAATCAGTGAATATCTCCTCACAATTCACTACCTGTCTATGCTGTTTACAGAGCCTAGGCTGTGTATTAACACCAGATTATTTGTTTTACAGTGCATGTACAGTACGGACAGGTGGTGGATCTTGAGGAGATATTCACTGATTTGGACAAAAAAAAAATTTGAAGTTGAATTTCTTGTGATTTGGTGCCATCTGGTGGTAGCATCAAAAATACACTGTGGTAGACTAACAGAGAGTAGGGATGGGTTTTTGTTAGGATTTTATTCATAACACCAATACTGATACTTCTTATTCATACTGATGAATATATATCTATTACTGAAACTACTCTCCATCATTTTGGTGCAAAAAAATAAGGACATAAAAGTTCCAATAGTTATATAAAAACTACATAAGAATAGCATTCTTTGAGCTGATGGTCTCGTTTGCTGTTACATTTCATTTATGATCATCAGAGGAAAAATTAGACTGTTTCAGAAATATTTCAAAGTTCCTCCTAGCACCTTTTAATGTCTTTCTCCTAGGTCTGACCCTAACCCTACCATCTAACCCTTTCTAGTTTGAAAAGTTGAAAAGCAAACACCAATGCCAGAGCAGCTTTTCCATGCTTTTGTCCTAAAAAACAATAAATGAGAGAAATATCTTTTGCTGACCATCACCTTAATGATGGCTCAATTGATCTTCCCGAGGATAAATAAAGGAAAAATTAAATGAAAATGAAATAATGTCTTTCTCTCCTAGGTTCCTACCGGCGACTGCCCTTCGGAAAAGACAACCAACGGTGGCACGCTACAACCCTCGATCAGCTTCTCCCGTGAAACCTCGCTGTGACACTGAGGACATTTCACATTTCACTGGAACGCTGTCACTAAATAAGACGGTTTTCTTTTACGCTGTCTTCGGCTGATTCATGTTGGCCCCCCCATGCACTCTAAGTGAACTAATTTTTTTTTTTTTAAAGATAATTTTTTTTTTTGCATTTTCGCTTTTATTGGACAGTGCAGAGAGACAGAGATGAAATGGGGCAGAGAGGGGGAATGACATGCAGAGAACGACCACGGGCTGGAATCTAACCCGGGTCTGCTGTGAAGAGGACTGAGACTCTATGGAGGAGGAGGAGGAGGGGGGGGGGCTCTATAACCACTACAACATGAACTGTGAACTTGTTGAAGGTGCATTTTATTGTTTTATTGCATAATATCCTCAAAATTTAAAATGTTGGAAGTTTTCTGGATATGAACAAGCCTAATCAAGCACAGCCACAATCTACAGTGGAACCAAGACCTATCGGATATGGGAGATGGTCAACGCACCCGATGGCATTTTGGACTACTAAACTAAGGCCTTTTTCGGTCTCTTAAAAAAATGCATAGAAAAAAGCATTACCTCCAGTTGACAGAACTTTTGATTTCACCCTGGAACGATTGTGGATTGTAAAAAATGTTAAAATAATTAGTACGCGAGAAATGTCATGCAGAAGACATTGACTGGCACTTTATACTGTAGGTGAAGCATGGAGCCTCCTACTGCGGTGGCTGTTAGTACATTTGGTTTTCAAGATTTTCCGAGAACACCATCAAAAGGTTTGTTCTAGATGAAAACGAAATACTCACAACAGCGGGTAGTGAGTGAGTGAGTGAGTGAGTGAGTGTGTTTGTGTGTTGTGTGTGTGTGTGTGTGTGAGTGAGTGAGTGGTTTGTGTGTGTGTGTTGTGTGTGTGCGGTGTGCGTGTGTGGGGTGTGTTTTACTGAAAACCATTCTGTTTGGTTTTGTTGTGCGGCCATCTATTCATTTCCTGAGTTTACTTGAATCGTCCATTCATGTTCTGAACTGAAGTTTTGATTTTACAATTTATTTTAATATTTTTTTTGGTGTTTTTTCACCTTTTACTGACAGTCAAATACAGTGTTAAAAGAGGGATAGAGAGAGTAGGGGGAAGACATTTAAGGCAGTTAAAAATTTCCCGGGTCGGATTCGAAACCCGGGTCTGCTGTGTCAAAAGGACTTTGCCTAAATAGTATGCACTCTACCCAGTGAACCTCAGGGGTGCACATACATTTTACTCTGGCTGTGTTGAAAAGCCCTACTAACGTCCTACTCATACTCATTTTGAAGTAAATTTGAGTATGTTGTGGTTGTGTTGTGTATGCAAGTTTGTGTAAGCGAGAAATGCCCGGATGAGTGCTTACTTCCGGGAAGATTTTGTGTATGGATCGATAGGTTACAACGCCTACTTAACCACCCCATAATGCATTGCGTTTTTTAAAACGACGACATGGATACAGGTTTTGGTCCAAAAGGGGCGTTACAATTAACAAAAGCTGAAAGTTCCTCGGAGCACCTTTTTAAAGACACGTTTTGACAAATGTTAATTTTGGCTCTTTTTAAGGTCAAGACGATTATGACATGATTAGATTAATAACCATTTGCAGTAGATTATGTTCTAGATATTAACGTTGGCTTGCTTTGAACTGTGGCGTCATGACAACACAACTTGTACTGTAGTGTTTTCCTTCGACCAAAACAGGTAATGGACATTCTTTGTTTCTGAGTTCAGTGCACAAAAATAGATAGAAAACACACGCACAACATTGTTTTTTTATACTCAAAACTCATGTGTTATTATTGATGTTGAATAATGTCTGTTATTATTATAGTGAGAATCTGCAGATCTGACTCAAGCTGCTGTGTGTTACAGAAGGATCGAATGGTAGGACGGACTGCACTTATATAGCGTTTTTTTTTTTTTTACCAAAGCGCTTTAAATAGTTTGTCTCATTCACAAATATGCACCACACACACACACACACACACACACACACACACACACACACACACACACACACACACACACACACACACACACACACACACACACACACACACACACCACACACACACACACACACACACACACACACACACACACACACACATTATAGATAACTGCAGCAACCACACAGGGTGCAAGCTAACCATCGGGAGCAGTTTGGGGTTCAGTGTCTTGCCAAGGGACACTTGGACATGTGGACATTTCTACTGTACAAGAGAAGCACAAAAGTGAAAGAGATTGTCATTTATTATCCAATGCTTCTGTTGTATGGAAGCCATGCTTACAATCCATTGTTTATGCTGTTAACATGTGATAATGGGTTAATTATCTTGGGATTTCAAGAAAAAAAAGCAAATTTTCTCGCAATAACTTGAAAAAACTAAAGTTTGTTTTCTTTTAGTACTTTTTATGATAAATGCTGTTATGCTGTCTGCCTGAAAAATTCACTTTTTTTAGATCGCAGAAAAATGTACCGATTATCACAAACATTGCACGCAATTTTGGTGTGAATGAATGTTGCCAACTTTTACAGTTTTCAAAGCAGATGCAAAATGTGTATTTAGCTGTAGCTCAAGTTGTTTATTTGATAATATGACAGAACATTAATTTTCTAAGGCTTAAAGTTACATTTTCATCAAGTGTTTTTTCTTTATAAATTCTGATTTATTTGAACTCTTTTAAAATAAAATAAAACAGACCATAGTAGAATTTGGACCCACTGTCAAATGCACAGTAATATTACAGTCTTTATCCCCCAGTCCCCATATGTCAGCTAACATTTAAATAATTTTAATCATCACAGAAACATTATTAATTATTAATGGTATTTTTATAATAACATACCCTTTATTTACCTCTTCTGTTTCACTTATTTTTAGTTTTTATTTATTTTATTTTATTTTCACTAGAAACTTGAAAAAACTTAATGTGGTAAATTTCAAGAAGGTTTGATGTATTTTTCTGTTTTATTGTTATTAGCTCATGCAATTCTAACATTTATTTGTCTTTCTCTAATATTTTTTGTATAACTTTTATAGAGCACTGAAGTCCTGACATATGGTTATTTATAATTTATTTGTCAAGTTGTAGGCTATTTATTAATATCTGTGAATGAATTATGAAAGGGTTAACAACATTTGGTTCTCTGATTTGAAAAGTAATAAGAATTAAATTTGTTTGATATGACCCTGTGCGACATTTAATTTTTTTTTTATTATCTTTTCTTACAAAAAAAAATAGCTTTTTTCTAGTATTGTAATTTTTGCTCAAAAAACACATTTTATGTTAGTGTCCATATACTGTTTTCAACATCTCTCTATATGACCAAAATATATGTTACAAGTGAAACCTGAAAAGGATATATATGATGTGTCTGTAACTGTCAATTCAGACACAATTTATGTATTCAACTTATTAAACTCATTACAATGACTCTTGTACTGTATTGTTGAAACAGATCTTTCTTTTCAAAATGTATTAACGTAGAAGGCCTTCTTTCCTCAAAATTCTACATACGTACAATACCCCATAATGACAACATGGAAAAAGTATTTTTTAAATATTTGCAAATTTCTTAGAAAAAAATAACAAAATATAATATGTTCTTAAAGGCCTACTTCACCGGTTGGAATATGAAGGTGTATTGAACTCGGAGATCCTATGAAGTATAATGTGCAAAACAAATTGAAATCGGATCATCCTAGCCTGAGAAAGGCAGAAACAGTGTTTTATGGTCTCACTGTCTAACCCTACATTTTTCTTTCTGTGATGTCACTCTTTCTTGCCTTTTCTCAGCTAGGATGATCCGATTTTAATTTTTTTTTGCGCATTTATACTACATAGGATCTCAGAATTCAATACACCTTCATATTCAAACGGTGAAGTAGGCCTTTAAGTATTCACAGCCGTTGCTCAATACTTTGTTGTGGCACCTTTGGCAGAAATTACAGCCTAGAATCTTAGGGAATATCAAGCCACAAGCTTGTCACACCTGTCTTTGGCTAGTTTAGCTCATTCCTCTTTACAGAACCTCTGGAGCTCCGTCGGGTTGGATGGGGAGCGTCGGTGCACAGCCATTTTCAGATCCCTCCAGAGATGTTCAATGGGATTTTTTTTTATTTTTTTTTTTATTTCTTTATTAAGGACAAATGCATTAAAACATTGTTTCATATTATAAAAACATAAAACAGATGCCACGCATACAGGTGTTAGTCGAAACTAATTTGCAACCCTGTCCCTGATTAGGCATCTCCTAAAAAATTCACATGAATACAAATACAGGGATCATACATAATAGACATAAAACAAACAAAAAAAATAAAAATAAAAACAATAAAAACAAGGACAATGATTAATGTGTGTATGTGAGCGTGTGTCAATGTTCACAGGGTTTCAAGTGTGGGCTCTGGCTGGGCCACACTAGGACATTGAATTTGAATTTGAATTTTTTATTTTATTTTAGACATATCAAAAACAATACAAAACTAAATGAAAAGCATAAAAATACAATAAACAAAATGTATGTTTAAATGACTTCACAAAAAGAAAAAAAAGAAAACAAATTATCTGTATTGATGTGATATGCCTGAAAAGGAGCAGGAAGAAGTATACACTTATTTAATCCTACCCCTTTTCCATAGTAAAAAAAAAAATAAAATATTTATTATATTCGCTTCTTGTAATCCATATAATCTTTAAATTCACAGAGTTGTCCTGAAGCCACTCCTTAGATATCTTGGCTGTGTGCTTAGGGTTGTTGTCCTGTTGAAATGTGAACTTTGAGTTGTTTGGCCCGGTGACAATACCTAAGCGTTTATTTATCTCACCACCCTTTTCCTCTACAACGGAGGACTGTGTCAATTAATTATTTACCAGATTCAGTCTAAACAGGCCTTTGCCCACTCTGGGAACTTCATACATAGGTCCTTGCTTTGCCAGTTTTGCACACAACACTTGAAGCAGCAGGGCAATAAACTCAGCTTGGATTATATACTGCCATCGGTGTATGAGTGTGTGTATGAATGGGTGAATGTGGTAAGATATGTAAAGCGCTTTGGGGCTGAGAAAATCGTCTAGAAAAGTGCTATATAAGTCAAGTCCATTTACCATTTACCATTTATATTGGATAGTATTTTCCTGTGTAAATCATGGGGACATTAGATCTCTTTGTGCAGTACTTCAGTGTTGCCCGGTTGCTGGGGGCTGTGGTGGTCCTCCTGCTGCTCTGCCTCATCTCCTCCTCCGGCTTCGCTCCCAGACGCACAGGAAGGAACCCCGGGACCCCGACCACTTCCTCTGCTCGGGAACCTGCTACAGCTGGACCTCAAGACGTCCTACAAAAGTCTGCAAGAGGTCAGGCAGTCATTTGGTTTATGCAGAAAACATAATCCTGATAGCTCTTTCTCCTGTTATGTTGTGAGTGTGTGTGTGTTTATGTGTGTGTGTGTGTGTGTGTGTGTGTGTGTGTGTGTGTGTGTGTGTGTGTTGTGTGTGTGTGTGTGTGTGGTCTTGTATTACTATGTTGGGACGTTCCTTCCTTTTGGGGACAACATGGAGGTCCCTTAATGCAATAATGATATCTAAGGGTGTAGACTTGCTTTTAGGTTAGGGTACTTAGTATTACGTTTAGGTTAGGGTAAGGGTAAGGGGTTAGAGGGTTAGGGCAAGTCTACAGTCCTCACAAGTGATGAAAGCACAATATGTTATGTTTGTGTGTGTGTGTGTGTGTGTGTGTGTGTGTGTGTGTGTGTGTGTGTAGTGTGTGTGTGTTGTGTGTGTGAGAGTGCCTGCGTGTGTGTGTGTGTGTGTGTGTGTGTGTGTTTGAAATTTTTTTTTAACAAAAGTGGTTCCACTTCTCTTAGCTTTCTAAGAAATATGGATCAGTGTTCACAATCTATCTGGGACCCAAGAAGGTGGTGGTGTTGGCTGGATACAAGGCAGTGAAGGAGGCGCTGGTCAACCATGCCGAAGAGTTTGGAGACAGAGATGCAACTAAAATCATGAAGGAATTAAATCAAGGACATGGTAAGGGAAGGAACAAATATATTTTTTCTAAACACTTTCTTTAACTGTTTTTATATTTTAACCTATGTTGACAGCCTTCGATTCTCAGTTTTGTATTTTTATTTTTTTTTTTTTTTTTAAGATATTTTTTGGGCATTTTTTTATGCTTTATTTGATAGTGCAGAGAGACAGAGGTGAAATGGGGCAGAGAGTGGAGTGACATGCAGAGAACGACCGCGGGTGGGAATCAAACCCGGGTCTGCGGCTGGGCCCGGCCCGGGAGGGGGACGCCTTACCGACTGAGCTAAAGGCGCCCCTCAGTTTTGTATTTAACACATTTTGTTGAAACACTTTCTCTCAGGGCTTTTATGGTCCAATGGAGATTCATGGAAGGAGATGAGACGCTTTGCCCTGATGAACTTGAAAGACTTTGGGATGGGCAGGAAGGCGATTGAGGACAAAATCATTGAGGAATGTCACCACCTCATTGAACAGTTCAATAAATCCAAAGGTTAATGTTTTATTCATAGTGTTATAATCCCCTACTACATGGGTTACATTTTCGGTAACACTTTACAAAAAGGGTACATTAATTTACTATTAGTTAATGCATAGTTAATGCCTATTAAGCATTAATTAAGTGTTAATACTTAGTTATAAGCAGTAAGTTAATGGTTCATTACTAATTCTTATTTAAGCATACACTAAGCATTAAAGTTACTTTAAACTTAATGTTTATTAAGCATTTTCTAATCATTTATTAACAGTTATGTAATTATTAGTAAATTATTATTTAGCCTCAATTAAGTACTAACTAACAGGTAACTAATGTACCCTTATTGTAAAGTTTTACCACATTTTCTGTGAAATAATAAATGTCCATGTCCCGTTCCGTTGTTGCAGGAGAAGCTTTTGAAACGAGCCAACCATTATATTATACAGTCTCTAATATCATCTGCACCATGGTCTTCGGCAGCAGGTTTGAATATGATGATCCAGTATTTACAACCCTGGTGAATGAAAATCCTGTTCGTCTTTACGGCACCCCTTCAATACAGGTATGATTTTATATATTTTCTGAAGCTTAATTTCAGTATAGGCAAGGCAAGGCAAGGCAAGTTTATTTATATAGCACAATTCAGACACAAGGCCACTCAAAGTGCTTTACAGGGGGCAAGATTAAAATACACAATACACGTTAGAAAAGCGAATGAATAAAACATTGGTGACTAAAATATTAAATAAATAAAACATAAGCTATTGCACCTGGAATGAAACAATAATAAATGTTCCACTCCCTAATCACAATCCATGTTAAATGTTATCTTTAAAACTGATACACTCATTCTTTCTAACAGATCTACAACATGTTCCCGCGGTTCTTCAAGTGGATTGCTAACAGGAAGACAATGCACAGGTCGTTTGATTCCAATAAGAAACTGACCTGGGAGCTGTTGAGGGGTTTGAAAGAGACCCTCAATCCACAGATGTGCAGAGGCGTAGTGGATGCCTTTCTGGTCCGGAAGCAAAATCTGGAGGTTTGATAACGCATCTGCACAAATTGATATTTTGATTCATGGAGCTGAAGCATAATGTGAATCAGTGATGTGATGTAGCTGCACCTTAAGAACTTGTGTTTCTCTAACTTTCTCTCTCTTAATCTATTTTTAATTCTCCCAGCACAGGAATATGATTTTATTTTTAGCTCAACTGTTCCGGAATGCTGGACTGTTATGATCCGTCTGTTTTCTAGTCTTGTCTTTGTGTGTTTCCCTGTGTTTCCTGTTTTTTTATGATATCTCTGTGTTGTTTCTCCCCATGTCCTGTCAAGTTTCCCTCCTGTGTGACTACTGGTCCCTCCCTAATGTGTTTCACCTGTGCCTTGTTGTCTCCCCTGTCTTGTGTATTTAAGTCCTTGTGTTCCCATTGGTTGTTGTCGAGTTGGTGAGTTCCTTGTGTTCCCTGCGTCTAGTAGTGCTTTGTGACTTAATAAATCGCCATATCCCACAACCTATCAAGGACAACATAATATTTGTCACAATTCAGGTATTGTTAGTAAAATGATTAACTTTAGGTCTAGGGGATTTAATCACCATGGTGCCTTGTATTTTTCAAATAAAAACAGGAATTTATATATTGTAAATTTACAAATTAATTTCATGCTTCAGGGATGCAAAGCTGCTCCAGGCAACAGATAGGGAAGTAGTTGGCATCGGATTTATTGGCAATGGCATCCCAAAGTTGGAAATTGATTAAACTAATGTCTAACCTAGTGTTTTGTATTACTGTTAGAACAAAAGAGAGAAACAGAATGCTTTTTTTCCCCTTTTAAAATATATATATATATTTTTTTTTTTTGCTATTTAATGTGTTTTGAATAACTGTCCCATTTCCCTGAAGGAATCTGGGATTACCAATAGTCACTTCCACGATGACAACCTCATAACGACGGTCATGAATTTGTTTTCTGCCGGGACTGAGACAACAGCCACTACACTGAGATGGGGACTTCTGTTTATGACCAAGTATCCAAAAATACAAGGTAAGGAGATTAAGATATCCACAACGCACAGCTAAATACACATTTTGCATCTGCTTTGAAAACTGTAAAAGTTGGCAACATTCATTCACACCAAAATTGCGTGCAATGTTTGTGATAATCGGTTAATTTTCCTGCAATCTAAAAAAAACAGTGAATTTTTTTCAAGCAGGCAGCATAACAGCATTTATCATAAAAAGCATTGAGAGATACCTTTACAAAACTACTTAACAACTTAAAGTCCAAGTCACTCCATCTGCACAGACGTTTTTGTACCTTCTTTCAGACCAGGTCCAGGAGGAGATAAGTCGGCTGATAGGGAATCGCCAAGTGCTGAGTGAAGACAGAAAGAATCTGCCCTTCACCAACGCAGTCGTCCATGAGACGCAGAGAGTGGCTACAATCGCCCCGATAGGCCTTCCTCACAAAACCAGCCAAGATGTAACGTTCCAGGGTTACTTTATTAAGAAGGTACGCCTGAATAAGACGCTAAATATGCCATCCATTCTTATGCTCTAAGTAAGACAAAATGGTTAGAGTGCCCCCCCCCCCCCCCCCCCCCCCCGCCCCATGAGGCTCAGTCCTTGCAGCAGACCCGGTTTGAATCCCCATTTCAACTTTGGCCAAATCTGGCTAATACAGTGAAAAAACACCCCAAAAAAGTATCTTTAAAAAAAATAAAGATTGTTGCACGGATCAAGTATTCTCAGGGTGTGATAAAATGTTATGGAATTTTAGATACTATTATAATATATCACATAGAAAATCTTCTCAATATCTGTGTCGTCTGAAGGGGACCACGGTGTTTACCTTCTTGACGTCCGTCTTGAATGACGAGAGTGAGTGGAAGAGCCCAGATACGTTTTATCCCGCCCACTTCCTTGACAACGATGGAAAGTTTGTGAAGCGAGATGCCTTCATTCCTTTTTCTGCAGGTTGGTGATTTCAATAATCGCTTTTTGTCATGTTGAGGCTACTGGCAAAACGACCTGAAAAAATCGAAGTCGCTTTATTGTCAATTTCTACAATATGTGCCAGACATACACAGTAATTAAAATAACGTTTGTCTCCGACCCACTGTGAAATAAGAACAAAAGGATAAATTTAGCCAAAATAAGATAAGTAATTTTTACAATAAATAAAGTCTAATTAGTGCAAAAGGTAAGAGGTAAGGCAAAACAAAGCAGTATAGAAAAAAGTAAACAATTGAAATCTGCAATATGAGAAACATCATTTACAATTGGCTTTTCCTCTGCCATGTGGTGCAGGTATCAGAACAAAACGCAATAATAAAATAAAATAAGTAAATAAATTGAAATGTGGAACATTATACAATATGTGCGATATGCAGTAGACTGGAGAAATTGAAAGGTTGCGTTCCGAATCGCATACGTTCTACTATATAGTATGGTAGAAAAAAGATTTAGGATGTCCCGATTCTTGTGGCCAGAATTAGGATGGTTAGAAGTACCCGGATGTCCTACTTCATGCGGCTAAGATTGTTAGTGTTGAAAACTGCATCCTATTTGGGCGATTCTGACCCACAATCCAGTGCGCACGTGAAGTGACGTCACATCAACGAAGCCTCCATATGAAAACAAACGAGGATGCGACGGATATAAAAGCAAGAGGCAAGATCAAGGCGCAATGTTATGATGAAATAAGAGAGTAAAGTATGTCCCAATAGTATGCCTACTGCATCCTAACTAGATTATTTTTATCGTCGGATGTAGTATGTAGAATAGAAAAAAGAAAGAGTATGCGATTCGGAACGCAACCAAAGTGTAAATTTGCCTTGTGGTGCAGGTGTCAGGGCTTGTCCTGGAGAAAGTCTGGCCAGGATGGAGCTGTTCATCTTCTTCACCTCCCTCCTGCAGAACTTCCGCTTCACTTGCCCCCCCGGACTTTCAGAGGACGACCTGGATCTCACTCCAGTATTACGTGTCACCCGCGACGCCTTACCTCATAAACTGTGTGCCGTCCCACGTATGTGATGCGGAGGAGGGCTAGAAAGTTAAAATTGCATGGGCTCATGTTCAAGCATTGCAAATGATTATGCTTGTTATGCCAGCAGAGCACAAGAATCTGGAAACTTTATTTTTTATATTGGCTTTCTTGTGACCTGAGATGTAGTCCATCATATTAATGTCCATAATAAAACTCCAGATATTTTAAGGTTCAAGATTCAAGGTTACTTTATTAATCATTCTGACCATATCCATATAAAAACACATACAGTACAGTGAAACAAAATTATGTCCTTAGGGCCAATGTGCAAAGAAAATATATTTTTTCTTACTTTTGAGCAAACAGGAGCAATTTGAGTGAGTTGTTTAATTGTAATACTAAATCTGAACCTGAAATCAATAAATCATGCTCTCAAATCTAAAGCCAACGCTAATTAAAAAAGATAAGAGAATACTGTTGATTGAATCCTGCACATTAACTGCCTCAAAACCCAACTGGATGGACTTACAATAGTGCAGACTGTTGATTATTTTTGTCTTAATGTATCCAACTATTTAAAAATTTAAATATTTAATTAAATTTATCTGTGAAGTAAGTAAGTATAATTCATGACTCTAGCTTCAAGGTGCAAACAAAGTCCATAATGAAAATATCCTTCTCTTTACTGCTCTCATTGACCCGCTTGTCAAATTTGAAAACATGGTCAGTCACTGCCAATAAAGTCACGTTTTGCAATTATGCATTTCAGCCTTCCTCTTTATTTTTGCAGTGTGTGTGTGTGTGTGTGTGTGTGTGTGTGTGTGTGTGTGTGTGTGTGTGTGTGTGTGTGTGTGTGTGTGTGTGTGTGTGTGTGTAGTGTTTGTCGTAAAGCATTCGTGACGCAACACTTATGTGGTCATTGTAGCTCTGGGGTGAATATTCTTTTAGGATTAATTATAATATCTTTGTTCATCCCTTAATTTACGTACCTTAACGTATCTAGTGTCACCGTTTTGTATTAGGTTTATGACTTAAAACTTGCAAAACTAATGACATTCACATCGTCCTTAGCTGTAGTTCCTGTTTCCTTCTAATGGGCCAAAGACTAAACTTAGAAGTGTCAGTGTTGTTCTTAAAGTCAGCTCAAATTCTTGCTAACTCTCTGTATGGTTTCTTATCAAACATACCACTTCCTCTTTTTTTTTAATGTTTTTTTTTAGATACTTTTTTCGGCACTTCCAATGCTTTATTTAAAGTGCATAGAGAAGAGATGAAATGGGGCTCAGAGGGGGAATGACAATGCCTAGAACTGACAACGGGTGGATTCGAACCCGGGTCTGCTGTGAAGAGGACTGAGCCTCTATGGAGGAGGGGGGGGGGACGCTCTAAGCACTACACCACGAGCGCCCACCATACTACTTCCCCTTTTGTTGACACTCTGAAATGACGACATTTCCGTTACTCTGTATGGTGAGAAAACATTTAAGCACAGACTAAAAAAGTTATAAACTATTAAAGACCTACTTCACCGGTGGAAATATAATTGTGCAAACATTTTAGAAATGAGTTCATCCTAGCATGAGATAAGGCATAAAGAGTGTTTTATGGTCTCACTGTTCAACCCTACATTTTCCCATGTGTGAAAATATAGGATTAACAGAACAGCTGGGCCAAGGGAAGACTGAGGGAGAGAAAAAACCTCATTCATTATAATATATATAATCGATTTTATAATGATAGAACGCCGGTTTTGTATGGGTAAGTATTCCTCTAAGTGTGATATAAACTAGGATATATTAATCATGTGTTTTATTTGTAAAGAGCCTCTTCCACAGTCTCTTAATAATATAATCAGTAATAATGTTACAGGCATGAATAAAACCACATGTGTGTATTTTGCATTTTAGAATATGATCTGCATCTCTGTTAATTATCTATTTCATCTTATTTAGTGATATCTATTTAGTTTATGTATGTCTTGTATCTCTGATTATTTAAGTTACTTTAAAGGTGGGTATGTAACATTTTCATTCAAAATCTAATTATGGGTCATAGAGCTCGCGAGAGCAGGAGAGAGAGAGAAGAGGAGGAGGAGAGAGAGAGAGAGAGAGAGGACACTTTCCAGTTAGACATACAGTAAGCTACATATCAGTGTGTTAGCCACCGAGCTAACCGAAGCTAACCAAAGGAAGTGGAGAGGCTTCTGCTCTGTGACCCAAGAAGTAGCAGGGAGGAGCTTAGACATGAGTCTTCTGTTTACAAAACAATACCAACAAATGCTTTAATGTAAAATACGGCCAGAGAGAGGAGGACTGTGCAGATAAACACACCACCACATATTATAGTTATAGTGGAGCAGAAGTGATCTTGAGAGGGATTATTTTTGTGTGACTATGATTAATTTTTTCATTAAAACGTTGCATAGCATGCCTTTAAATATAACTCTTGTTCTTGACTTTTAACTATTCAATCTGTTCAAAAAGTATATGAAACAAATTAAGTAAATTTCTTCATATGAATTTCTTAGTAACTACAAACTGACACAACTGCGGTTTGTGAAACACATGTTCCTTGTAATTGTGACTTGTGTCTTGTTGTGCAGTATGTATTAGAAGGAATAGGAAGTGGTGTAAGCCTGTTGCTTACGACAGGCTCGGTGGTGAGATTGTCAAATAAGATCGACCAAAAAGAGGAAACAGCTCAGTCACATACTGATCAGCAGCACAGAGCACACGTTTGCTGTCGGCGGAGGAAAGACTCAAAATGTCTCTGCTGGAATTAATCCTTATCGTTGTGCTTCAGTTTGAAGGTAAAGCTGTTTTCTTATTTAAATGTTTAGCATTATTTTACAGTAATTGAAGTTTTTCATTTGAGAAAGTCTAGAATGAAAATGTTGTTAACATGAACAAGTCATGGTTTCCTGCTTTAGTCACAACTTTGATGAGCTTTTGACAACCGCTCTCCACCAAATATTGAACTGTATTAATTATGTAATTGGTTCATTTTATCACATGCAATGCACAAACTAATACAATACTGTGTGTTATAACACACATCAAAATAGATAAATGCAGCAGTGTGAATTTTTACAGTATTTTGCTATTGTTGGTTAACCTTTGTTTATTCATGAGGATTGTTTTGTCTGTAATGTCAGAATATTTAGACTAAAACAACCTCACAATCATCAACTTACATAGGGGAAGGAAACCATTCCCTCCTAGTGGTTGCAAATGTTAAAAACCAATTCAGAACTTAAAATTATTTTATTGTATTTGGAATAAAATAAAACAATATCCATGTGTTGATCATTTGTGTCTCTATGACGATGATTATGATATACTGTATGTGTATAATGTTTATTTATTTTATTTCCAACAGGCATCAGTGGGCAAAGGACTCGTCTCTACTACAGACCAGGACAAGATGCCATTCTGCCCTGTAGCCGTGGATCTAACCCTCCAACCACATGCACTGATGTTTCATGGTTTTACTACAGAGATGAAACGGCTTTAACTGTTGTTGCGAAGGGAATCATTGTGCAGACTTCAGCTCGAGCTGCCAGGCTGAGTCTGCAGACTAACTGCTCTTTGGTCATTAAGAAGGTCACTGCTGAAGATGCTGCTCTCTTCTTCTGTCGACAGGGGGCGACTAATTATTACGATGTTCTCACATATCTAAGTGTTCTCACAGGTGAGTTTCATTTTCTTACAAACTCTTTCATCAGATTATCGAAGGAAAAAATAATATAATAATAATAATAATAAAATAAAAGTAGAACAATGATGAGAAAGGATTAACATTGTTTTCCCCTCTCAGTCTCTCCAAATCCACCAGATGCTGATCCAAAGAGGGACGGTGAAGTCACATTAGAGTGCTCCCTGTTGGGATACGACAATCAACCTTGTAAGAAGAACAGTCTCCGCTGGCTGAATGAGAAAGGCACTGTGCTGCTTGCAAAAGGTGTCGGGTATGAATTCCTCGAACAGACAAACTGTGTCTCTCGTCTGAAGGTGAAGCGTCAAAGTGGAAACAACAGGAGATACAGCTGCCAGTTTGTTGATCAGAGCAAAGTATTGATTCAGGGGGACTACACACCCATCTTCACAGGTAGGAAAACATAAAACCAGTAAGAAAAGTCAGTTTAGGATTAGATGAAAATGTAAATTTGTCCAAAAATATATATACCATGTTTATTGGTTGTACTCATGTCATGTGTTGTCTTATGTGTTTTAAGCAATGGAGTCAAAACATGAGAAACCAAATGGATTGAACCAGACCTACATCATCATCATCATTGGAGCAGCGGTCGGTTTGGTGGTAGTGCTGGTTATCATCGCTGCTGTTCTCCTCCGACGCAGGAACAGAACCAAAGAGACACACGGTCAGTAAGACAGAAATGTGTTTTAATAAAATGTGATTTAAATAATGTTAAATATGAGTTCTGAGATCTGATATGCAGAGCCGGCCCGAGGCATTAGCGAATTAAGCGGTCGCTTAGGGCCCCCTCAAAAAAATTATAATAATAAATAAATATTTTTTTTTTTTAGTTTGTGTGTTTGATATTAACATCATATTATGCAAATGTGAGTTATCATACAAAAAAAATAATACAATATTTTGATCTAAATAATTTATAACCTAAAAATGTAATCAGTTCATCTGGGAGATAATCCGAAATTATCTGATCATGTCGCGTTCACATCCATGCACAGTGTGTATTGAGTTTATTTAAAAACAATTGGAAATGGGGCAGCCCTCAGTTGCCCATGCACTGTGTATAGTCTATAGCCTATTTCAGCCTCGTCTGTGGAAAAAAAGATACAGTAGCTGGACAACAGAGTTTTTCTGCTTCGTTCCTCTCTCTGCATTTAAATGCATTCATTATATTACAGAGAAATATGTCCCGTAAAAGAAAAAGAGGACCCTCCATAATATTTTATTTTATATTAATATTTTTATGGAAAATCCATGTGTCCTTCTTCAATAGCTTCTAATTCATCTGGCCCAGTGTCTCCAAATAATTTGTTCACACAAAATTTCTCAGATTTAGCCTCTTAATTTTCCTCTCAAAGTGCACCAGATTCATGCATTTCACTTTAAAAAGGTTTAAAAAAATCTCCCGGGGGGGCATACCCCGGACCCCCCTAGGAGGGTCTGAATCTCCGCTGTCTAATATTTTCGCACAGCTGCACAGTGGAGACACTAGCGAAAAACACTGGGTGTGTGAATGATATTTAACAAAGATCTAGTTTCTAGTTTCAGGAGCGCTAACATTGGCGAGGGGCCCCCTATTCACATTTCGCTTAGGGCCCCCTGAAGGCTTGGGCCGGCTCTGCTGGTATGTAATGATATGATTTATGAGCAGCAATGCACTGTGAGCTATGTTTAGTGTATTTTTCTTAAATTGTCACAATTATCCAATTTCTTATCATTTCATTTATTAACGGCTCTGAACCATAGTATCATGGTATGGAGCACAAAACATTCAAATAATAGCAGAACACTACAAAACAAAAACACAACTTAAACAATGGTAGGACATTTTTTCAGAAAGGCACCTGTTATACCAATAACTTTTGGCCTATCTGACCTCAAAAGCAAAACCAATTTAAACAAACAGTAGATGTAAAGTTAACATAATATTTTGGCATTTACTTCTTTCTATAATACATTACAGTTATATTCTTACACTCAAACAGGACATGATACTCATTGCCAAAATAATTGTCATCACAAAAGTTACAAATTGAGCCCCATTATGAGATTATCATAGGTTATAGGAAATATATTCAACCCATTGTTATATAAAATATAATTAACTTTGCATTGAGCATCTTGTAAGTACCTCATGATACCGCTTTGGTAACCTGCAGTGTAATATAACATCCATTAAAAATATATGAAAATTATTTAAACAGTTGACCAAAACACTGTTTGAGCTGACTCAAGTTAAGTTTACTTCTGAAAGTTGGTGTTTTCAATGGCTGGGGTATGAATGATACCAAGTGTACTGATATTTCAAGACTAACTGGAATTGTTATCTTTTGTTTCAGATGTCCAAATGGATTGTCAAAATGTGAGTCAAATGATTTTGTTTTTTTAACACATAGAGAAATTAAGCAACTCCTCAAACTTATCTGAATGTTTTTTTTAAGGATATACTAATACAATATTTACCGCACATCCACTGCAACGTTTTTTCCACTGATCAGAAATAGATCTGCAGAATGATGACAGTACATGACAAGGGGTGTATCCATTTCCCAGAATTTATATTGCAACAATATTCATGTTAAAAGGCGATTGGTCTCTACTGTGAAAGCAAAGTAAAGGTTTTTACATTTTCATAGAAGGTTTTGAAACTATACACACATGATTAAAAATAGCCAAATAATTGCATGTTATGTTTGTAAGCATGAGCTACTTTATAAACCCCTGCTTTGTTTGCATTCAGGATGAGCCAGAGAACAACCTGACCTATGTTCAGTCAGCCATACAAACCACCAGGTCCCTCCCAAGAAAAAGGTGAGAGATTTGCATATTTACATCTTACTCTGCTACTTCGATAAATTGAAGTGTAATTATTGTAATGACACTCTAAAAAAACTTGGTCAAGTTATTGACCCAGTTTTTGGGTATGAGGAAGTTGGTAATTGTATTTTTTGTTTTCTGATGTCTAAAGTAAACTGACACAAATTTTTAGTTTAGAAAAAAACCAATTACATAAGTGGCTGGTTTGTTTTAACCATAACTGGGTGATAATTCCCACCTCATAACCGAGAATCCCATTTATTTGCCTTAAGATAAATGTCAAATATGACATTTTGAAAATTAACATGTTTTGTTGTGGTGAAAAAACCAACAAACAATAAAACAACCCCCAAAATTGGATATAAATATCCGATATCTGGGGTATAAATGGTTACCCACACTTTTTATACCATTGGTACTTTATAACCTTTACCCGGTGCTACTTTGACCCAGTGCGTGGTATCAATATATAAATATGGTAAAATGTTCAGTTGTGATTTAGTGTGATTTCTATTTTATTTTTATTAACGTCAAATGTATAACTTACACTGCACTATATGACCAAAAGTATGTGTACAAAAATGTGTCTGTTAATGTTAAATTGTATGCTACAATTATATTTGAGACACTTGTGTTTCACAATGTGTGGCAGCTGGATGGTGTAATATGGTTAATATGGATTTTATTATATATTTTTGGCAATGTGGGTCATCTTTTCACTTCCACCTCCCTGAAATACTTTTTTTCTCCCCATATATGGTCATGATGTGAGTGCAACATAAATGACTCATGAGAGAATTCAGAGAGCATGAGAGCTAACCACAAGTTTCTGTAAATGCTTGCATCATACAGATTAAAGAGGAAGAAGAAGTGACTTATTCTACGGTCAAGACTCCCGTGGCAGAGGCAGACAGTGATCCCAGCTGCCTGTACAGCTCTGTCAGCAAACCAAAATAAATCTGACGAAATGAGACTCATTATGTAAGTCTCTTTTGTTTATAAACAAAAAGATTTAGATATACGGGGAGTTGCTTTCAGGAGAGTCTCAGTTTCAGCAATACATAGGCTGCTGTGTCTTGCTTCCCCTACTTAAAAACTTAAAAAATTATTACAAAGGGAATGTGACATGGATATACCTGTTAATATGAAACAATATATTGTGTATTAAAAATTATACGAACATATCAAATTGTTAGAGGTTTTGTAAATATAGATGATAAATAGGAACTACATCACACCCTTGATAGATAGGGCCATGCGCATTGAATAATTTGATTAAACATTAGGTTATATTATCCATATTGTGTTGGCATGGTTGTAAAGTAAAGAGTATAATGATGCACTCGTTGTGGTACTGTTGATTCGTAAAAACATTTTGTTCAAATCTTACTGAAAATGTACAGTATGTGTTATTAATATAAGAACCTTGGTTAATATAACAACATTTCTGTTAACTTGTCTGCATACTAGTTGTGAAAAAATTATGATTATTCAACCCAAAATTGTACATAGTACTATAACAGTGGCCTTCCTATTAGTCAAGTGGATAATTTTAATAAACTGGAAGCAACCCAAACCATTCTGTTTCAGTTAAGGGGAACTGGTGTAAGGAATTTTCTTTTTAGACTTTATATAAATGGAAAAGGTCTGCTCTTAATCTCCAAATCGATCATAAAACTGATGGTCTTCAAGGTCCCTGGAACTTTATCAGTCTGTTCTTGAGAAATCTTAAACATATTCTGTATTATTGAATCTATTGTTGTTACTGTATATTCTGTACCCCCCTCCTCCCCCCCCTCCCCCCCCCCCATGGTTACTGTCATCTGGTGTTACACAATTTGTATGATTTCTTTATTTTTTATAGTGTTCTTTCCTGTAGTATCTCGGTGTTCTCATCATTCATTGATTACTTGTTTGGAGTTGTGTTTTGGACTTTGCTTTGCTAAGTTTGTTCTATTAAGTAAGTAGTGGAAGGACTTGGTTGTCTATTTCTTGGCCAGTTTAGGATTTTGTGTCTTATTGCTATAGTTTTCTCGCGTGTTTGTACATGAACAAAAAGGGAAAAGTTACAGAGCTACGGGGTATTTTTAATGTGGTCTCAGTTAAAGGTATTTTATCTTGTCAGTGATACAATTGTCTGTAAAATCAAAGTGTCTTTCTGGTTATTTTTAAGTATGTTGTGTATATGTTTGTTTTCTACATAATGAGCATGCAACTGCATACTTGACATGTTCACAGTGTGTTGCGTGTGTGTAGTCAGAGGAGTCTGATTGACAATTGGTTACAGTTGATAATAAATTCAATTGTGATGGCCAAAAGTCAAATGAAGTTCCATAATATACCATGTTTGACTTACATTCAGGTGGGAGTCAGAAAGTGTTATATGAATACCATTTTACTGCATTTCACTTGGCCTTTTTTCCACACTGGAGTCCAACTGTCTGCGAAAAGTGTTACATTTTAAATAAAAACTTTGTTGTTTAACTGTTAACACCAGTTTGTACCTGTCTACTTTAATATAAACTTATTCATGACTTACAGTATATTCTACCGAGAGTGCCACTTTAATCATAACAAACTCTTGACCCAAAATGGCCCCAAATTAGTCTGTGTGTTTGTGTTATGGGAATGTTCAATTGTATTCAGAAATCCGACAATGAGTAACAAGCTGGGCTTTTTGGCTTTTATATGTTACCGAATTAACTGCACCTCATATAAACTAAAAGCTTGACAGCCACAGACATTGTTAACAAGTTACTAAATCTCTGTGTGGCAAGGTTTAGCAGCTTTAAGCAAGCAGTGGATGTGGTGACAGACTGATACAGATGCATTTTAACCTTACACGCTGAATTGCACCCTTTGGTGAGACCTGCAGCTGTAGTTTGTTTTTATAGCTAGACAACATATAGTAACATTTAGTGTTAATATTTTAAATAACTGCTTATTAATTGTATTTAAATGCTTTATTTCTGCTACTGTCATGCGACAATTTATAACAGTAGGATTTTTATTGATAGATAATTTAGTGTAAAAAAAGAATTCCATTTAGCATCAATACCAAATTTTCAGCTTAATATTTGGAGAGAAACATTTTGCTCCACTCCCGATCCATACCTGCTTTTCATGGTAGTGTGCCCTGCAGACTGGCATCCTGAAAGGAGTGCACTATACCTCAAAACCCCACATATAGTTGCATGTTCACAAATTTTCTTTAAAAAAAAATTCTCTGCACCCTGGCCCAGAGAAACAGATAGTCCTTTACATTGTATGAGTTTTAGTATGGATATGGTCGGAATAATAAATAAAGTAGTTGAAATGGAGTCTTGGAGGTTTATTATGGACATCAATATTATGGACTACTCTGAAGTTACAAGAAAATGTAATTTAAAAAACAAAAAATCAATTTTCCCGATTTTCGTGCTCTGCTGGCATCACAAGCAGAAGGATTTGCATTACTAAGACATGAGCCCATCAATTCTACTTGTCAGGCCCTGTCAAGTCCTCTTCACATACGAGAGACAGCACACAGTTTTTGAGGTAAGGGCTCTAGGCCGAGTTTAAATACTGGAGTCAGATCCAGGTCGTCCTCTGAAAGTCCGGGGGGGCAAGTGAAGCGGAAGTTCTGCAGGAGGGTGGTGAAGAAGATGAACAGCTCCATCCTGGCCAGACTTTCTCCAGGACAAGCCCTGACGCCTGCACCACAAGGCACATTTACACTTTCAATATCTTCCGTTTACTGCATATCCCACATATAATGTTCCAAATATTGCACATTTAAATGTATTTACTTATTTTATTTTAATCTTACATATAACAGTTCAGTTCAGTTTTATTTTGTCATTGTTACAAGTAACGAAACGTTGTCAGAGCAAACAAACAGGCATAACGTTTTGTTTGACCTATTATTTTTTTCCTGATACCTGCACCACAGCAGAGGAAAAGCTTGTCGTAAATAATGTTCCTCATATTGCAGATTTTAATTATTTACTTTTTTTACACTCTTTTGTTTTGCCTTACCTCTTACCTTTTGCACTTACATTAAGAATGTATTCATTGTAGATATTACTTATCTTATTTAACTAAATGTTATCCTTTTGTTCTTATTGCACCGTGGGTCAGAGACAAACATATTTCGATTACTCTGTATGTCTGGAAAATACAGTATTTTGCAATTGACAATCAAGCGACTTTGGCTTTGACTGACTTTTTCAGGTCGTCTGCCTGTAGACTCAACATGACAAGAATCGATGATAGGGCTCACCAACCTGTAGAAAACGGCATGAAGGCATCTCGCTTCACAAACTTCCCACCGTTGTCCAGGAAGTGGGCGGGATAAAAGGTGTCTGGGCTCTTCCACTCTTTCTCATCATGCAAGACGGAGGTCAAGAGAGGATACACTGTGGTCCCCTTTAGATGACACATACATTAGAGAAGACAGAAGTGATAGACAACATAGTATCTAATGGTGCTTTTTCCACTGCATGGTACAGACTCTACTGTCCTCTACCTCTTTAAAGGTGCTCCAAAGAACGTTTAGTTTTTGTTCATTCGTGCACCCCCGTTGGACTAAAGCAGTAGTGTTTTAACTACGCCAGCTGTTGTTCCTGGGTGAGCGTGCCCATGACAAAGGCATTATGAAAAACTATAAAAAAATGTCTCTCCACTTATTATTCTACTTTCTTTCAGAAATTGTGTCCCGTACAACCATGTCATGGAAAAGCGGCATAAAACTCCACGAACATATTTCACACCCAGGGATTACTTTCTAACTGCAACATTTTGTTTTAGAGCAGGAAAGAGTCTGGATGGCATATTAAGTGCTTCATTCAGGCGTACCTTCTTAATAAAGTAACCCTGGAACGTAACATCTTGGCTGGTTCTGTGAGGAAGGCTCATTGGGGAGATGTTAGCCACTCTCTGTGTCTCATGAACGACTGCGTTGGTGAAGGGCAGATTCTTCCTGTCTTCACTCAGCACTTGGCGATTCCCTATCACCCGACTTATCTCCTCCTGGACCTGGTCTGAAAGAAGGGAATGAAACAGTGTTTGCACCAAGAGTGGCTTGGAATTTAAAGGAATACTTCACCCGGCCATACAATTCAATTGTTAAGTAGTTTTTTAAGTTGTGGATATCTTAATCTCCTTACCTTGTATTTTTGGATACTTGGTCATAAACAGAAGTCCCCATCTCAGTGTAGTGGCTGTTGTCTCAGTCCGGCAGAAAACAAATTCATGACCGTCATTATGAGGTTTTCATCGTGGAAGTGACTATTGGTAATCCCAGATTCCTGCAGGGATGTTAAATGAGTTATTAAGGCGATCGTGCATTCTCCGTGGTTGCCTCGAAACTTTGGAACAGCTAACCACACCATATTCGCTCATCTGAGTCTCTGGAAACCTTCAAGTCCACTCTTAAAACTCACCTTTTTTCACAAGCTTTTACATTTTAATGAATTGTTTTGTGTCATTGCTGTAAGTGTTTTTTAATGTGTGCTGTTGTATTTTAATTTATGTATTTTATGTAAAGCACTTTGGTGAATTCAGGTTCTTATAAGGTGCTATATAAATAAAAGTGACCTTGACCTTGACCTTGATTAAAATAACATGTTTAATTGCAAAACTTGTTTTTTATTAATTAGTGTAAATAAAATATCAAAATATTAATTTATAAATTGGTTAAAGGACTTAATGGATTTACTGGGACCCTGGACCTTTATAAGACTGTCTTGGAAAAACTGGAGATGAATGAATCCTATTATGTCTCCTGTACGTTGTATTCTATTGTAAGGTCTGAGGAGTTTGTAGTATGTGACTTGTGATTTTTCAAACCTCCAGATTTTGCATTCGGACCAGAAAGGCGTCCACTACGCCTCTGCACATCTGTGGATTGAGGGTCTCTTTCAAACCCCTCAACAGCTCCCAGGTCAGTTTCTTGTTGGCATCAAACGACCTGTGCATTGTCTTCCTGTTAGCGATCCACTTGAAGAACCGCGGGAACATGTTGTGAATCTGTTAGAAAGAATGAGTGTATCAGTTTTAAAGATAACATTTAACATAGATTTTGATTAGGCAGTGGAACATTTATTGTTTTTTCATTCCAGGTACAATAGCTTATGTTTTATTTTTTTAATATTTAAGTCGCTCTACTGAAATTAAGCTTCAAAATATATAAAATCATACCTGTATTGAAGGGGTGTTCAAAAGTCGACCAGGATTTTCATTTACCAGGGTTGTAAACACTGGATCATCGTATTCAAACCTGCTGCCAAAGACCATGGTGCAGATGATATTAGAGACTGTATAGTATAATGGTTGGCTCGTTTCAAAAGCTTCTCCTGCAACAACGGAACAGGACATGGACATTTATTATTTCACAGAAAATGTGGTAAAACTTTATAATAAGGGTACATTATTTACCTGTTAGTTAATGCTTAATTGAGGCTAAATAAGCATTTTCTAAGCATTACCTAACTGCTCATAAATGCTTAGTTAACCATTAACTTACTGTTATTAACTAAGCATTAACACTTAATTAATGCTTAATAGGCGTTAACTATGCATCAACTAACCATATAGCATTAACTTACAGTCAATTAATGTACCCTTATTGTAAAGTGTTACCCAAAATGTAACCCATGTAGTAGGGGATTATAACACTATGAATAAGACATTAACCTTTGGATTTCTTGAACTGTTCAATGAGGTGGTGACATTCCTCAACGATTTTGTCCTCAATAGCCTTCCTGCCCATCCCAAAGTCTTTTAAGTTCACTAGGGCAAAGCGTCTCATCTCCTTCCATGAATCTCCATTGGACCATATAATGCCTGAATGCAAATAGTTCAACAAAATATGTTGAAACCACAACTGCAGATCGAATGTTCTCCAAAATCAGTAAAAACAGTTAAAGAAAATGTCTTGAGAAAGGATAATTTTTCTTTCCCATACCATTTCCTTGATTTGTTTCACTCATGATCAGAAATGGATCTCTGTCGCCAAACTCTTCGGCATGATTGACCAGCGCCTCCTTCACTGCCTTGTATCCAGCCAACACCACCACTTTCTTGGGTCCCAGATAGATTGTGAACACTGATCCATATTTCTTAGAAAGCTAAGAGAAGTGGAACCACTGTCGTTACATATTTTTTTAAAACACACACACACACGTTGTGTTTTCATCACTTACGAGGACATTACATAAACTTACATTAGTTACCTGGAGAATTGCCCTACACTCTAACCCCCTAACCCCTAACCCTTACCCTTACCCTTTCCCTTACCCTTACCTTAACCTAAACCTTTACCTTAGTCTACCCTAACCTTAAAGCAAGTCTTCACCCTAAAATTAAAAAAAAAACGTACTTTGTAAATATTACTCTGATGTCACAGTAAAAGACATCACAGTAATATTTACAAAGTAAGTTTTTTTTAACCCTATATTTCTCTTTCTGTTATGTCACGAGAAGGAGAAATATAGGGTTAAAAAAACACTCTTTCTGCCTTTTCTCAGGCTAGGATGAACCGATTTTAATTTTTTTTGCACATTTATACTACATAGGATCTCAGAATTCAATACACCTTCATATTCAAACCGGTGAAGTAGGCCTTTAAGGGGACCCTCCATTTTGTCCCCAAAAGGAAGGTACGTCCCCACAATATCACTCTGTAAACAGAAACATGTCCCCACAACATAGTAATACAAGACCACACACACACACACACACACACACACACACACACACACACACACACACACACACACACACACACACACATTGTGTTTTCATCACTTGTGAGGACATTACATAGACTTACATTAATTTCCTGGAGAATTGCCCTAACCTTCGAACCCCTAACCCCTTACCCTAACCTAAACCTAAGTCTACCATCACCTTAAAGCAAGTCTTTACCCTAAAATGTCATTATTGCGTTAAGGGGACTTCCATTTTGTCCCCAAAAGGAAGGAACGTCCTCACAATATCATTGTGTAAAAAGAAACATGTCCCCATAACATAGTAATACAAATCCACACACACACACACACACACAATAACAGGAGAAAGAGCAATCAGGAGCATAGGTTTCTGCATAAACCAAACTATAAAGCAGTGCCCGACCTCTTGCAGACTGTGGTAGGCTCTCTTGAGGTCCAGCTGTAGCAGGTTCCCGAGCAGAGGAAGTGGTCGGGGTCCCGGGGGTTCCTTCCTGTGCGTCTGGGAGCTGAAGCCGGAGGAGGAGATGAGGCAGAGCAGCAGGAGGACCACCACAGCCCCCAGCACCGAGGCACCACTGAAGGACTGCACAAAGAGATCTAATGTCCCCATGACTTACACAGGAAAATACTATCCAATATAATCCAAGCTGAGTTTAAAGCCCTGCTGCTTCAAGTGTTGTGGGCAAAACTGGCAAAGCAAGGACCTATGTATGAAGTTCCCAGAGTGGGCAAAGACCTGTTTAGACTGAATCTGGTAAATAATTTATTAACACAGTCCTCCGTTGTAGAGGAGGAGGGTGGTCAGATAAATAAATCTGAGGTCATGCCAGTTGGCCAAACAAGTCATAGTCCTCTTGAATAGGTGAGAGATTAAGGCTAAAGCTACATGTGGACTGCATGGATAAGATAGATAGATAGATAGATAGATAGATAGATAGATAGATAGATAGATAGATAGATAGATAGATAGATAGATAGATAGATAGATAGATAGATAGATAGATAGATAGATAGATAGATAGATAGATAGATAGATAGATAGATAGATAGATATCATAGTGGTGGATAGATAGATAGATAGATAGATAGATAGATAGATAGATAGATAGATAGATAGATAGATAGATAGATAGATAGATAGATAGATAGATAGATAGATAGATAGATAGATAGATTCAACTTTATTCATCCCCAAAGGAAGATTACATTAAAAAAAATCACAAAATATGATTTGTTTTCTACTGATTTGACTATACGATATAGATACACACTGATGTGTTTTTCTTAGTTTTACTTATTTTGTTAATCTAATTGTCTGATTGGCCGGATGCTTTCATCTGTCAGCCAATCGTCAGACTGGATTGGTTCGGCGATTCTGGTAATGTGAGTTAAATTTCTGCTCCTCAAAGACCAGGGTTGCGTTCCGAATCGCATACTTTCTACTATATAGTATGTAGAAAAAAGATTTAGGATGTCCCGATTCTTGTGGGCAGATTTAGGATGGTTAGAAGTACCCGGATCTCCTACTTCATGCGGCCAAGATTGTTAGTGTTGAAAAGTGCATCCTATTTGGGCGATTCTGACCCACAATCCAGTGCGCACGTGAAGTGACGTAACATCGACGAAGCCTCCATATGAAAACAAACGGGGATGCGACGGATATAAAAGCAAGAGGCAAGATCAAGGCGCAATGTTATGATGAAATAAGAGAAAAGTAAGTCCAATGGTATGCCTACTGCATCCTAACTAGATTCTTTTTATCGTCGGATGTAGTATGTAGAATAGAAAAAATAAAGAGTATGCGATTCGGAACACAACCATTGTGTAATAAAGATGATAGGATGGCCTAGAGGAAAGAGATTCCTCCCAACCATGAGGTCTCTGGTTCCTCCTCCCACTCACCATGAGGTCTCTGGTTGGATCCCCGGCACTGGACAGGAGGGTGTAAGTAGTAAAACTAGTGGTGGCTGCTATTACGTCTACAGTGCCCACCATCTCTACCATTGTGTCCTTGAGCAAGACACTTAACCCCAAAACTGCTCCAGGAGCACTGTACTACGGCTGACCCTGTGCTCTGACCCCCTCTGAAGTGTGGTAACTTGAGAGGGGAGATGCGAAAAGACAAATTTAACTTTACTTAACCTTCTCATTTATTGAAAAAAAAACACATTGCCAGTGAATAGACTGATGCAACTTTGTTCATTGTTGATACATTTTACATCTTCATTTTGCATCAGAAGTTAGAGACATATTTCAGAACATGATATACGTAATGAACTCCTTTAACTTTGCTCTGCAGGATTAGTAAATTCCCTGATGAAGTAAGTCCAATGCTGTGACACTAGTCCTTCGAAAAGTACAAGTTTAATATCGCCTACCTTATTTACCTCAATATTGTTCTTCAAGTATCTTTTTATTGAGCAATTCAATCCCACATATGAATTCATGGCAATTACAATAGTGCAATGTGAATATAAAATCATGCATAACATCATCATGAAATAAAATTATATATAAGCACAAAAGTAATATATAAAACAAATGAAAACAAGTAACACTTAGGGTAAGGGTACATTAATTAACTGTTGCTTAAATAAGGCTTAATAAGCATTTAGAAAGCATTACCTTACTTTTAATAAAGGCTTAATAAATGCTTAATAAACATAAATTAAGCATTAACTAACTGATATGCTTAGTTTAAGCCAGTTCATTAATGTACCCTTATTGTAAAGTGTTATGGAAAACAAAATGTGAAACGACCTCAATATTGTTGAACACATACATTACTGGTAAGTGCATGGTGTGTTATTAGTTTTTAAGCCCCTCTTGTCAAAAATAAAAAATGTTAACCTTCATTTATACAGGTAAATCCCATTGAGACCGGAGACTCTTTTTCAAGGGACCGGTTCCGATTCCCACACAGCACATTCATACACCGATAGCAGCTTTCACATGCAGGGCACAGCACACAGTTTATGTATTGAAGGGTTGAGTGTGAGTCCCACACGCGGAGTCAGATCCAGTTCTTTCTCTGATACTCCGGGCGCAGGCGAGAAACGGAATCTTTGCAGGAGGGTCGCGAAGAAGATGAAGAGCTCCATTCTGGCCAGACCTTCTCCAAGACAAATCCTTCTACCTGATGGGGACAACAGTGCGAAATGTTCACAATAGGGGTGGTTAAAAAAATTAATTCATGTAAAAATCGTGATTCCTAATGTCAGCCATTTTAAATCGATTAATAATTTGCAATAAAAAAAGTCTTGCTCAGGGACATTGGACTTGTGGCTGGGAGACGGGGAATCGAACCACCAACCCTGTAGTTGAGGGTTGACCGCCCTAACCACTTAGCCACAGCTGCCCTAACAGTGATCTTAAAGAAGTGATGGCTGAATTCACCGACCTGCAGAGAAGGGCATGAATGCGTCTCGCTTCAAGAACTTTCCATCTTTGTCCAGGAAGTGAGCGGGATAGAAGATGGTTGGCTTCTCCCACTCGCTCTCATCGTACAGAACGGAAGACAAGAGGGGATACACCGTGGTGCCCTGGACACAATAAAGAAAACCGGGTAGGTTTAAATAAAGTGTCTGTCTGTCTGTCTGTCTGTCTGTCTGTCTGTCTGTCTGTCTGTCTGTCTGTCTGTCGGTCTGTCTGTCCGTCTGTCTGTCGTTTCTCCGTCTGTCTTTTTTTTTACACTTTTTTTAATCAGTTTTTGAAAACAACCACAAATAAATACATTTAGTGTGTAGGAAAGAAGCACAATGAAAATAAAAATAAATGTTTAAAAAATAATATAATAATAATAATTAAAAAAAGTAAAATAATGTAAAATGAAAAAAAATATAATATATAATAAAAGGAAAAAAAACATATATTTATCTACTGTATATCTAACCTTTTTAATGAAGTGACCCTCGAACGTTATATCTTGGCTGGTTTTGTGAGGCAGTGACATGGGGAGAATGTTGGCAAATCGCTGTGTCTCATGGATGACTGCGTCAGTGAACGGCAGATTCTTTCTGTCCTCAGTCTGTGCTTGACGACTTCCTATCACTCTGCTCAGTTCCTCCTGGACCTGGTCTGAAAGAGACATTATTTTTTCATTTGGATGATGCCTACGTCAACAAAACACTTGCTTGGACTGTTGTGTGTGTATTAAAGGTGCAATGAGGAACTTTTAGTCTGTGTCAATTCTTGCACCCCCTTTGGACAAAAGCGGTAGTGTTTTTACCACACCAGCTGTTGTTCCTGGGTGAGCGTATACCCACGGCAAAGGCATTAAGTAAAACTATATGAAAATAGCATTCTTTGCACTGATGGTCTCATTCGCTGGTACATGTAATTTATGATCTTCAGAAGAAAAATTAGACTGTTTCAGAAATTATTTAAAAGTTCCTTGTAGCTAGTTCAAGCTCCCTACCTTGTATTTTTGGATACTTGGCCATAAGCAAAAGTCCCCATCTCAGTGTGGTTGCTGTGGTGTCAGTACCGGCAGCAAACAGGTTATTAACCGTCACCATAAGGTTTTCCTTGTGGAAGTGACTGTTGGTATTCCCAGAGTCCTGCAGGTAAAGATGAGAAGGTTAGACAATCAAAACAGATGCAACATGTGTGGTTAAATTAATTGTACATACTTTTTATTATTATTTTTTTGTTTGTTTTAAATATAGAAATGGATTGGGTAGTCTTGTCACTAATACCTCTACATGTGACCTTGGAATTGTGTCCACGGTCAGAATTGAGGGTCATATGATTAGAAACGACCTAAACATTTTCGCATTGATACTTCTTCAGCATCTTAAATTGGCGTTTTTCGGAACATAATTGGAATATACAGCAACCGTAACCCTAATGGCTCGGACAGACATAAAGCTTCAAGCTTTAGTAAGGGCCTTCAGATCTGGGGAGGCCGGAGCAAAGTCCAGAAAATATAAAGTTAAAGAGTCAATAAAGATGGGCACTGCTTGAGTTTAACCTGCCAAGAACTCTGTGAATCGTTATTTCATATGCACTCCTACTTTGTGTTGCAACTGTTGCAAATATCTTAAAGGTGCACTATGTAACTTTGGGCGTGTCAGAAAGGTGAAGAGTCTCTAAGGTATATTCTCATTACTGAATAAATAAACTTTAATCACAGGAAAATGTGATCCCTGGAACACTGTTTGAAGTTAGAAAGCTTCCTGAAAAGTTACTGTTTCACTGTTGTTGTTTACAGCAGCATGGCCCCTACAGTTCGGTTTACAAACATATTCTATTCTTACGTTTGGTTGATTAACGAATAACTACATTCTAAGAAATACATGTAGAGTAAATATGTTTTGTAAACTAACTGCAGGCTCTTCAAATGTAAAGGCATACCTCTCCCCTGAAACTGCGTAGTGCACCTTTAATGTAATAAAGTGATGAATTGTTTCCAAACCTCCAAATTTTGCTTTCGGACCAGAAAGGCATCTACAAATCCTCTGCACATCTCTGGGTTGAGGGTCTCCTTCAAACGGCTGAACAGACTTAAATTCTGTGTTTTATTGGCATCAGACGATTTGAGGAGTTCTCTCGTGTGAGAAAAGAATCTACCAATCCATGGGAATAGGTTGTACAACTGTTTGAAGAAAATGAAAAAACAGGCGTATCGTTAGGCCTTTGAAATATGTTCACTTATTCACTATATTAAAGGTGCTTTGAGGGACTTTTTTTTTTACTGTTTCAGAATATTTAAAATGTATTAAATGTATTTAAAAGCCATATGTTGAAAGTTAGACTATAAAAAACATAAAAAACATGGTTTTTGAGACCTGTATTGATGGGGATCCCACAAGTTGTATATTCTATTTGCTCGTTGTACCATGGCCGTAAACTCTGGATCATCATATTCAAACCTGCTGCCATACACAATGGAGCAGATTATGTTTGAAGTGGCATAATTCATTGGATTGGTTGTGTCAAAGGCTTCTCCTGTAGCAGGGCAAGGCAATTTATTCATAAAACACAATTCAAAGTGCTTTACAGAGAAAAAAAACAAAAAGACAAAACCAAAACAAACACACTTATTATAATTTAACTGCAAATAAAGTATGCAAGACTAAAAAAAACATATTGACGTAAGACTAATAAAAATGAAAACATGGAGATATGAAATAGACAAGAAAAGACAAAAAAAAATTAAAACTCAGGAAATAGGGGAGATGGGGTGAGTTGTGCCACTTTTCACTCAAAGTGACTTTAAAATGAGGCCTCTACAGTAATGTCTCCAACTAAAACATGTATGTATACTTCAGGATGTGGGGCATCCCTGGCAACAATAACTTTTGATCTGAAATAAACTGTTTAAGAAATATAGCTTTTCGGAAAAAAGCTTTCTTTGAAAGATTGTAAAGTGGTAGACAACCTCAGAATTTCTGGGAGCTTATTCCAGGCACAAGGGGCATAACAACTCAAAGCGGAAAATACGAGAAAAAGCTCAAACTAAATCATGATAGGTTGTTTTCTGTCTTTTACTTAAGCCTGATTCGTTTGCTATTATGCGACTGGTTACAAGCGACACATACCTTTAAATTTCTTAAACACTTCAATGAGGTATTCGCATTCCTCAACGATTTTGTCCTCAGATGCCTTCTTGCCCATCCCAAAGTCTCTCAGGTTGGTCAGAGCAAAGCGCCTCATCTCCTTCCATGTATCACCATTGGACCATAACACCCCTGAGAAAAAAGTGTTTCAACAAAATATATTTAATTATTATCTGATTATGGACAAAATGTTGTAAACAAACAACAATAATAGCCTATCGGAGGTAAAAAATGCCATTTCTTACACTGTTCGTTTACATGAAATCTTTTACAATTTTCGGTGGATCTCTCTCTCCAAACTCTTCGGCGTGAGTGACGAGTGCTGCCTTCACTGTCTTGTATCCGGCCAAGACGACCACTTTCTTTGAGCCGAGATAGAAGGTGAACACGGATCCATATTTTTTGGAAAGCTAAGAATAGAGAAAAAACAACACACACACACACACACACACACACACACACACACACACACACACACACACACACACACACACACACACACACACACACACACACACACACACACACACACACACACACACACACACACACACACACACACACACACAGTAGTCAGGGCTGTGACTTCAAAATACATAGACATTTTTGAGCAAAAGTTGGCATATTGTATGTTTTTGAAAGTTCAATCTGTTCAGTTTATTTATACAGGTAAATCCCATTGCAACTTGAGACTCTTTTTCAAGGGAGACCTGTTCCCATTCACACACACATTCATACACCGATAGCAAGCAAAGTATTGGGAGCAATTTAGGGTTCAGTGTCTTTCCCAGGGACACTTCGACATGTGGGTAGACGGGGGATTGAACCAACGACCCTGTGGTTGAGGGTCTACCGCCTTTGGGTTGCAGGGTCGGAGGTTCGATCCCTGCCATGTCGAAGTGTCCCTGGGCAAGACACTGAACCCCACATTGCTCCTGATGGTTCAGAGAGCGCCTTGCATGGCAGCTACTACCATCGGTGTATGATGTGTGTGTGAATGGGTGAATGTGTTAAGAAATGTAAAGCACTTTAGGGCTGAGAAAATCGGCTTAAAAAGCACTATATAAGTCCATTTTCAATTTAAATCTTAATTCTTCCTCACCTGCTGTAGTGTGTGGTGGGGTTTCTTGAGGTCCAGTTGCAGCAGGTTCCCGATTATGGGAAATGGTTTTGGTCCCGGAGGCTCTTTCCCGTTCTCCTGGGAGCTGAAGGTGGATGAAGAGATGAGATAATGAGCAGTAGGACCACCAGAGCCCCTAATAGGGAGATCGAGCTGGAAGAAAAAAGATCTAATATCCCCATGACTTTAAAAAGAAAATGTTTCCTTTCAAGTGTAGTGAAATGGATGTGTTTGCTGTGGTGCTCCCTTGGAGTCTGTGTGTGTTTTGAAAAAGAGGAATGCCTTTTGTATAGCTAGCCAGTGACGCAAATAGTCCAGCCCACACAGGTAGGGCAAAAGTAAACCACTGCCCTTATCAGCACGCTAGGAGAGTAGAGAGTGCTTTGGTAGTAGTTTACTTGTGATGTGGTCGGCAGTTTTGTTATCTTAAATGCCATATCTTAATGTTGACATGCAATCATAAAGGGAAAGTCATTCAGTGTGTACAGAGGTGGAAAGGGACAAATGAGGTAAAAGGTTCACACCGAAAGGTAACTATGAGCCACTTATTTTTTTAAGCCTTTGTCTTTGCTTTTGGATTTCGAACAACTGTACATTGACATTGGTTTAAAATAATAAACCCTTAATCCTTAAAAAAATTAAATCTTTGTGCCTTAGAGAGAGACAGAGAGAGAGAGACAGAGAGAGAGACAGAGACAGAGACAGAGAGAGAGAGAGAGAGAGAGAGAGAGAGAGAGAGAGCAGAGAGAGAGAGAGAGAGGAGAGAGAGAGAGAGAGAGAGAGAGAGAGAGAGAGAGAGATGTGTGGCTTTATTTAAATTGTGCCATAGCTTGGCTTTTTCTGAAACAAAGCCACAGGATAAATCTAAATATATTAAATATTAAAGGTAAAACCTCACATACAGTATATTACGTCTATATTTGCTGGAAAACACAGCATTATAATAAGAACAATCACAAATTGTTGTGAAGAAGCAACAGATTGCAAAGAGGGATGGTGTGTGGTGTGTGTGTGTGTGTGTGTGTGTGTGTGTGTGTGTGTTGTGTGTGTGTGTGTGTGTGTGTGTGTGTGTGTGTGTGTGTGTGTTGGTGTGTGTCTCCTTCAAGATATAGGGTTTTGGCCCCTATAACTCTGAGCCAGCCCTGGGACCAACAGTACCATTTTCACAATAATACCTTTTAAGTGTGACATTGGTGCAACTTTTGACTTAGGGAAAGTCAACCCACACATAATCTATCATAAGTATTGACTATCCCCTCATTGATATGATTGTGATGGACAAAACCATTCTCAATATGAGGCAATACAATGAATTAACACCACACACTAAAGCCATAACATTGAATTAACAATCTATAAAAGGGTTTCGTTTAAAAAAATATTGAAGATTACAAATTCATGAAGGCTTCACATGTTACAGGAGTGTGTGTTAGTTGTATGCCTATAGCTGTATCTTTGTTAATTGGCAACTAAGCATATATATTAATTACTGATTAAGTGAGAAACCTAAAATTCAACTCAGTTTTCTCAGTTGCATTTATAATATGTGATTAAAACTGGCTTTAAATAACTGTAGTTCGTGTGACGTTTAATCCACCAGTGACAACTAAGCATATACTAATTTACTCTTCAAATTAATCCAAAGTTTGTGAGTCTTAACCCCCCAATTCTTTATGTTTTAAATCAAACAACATGTTGACATGCGTTGATCTAGGAACCTGAACTCTCACTGACATAATAAAGTTTAAAAGTACACAGAACGCTTTAAGTAATAGGTTAACAGGTCATGTACTCATTCACACGATCTCAGATGTTTCATTTAACGAGACACTAAACCCTGGTGAATGATACACTCGACTGGATTAAAGTTATAGTTTATCTCCAAATCACCTCAAATAAAAGAATACATTCTATTTGTAACACCATGCTTTATACAGTATGAACTCTGTTCTCAGTCACATTTGACCCATCATTAAAGTTGTGTGTTTTTTTCCCCCTTTATTTATAAGTCTAAGGTCTATTTAGGTTTAGTGCCCTTGTCTCATGCAACAACTTACAGCAACAAGTTAAACCAATTTAGACATATTACCTTAAATCTGCCAAACTCTACCTGTAACTGTTTTAATCAGGCTATGTTGTACTGTCACTCATATAATTTTAATTCCAGCCATTCTACATCTCTGTCTAAATTTTTTTTTCTCTTTATCAGTTGTTGTATATTTGATGTATTTGCATTGTATATTGTGTATGTATTGTTGTTTTTGCTTTGCATTTGTTTGACACAACATCATTACAAATGAGGGGCACCCCTCAAATGATCTCTCGCGTATAAATAAATGTTAAATAAATAAAAATAAAAATAAAAATAAAAATAGAAATAAAATGTATAAGCGTAAAGCTGGTTTTTCTATAGCTCACCCTGCACTAAAAGTGACAAAACCATATTTATTACATGTTTTAAATCACAAAATGAAGACGTGTACTTATAAACAAAATAAACTTTGCATTTAGAAGTGAAACAGCATATTGGAAGTGAAGTGTGCTGTGGTTTGGTTTGATGTGGTTCTAGAAATCATCAAAGGCAACAACCACATATGCAGGTTTCAGTTTCAACCTACGGGTTCCTGTCGTTAGACAAGTTTATATTTTGACCTTAACTTTCTCTTGTTAAAGGTTCACTATGCAACTTTAGGTGTGTCGGAGAATTGAACATTTTATAAGGTATATTCTCATAACTTAATAAAACACACTTTCTTCACAGGAAAAGAGAAAGCTTCCTGAAAAGTTTCACTGTTGTTGTTGTTTACAGTAGCAGGGCCCACAGTTTGGTTTATAATCATATTCTAGTGTTAACCTTCAGTGCATCTTAGGCCCTTTTTGGTACATTTTGGTTTTTCATTTCACAACTGCTGAGGCTATGTTCATGCAAATGGCTTCATATTTGGTCAAGGCTAATGTTTTCTGACCAATTTATGAATTTTATCCTCAATTCATTAATTTACACTGTAATGCACCGTATATTAATTTTCCTCACACTCAGCCTCCTTGGCCAAATAAGCGCCTCATTGACTCCCATTCAAACGACATTTTTTGACCCTTCTGCCAATAGCTGATAGAAACCAGATTTTTTTTGTTTGGTTTTATTTCCTTGCACTAATGTCTTGAAAATTTAAATTTTTTGTGTTTTTTTTTAATTGCATCGGTTTTCTCTCATATACCATTGGTTTTAATTACAGGCTGAGATTTAATATTGCTCTCCTCTGCTACTAGCCACTGCAGGCCACATGAATAAATTGTTTCAGCTAAAATGCTCTCTCTGTATTCTTAGTGATGGCATAGTATAGTATAGATGTGTTTTTCGACAAATAAGTGTGTGTGCGTGTCTGTGTGTGTATCCAAACACGGACACTCAAATTCACATAGAGAAAAACAGTTCAGTGTAAATCCATAAAAACTGCATGTGTTGATCCCATGGTCAATTGAGGTTAAATACATGAATTTGGTAATATTAGACATTCATCCTGTTCTTATACCTTGAAATTTTACATTTTTACTATTTTACAGCTGATGCGTGAATTTCATCCTTATAGGCCTGAAGAGCAAAGATACCCCTAGTGGAAACGAGGGAACTGTGATTCATTTTGTATTGTTATCAGTTGTAAAGGCTATAGGCAGGACTTAATTCATAAAACATCTGAAAAAATCATAAAAATATAAAATTTCAAGTTATAAGAACAGGATGAATGTGTAATATTACCATATTCACAAACTTATCCTCAATTAACCATGGGATCGAAACATGCTGTTTTCATGGATTTACATTGAGCTGTATTTCTATGTGAATTTCACTATCTGTTATTTGATACACACACAGGCACACATATTCACAAATACATATTTGTTGAAATACACATATACACTACTCTATGCTATTATGAAGAACCCAGACAGGGCATGTTATCTCAAATAATTTATTCATGTGGCCTGCAGTGGCCTAAGTAGCAAGGGAGTGCAAATTTACATTTTAGCCTGTAGTTGAAACACTGGCATATGTGTGAAATTAGCAACAACTAGTAAAAAACACAAAAAATGGAAAATGTCAAGACATTAGTACAAGGAACCAAAATAATAATAAAAAAATCAGTTTCTCTCATCTTTTGGCAGCAGGGTCAAAAAGTGTGGTTTTAATAGAATTCTGTGTGCCGTACAATGGCCCTTAATGGAGGGCACATTTTAAATCTTAAATAGCAAAAAGAATAGAAATGCATTCAAATCAATTTCATTGCACATTTTTTACATCTATCACACTCTTATAATCCCCCTCAAAAAAATCCAATTCAGACTAATTATTTAGCTTTTAATTGATATTTTGTGTTTTTCCATTAAAAAAAACGAGTGACTTTTTCTAAAACAACTGGAATTTAAAGGGTTAAAATCCTTAAAATAAAGATGAATATGGTTTGTATGGTGAGGACTCGAGTTGAAAAAGAAAGTTATAAAAAAAAATTGGTGGAAAAATACATTCATGTTATTTTTATCTACATATCAATCCAAAGTGACATCTTAAGCGCCGAAGGAGGCTGAGTGTGAGTCTTTTTTTAAATCTTAGATATAAAAAAATATAAAAATGCATTCAAATCAATTTCATTACACATTTTTTACATCTATCACACTCTTATAATCCCCCTCAAAAAAATCCAATTCAGACTAATTATTTAGCTTTTAATTGATATTTTGTGTTTTTCCATTAAAAAAAACGAGTGACTTTTTCTAAAACAACTGGAATTTAAAGGGTTAAAATCCTTAAAATAAAGATGAATATGGTTTGTATGGTGAGGACTCGAGTTGAAAAAGAAAGTTATAAAAAAAAATTGGTGGAAAAATACATTCATGTTATTTTTATCTACATATCAATCCAAAGTGACATCTTAAGCGCCGAAGGAGGCAGAGTGTGATTTTTTTTAAGGATGCACTGAAGGTTAAGAATCTCCTAATAAATATTGATTTATTGTGATAGAATTATTCAATACTAAAGATGTCATGTAGAGAAAATATGTTTAGTATATTAACTGCAGGCTCTGGGAATGTAAACAAATCTTCCCCTTCTGTAAAACTGCATAATGCACCTTTAACACAGACTGAGGTTAGGTTGTCATAGAGAAATCTGTGAAAACACATTAGTGGCTTCATATACAGTATATTGCGCCACACGCTTCCCTCCTGCTCTGCTTCTCCATTTAGAATTTTAAGATTGAAAAAAATATCCCTCAGTTAATTTGCCTGCACTTCTCCATTCTGCACACACACTCACCAAATTACCTTTTTCAGGCTGCTGTATGTTTGAACCCATTTTGATTCTGGTGTTGTTGTTGTCCAATTCACTTTTTTTGTCAAAATCAGTGAATATCTCCTCATGATCCGTACTGTGTGTGCACTGAAAAATATCTGGTGTTAATACACAGCCTAGCCTCTGAAAACTAACAATGTAACTAACACCATGCCTGTTTGTTTACAGATGTTGTGTATAATCACTTAGATTTTTATTCAGTGCACAAACATTATTGACAGGTAGTGGATCATGAGGAGATATTCACAAAAAGCATTCTACAGAATCGCTGACTCCACCTTTAACTGCAGTAAATGACTGAGATGTAAAAAATAAATGAAATAAAAAAGAATTTGGATTTTTCTGAAGTCGGGGAAATGGAAAGCTGATATTCTCCGGGGGGAAAATACACGGCAACAAAGAGGAAGTGACACATTACTGTTCATGGGAAGATTTTTCTTCATTTTTTCACTCCGAAATGTGGAAAGCGAGAAGAGAGTTTGGTGGTTCGATCCCCAAACAATCCAAAGCGCTTTGAGTCTCAGAAAATCAGTGAAAAGTTCTGTATAACTTAAGCCCATTTACCATTTATATCATATAAGGACAGTTCATTTACCATTCATGTTCCTGGATGAATTGACTTATAAGATGCTTTAGAATAAATAAAATGCTTATACTTACTTACTATACCAAAACAGACTAAAACCGATATTCAAAAGTAGTGAACGGTAAGATGTAGATACTGATTAAAACTTGAAAACGTAGGGTCATCAAAATAAACTTTTTAATAAACAATGTTTGAAAAAAAAAATGTGTGCAATTTTGAAAATAATTTAGGGATGTGGCCCTTCTGCAAAAGGAAGTGAAATGCAGTACACTCATCTTAGAGACGCACAAGTTACCAAACACTTTTCGGGTTAGGAACAAGAGAAGCGAGATGGCTCAACTCAGACGGATTAACATTTCTTTCTTTGTGATACTGCTGCTTCACTTTACAGGTAAGAATATACGCAACACAGAAAATAAACATTATATAACAATATTCATAGTATTTAAGTATCTTAAATTAATTAAAGTAAGACTGCCAAGTTTGGAGTTTGGATTTTTTGTTTGTATCTAATATAATCTCAAGAAGTAACTGCAAACATTCTTATTTTCTTTTTAATTTATTTATATTCTTTAACAGCAGTCGCCGAAAAACATCCCCTCTGGTTCACTGCCAGACAAGGAGAGGAACTTTGGCTTGTGACAATGTGATAGAAAATCAGCTCAACAATGACCGATCGTTTTGCTAGTGGATACACAGAAGAGCTGGTTACTAATGGGCAGATATCCAGGAATAAAGCCGACGGACTGAGTTTGACAGAAAACTGTTCTCTGGTCTTAAAGAATGTCGGATATAAGACGGATCAATGTCTGTTGTTAAGAGTGAGTATTTACATCATGATGTTTTCAACTCAAACTGACAACTATATATAATAAATATGATTACGGTGAAGAAGGTAATTTGACCATGTTGTCGCTCTGTCAATGTCTCCAACTTCACTAGTAACTGAACGTCAGGACAATGATAGAGTCACCTTGATCTGTGGTGTGGGGACCTATGGATGGTGTGATCACACAGTGGAGTGGCTGTATGAAGCTGATCTGAACAACGTGGATATGTCACCACCTTTCTGTGAAGCCAGTGCAACATTTACAGCTTCTGGTCTGAATCAGAAGTTTAAACATTATGGGCCAGTTTCACAGACATGGATTAAGCCTAGTCCTGGACTAAATGGAATTTTGAATGGAGATTGTCCATTGAAAGTACAATTTAGTCCAGAACTAGGCTTAATCCATGTCTGCGAAACCGGCCCTATGAGTTACTGAAGTGTAAAGTGACAGATAAAAGGAGTGGACAAGTGCTGCTGTGTGGCGTCGGCCCCGGGCCCTCATGTGTGAAACCAGGTACGTTTGGTTTCATTTGTCTGTGGGTTTAGCAACACTCATCATATATGGCGATCAACATATGGAAGAGAACTACAGGTGAGAACTTATACACATTTCATTTCATTTTTTATTAGCATATATATGTGATACATCTGGATTTAGAATGTGGAAACAAATGCCAACGTTTTCTTTTTCTGTCTTTTCAGGGAAGAAAACTGGATGACGATGCTGTGAGTATGAAAACTAAATAATCACTTGAACATTTAAGAAAGGGAATAATAGACTGTATTGTTAATGTGAACTCTGTATGTAAGAGGCACAAAATGGAAATATTTGTTCCATTTAATCTAAGGATCTCCGGTTTGTTGTTTTGGCTTTCCACAGGTGCTTTATGATAGAGATGGAGAGGATGTTAACGTGGACAATGAAAACGTTGGAGCTCCTTCAGCCTCTGACTGACACCACTGATCAACAACTTCCACATCAACATAAAAAGAAAGTAAATACAAAAGTGTACATCATCAGATTTAGGCTTAGTTGAGATTGGGAAGTCTGCTCCCATTGGTTTCCATGTTAAATTAATTTGTTAAAAAGCTGAATATTTTAAAAAGTTTGAAAGGTAGAAAAATGTTGAAACAAGTTAGGGTTAGGGAAGTAGTAGTTATGGTTAGGGCAAGTCTCCAGGAAATTAATGTAAGTCTATGTAATGTGTAAGTAATGAAAACACAACGTGTGTGTGTGTGTGTGTGTGTGTGTGTGTGTGTGTGTGTGTGTGTGTGTGTGTGTGTGTGTGTGTGTGTGTGTGTGTGTGTGACTGAGAGAATTTGACTGACTTACCACACCTACATGTTGGGCCAGTTTCACAGACATGGATTAAGCCTAGTCCTGGACTAAATGGAATTTTGAATGGAGATTGTCCATTGAAAGTACAATTTAGTCCAGAACTAGGCTTAATCCATGTCTGCGAAACCGGCCCGTTAACAAATATAATTGTGCAATAAACACACACCTATACACGCGAACAAGACCAAAAGTGGACTATCAGGTTAAATTGACCAAGTGTGTACTTCTATTTCTGGTCATTTAAAAAATACAAAAACACAATAAAATATTTACTTTTAAGGCCTTCTGTCATAATATTACTTTACATTTTATTTGTTTAAAGAAGTTGCCAAGGGGGGACTCGAATCATTTGGGGATATCAACATATCAAAGAGGGGACTCCATTCACTGCAGCAATGGAGCTGTATGTGCCTATTGTTTCACTCAATGAGTGTTTGCTTGCTGCACTTACTGGGTTTGTTTATTTTTTAAATGGATTATATAACTTTTACTTTTACAATGACTTAATATTTCCCTGTGATACAAATAGTATGACCATAATCATGGCCACAAACTGTAACTGTAAATACATGTTTTACCTTGAAATAAGAAGTAACTTGCTGCATGCACTTATATCAGGGACTGAAGTATTAGTGGGGGTGCTGATGCTGCTTTCTAAGAATGCTGTGTGAACCAACTCTCAACTCTCAACTAATTTCCTTATATGCTGGATGGTATAGCTGTTGTTTTGCATAAAGGCCTACTTGCAAGTTTAATTTTTGTTATCGAAGTGAAGGCGGCGCACTGGTATTATTGTCGCTATACTAAATTGAATCCGTTGAACCTTATTACAATAACAGGAAGCTTTTTGTGTTGTTTTGGG
The DNA here is from genome assembly GCA_026122265.1 of Ammodytes dubius. NCBI lineage: Eukaryota > Metazoa > Chordata > Actinopteri > Uranoscopiformes > Ammodytidae > Ammodytes > Ammodytes dubius. Next base: position 25,233,534 of record CM047522.1, on the reverse strand, counting down.
CGTTTGCAGATGTCAAGTTACATGAAATATCTGATGTTGATGCTGCAGTAGTCTATATCCGGATAAATAACAGTGGCCCACTGTTTGGTTTAGAAACATATTCTAGTCTTACGTTTGGTTCAATGTGCCTCAAAATAATTTAGATCTTATTTGTGATGATAGAATTATTCAATACCAATAATTACATGTTGAGTAAATATGTTTTATAAACAAACTGTTGTAATGCCCATTCCTCTCCTTTCAGCACATACAAAGTTTGAAAAAAAAAATCACGCATACAATTTATAAACAATGGGAAGGTGACCCTTAAGCAAAGGGAAGTTACACTCAAGTACTCTCACCTTAAGGACCCTTTAGAGCTCTGCTGCCGCTGCTGCTTGACCCACAACCTCGGGGCATGTAATTTTTTCTGCTTTCCACAGGAAAAAGATAATTTGTGAATTCTCTGGGCACAGGAAGGCACACTAATAACAGGAAATGTTTCGCGGGATCGTCTTAAACACGCAAGTTCACAAAGTTGGGAATGTGAAAACAAGAGAAGTGAGATGGCTCAACTCAGATGGATTAAAACTTCTTTCGTTGTAATACTGCTGCATTTTACAGGTAAGAATTTACACAACACACAATAGAAAACAGTTTTATTCGTTTTTAACTATTGAAGATTAATGAAAGTAAAACAATTAAGTTTGCTGTGTGTATTTTTTGTAGTTTTAATCTTCACACAAAACTACAATCATTAAATCCGTTTTTAATTTGTTGCAATTGCCTCTCATCTTCGACAGCAGTCACCGGGCAGAATCCCCCCGTCTTCACTGTCAGAGCAGGAGAGGAAGTCACTTTGCCTTGTGACAATGTGATAAAAAATCAGCTCAGCTGTGACAGCACTACATGGATGGCCAATCGGTTTGCTGGTGGATACACAGAAAGACTGGTTACTAATGGGCAGATTTCCAGGAATAAAGCCGACGGACTGAGTTTGACAGAAAACTGTTCTCTGGTCATAAAGAATGTCGCATTTGATGATCTAGGTCGTTACACCTGCATACAGATCAAATCAGGAGAACAACAAGGTCCAGATGCTTTGGTTAATCTGTCTGTTGTTTGGAGTGAGTATTTACATCATGATGTTTTCAGCTCAAACTTTCAACTATACTGAAACATTACAATAAATATGATTAGAGTCAAGAAGTACATTTTAATCTTTCTGTCTCTCTGTCAATGTCTCCATCTTCACCAGTAACTGATCATCAGGAGATCGATACAGTCACATTGACCTGCTATGTGGCGGCTTATCGATGGTGTGATCACACAGTGGAGTGGCTGTATGAAGGTGATCTGAACGACGTGGATATATCACCATCTTCCTGTAAAGCCACAGCGACATTTACAGCTTCTGGTCTGAATCAGAAGTCAAACTATTCTGAGTTACTGAAGTGTAAAGTGACAGATGATAGGACTGGACAAGTGCTGCTGTGTGGCGTCGGCCCCGGGTCCTCATGTGTGAAACCAGGTACGTTTGGTTTTATTTGTCGACATTTTTCTTTCTCATTGAGTCTCTTCAGATGGTCAACATGAGGAATTCTATCACTGTTTGTTGTGTTTTTTTTAAAGATATTGTTGGGGCATTTTTATGCTTTATTGATAGTGTAGAGACAGAGTTGAAATGGGGCAGAGAGGGGAGTGACATGCAGAGAACGACCGCGGGCTGGAATCGAACCCAGGTCCGCTGCTGGCCGAGGCCCATGGGGGGGACGCCCTACCAACTGAGCTAAGGGCGCCCCCTCCGTTTGTTGTGTTTTCACGTGATGTTTATTTGCACACCACGAGTGCCCCACAATCTTTTGTTTTTCTGACGACAGAAACAATTAAAGGTGTGACGTGTAGAATGTACACTCATTTTTCAGAACAGACTTGGGAGAAATGGAATATAATTGTTAGAGCCATATTTTATGTTAGTTTAAAATATATTATTATATTAATGAATTCCTATTTGAGTTAAGGGATGTTTATGGTTTATTCTTATTTATTTAAATATTAGATTTATGTTGAGTTGACCGCAGGTATAGCCTAATTAGAGGCAGCCGGCAGAGAGTGGGTGGGGCCGCCAGGCCAGGTTAAGAGCAAGGAAATGAAACACTGACAGGGTGGAACAGGGGAATTGAGACTGCTTAAACCTCACGCTCTGAAATGTTCAACTTCTGTGATAAAGAAAAGAAAATAAATCATCTGAAAAGAAACCACAAGACTCTTGTGCGTAATTGAACAGAGTGTGCGAGTCCAGCGAGCGATCCCCTGTACGGTGAAAAGTTTAAGAACTAAGGTTAAAAAACTGGCCAATACAATAATAGTCATCAGTATTTATCACAACACTGAACCACATCTGTCTTTTATTGAAAGCTGATTTGGCTTTTCAAAAACTGAACAGAATATTTTTTTCATAAAATAAAAAACGGCATATTTCAATAGGGAAGGTCCATGGGACAATATAAATCAGCTAGTAATGAAGTGACAGCTAATATAAGATGAGATTGATTGTTTTTGGAGTATGTTGGGCTATGTTAAGTCACAGGTCAAATTAGTTTGTATGTTTAATTACTAGGGCTGTCCCCGACTCGGAATTTTCTCAGTCGAATCGGATCTGCCTGTTCAAACCAGAGATTCGACTATTCGTGATACTATTTGTCAATCAGAAAAGTGCATTGGAGTGAGATATTTGACCACCTGTCAACCCCAAAACAGTTGAAAACAGACTTTAGACCACCACAAACAGAGCTTAAAATAAACAACCTCCAGGTTGGATATATTTAAAAAATCAGTTAACGAGTGAACCGGGGAGTTGGAGCGCAGCTGAAGCGCGAGCATGCCCGAGCCTCGGCGAGCCGGTGAGAGAGAAACAACACAGAGGCTACAGGGGCTTAATTGTTTCCAAGGCAACCTATCTTTATCACAGCACATTGCAGAGCAGAATCAATAGGCATATTGTGCGCAATTAGCACAGCGCAAACGTTTACATCTGCTTTGGTTTTTTCTTTTGCCATTTCCTCTTTTGTTTTCACCACTCTGCTTCTATGGCGCTTGACCTGACGTGACACATTACCGCCACCTATTGCCCTGGCATGATAACGTCAGTGTTTCGCTCTTATTTTCTCTTTTATTATAATGTACACTGAATGAAAAAATAAAAAACGATGGTTCGACTTGAAGAATCTGCATCGACTGCGGGGGTTCCCGACTGATGATTCGAATCATCGACTTTCAGGGGACAGCCCTATTAATTACCATTCGAAATATGCCAGAAATGTTTTAATTTTCTCTGTATATTGTTGTATGAACAGATATATAAATGACAGAAGGTGGATACGTACATTTATAATTAGTATTGTTATTCATTGAAAATCCAAATGATGGTTTTAATACTGAAAACAAATTAAAATCAAAATCAAATATATGCCTACTACCACACCATAATTAAACTAGTCTGTCTATTTGCTGTCTTTGAGCAAATATAGGCTATACAATGGCATTTATTTGGTGAATCCATAGGTTGTGCATTCTTGAATACAACTTGATTGCAGTCTGCACTGTGTGTGTGTCTGTGTTTTTGTACTCGTGACCACGTTCTAGGGGACTGTTCATTTGTGAAAATAGTGGCTGCTGCATGAATCTCTTAAATTGTTGGAAGCTCTGTGGATACAGTTTGGCTCAAATCAGAATCATCTTTGACTCTGAACAGTTCTTTCTTATATTGTGGGCTTGAAAAACTGAACAGAATTCATAAAATGTTGAAACAAGTGGTATATTTTAAGAGGAAAGATCCATGGACATTACAAATTCGAATTGAACGATATGTGCATGCCAGAAAGCCGACGTTATGTTGATGTCTAATCACATACAACTCTGAAAACGGCAGACGTTTGTGTCCTCGCAGGCTCTGAACAGAGCGGACAATGTTTCTCCTCCTGTTGCTCTCAACATCAACTGCCGCCTGCGACACAGACGTAGCCATTAGCAGTTCAAAACACAGGCTAGCTTGCTGCTACGTTAGGCCGTATGCAGGCTGATCCTGGGTCAGCCACCACGTTAGAGTGACTGTAGTGCAGAGTGGAATGTGGTCCGGATCATTCTGCACATGCGTTCATTTTGACAGCCCTTATTTTTTGTTGTTTTAATCTTCACACAAAACTACAATCATTAACTCCATTTTTTATATGTAACATTTGTCTCTCATCTTCGACAGCAGTCACCGGACAGAATCCCCTCTGGTTCACTGTCAGAGAAGAAGAGGAAGTCACTTTGCCTTGTGACAATGTGATAGAAAATCAGCTCAACTGTGTCAGCACTACATGGTCTTCCCGTAGTGGTGCTGGGGCTGACTCAGTAGAGCTGGTTACTAATGGGCAGATTCCCACGGATAAAGCCGACAGAATGAGTTTGACAGAAAACTGTTCTCTGGTCATAAAGAATGTCAGATATGATGATCATGGTCGTTACACCTGCAGACAGATCAAATCAGGAGAACAACAAGGTCCAGATGCTTTGGTTGATCTGTCTGTTGTTAAGAGTGAGTATTTACATCATGATGTTTTCAGCTCAAACTGTCAACTAAACTCAAACATTATAATAAATATATAATATAATATATCTATAATATAGATTAGAGTGAAGAAGTTCATTTTAATCTTCTTGTCTCTCTCTCAATGTCTCCATCTTCACCAGTATATGATCTTCAGGTGAATGATAGAGTCACATTGACCTGCCGTGTGTTTGCTTATGGACCGTGTGATCACACAGTGGAGTGGCTGTATGAAGGTGATGTGAACGACCTGGATATATCACCACCTTCCTGTAAAGCCAGCGCGACATTTACAGCTTCTGGTCTGAATCAGAAGTCGAACTATTCTGAGTTACTGAAGTGTAAAGTAACAGATGAATGGAGTGGACAAGTGCTGCTGTTTGGAGTTTGCCCCGGGTCCTCATGTGTGGGTACGTTTGGTTTAATTTGTCGACATTTTTCTTTCTAATTTACTCTCTTCAGATGGTCAACATGAGGAATTCTATCACCATTCGTTGTGTTTTCTTATTTCATAAACACATCTTCAGAGGATCCAACAAGACATCCCTCTGGACCAGGTAACGCTTCACATGATGATTGGCTTTTCTGACTTTCTAAAGATGAAACAGTTAAAGGCACAGTGTGTAGAACTGATCGTATCGACTTGGTAGAAATAGAATATAATCGTCATCATTATGTTTTCCAACCCAATCTAACTTTATAACACATGAGCACATTTAAAAACAACAGAGACTCTCATGCAGAAAATGATATACACAGAGAGAAACAGTATAGACAAATAGCAAATCATCTCATTCTGGGTTAAAAAGCCAATGAGTAAAAATGGGTCTTTAGACGTGATTTAAAAACAGGCAGTGTGGGGGCCACCACAGGTGCAACATAAGGCTGGAGGGAGCAGAGGTCCATTGAAGAGATATCACAGACGGCCTTTGGTCCAAACAGTATGACCTCGGTTTTCCTTTTATTAAAATTGAGAAAGTTAAGGGCCATGCAGACTTTGACATCCTCAAGACAATCCAGCAGCAGTTTCAGGGAGCTTCCATTGGTGCTCTTTAGGAACAGGTAGATCTGTGAGTCGTCTGCATATAGGTGGTAGGAGATGCCATGTTTCTTAAAATGAGTCTACGATCCGTTGTTTATGTATGACCTTTGAAGGCAAGGCAAGTTTATTTATATAGCACAATTCAGACACAAGGCCATTCAAAGTGCTTTACAGGGGCAAGATTAAAATACACAATACACATTAGAAAAGTGAATGAATGAAACATTTAAAAGCAAATGAATAGAAATAGAACATTAAAATAAAATAAAAATTACAGGTTAAAATGAACAAACCTTTTGTCTCTACATAAGAGTGAGGCGCTGGGGGCCGCCATGTTGCACGGCCATGTTTCTACAGTAGCACAGAACAGACAAACTTAACAGTCTTATACGTTTTAATATATGTTTTATTTGTCGACATTTTTCTTTCTAATTTAGTCTCTTCAGATGGTCAACATGAGGAATTCTATCACCATTTGTTGTGTTTTCTTATTTCATATTCAACTCAATCAGAAGTGAGCAGACCAAAAGGCAGAACCCCAGCTTCCTCTACAGCGGATCAGACTCCAGAAGGAAACACATCTACAGAGGATCCAACAAGAACCAGAAACCCAGAGACAGAGACTCCTGGTGCCCCTCCTGCCCAGCCACATCCCTCTGGACCAGGTAACGCTTCACCTGATGATTGGCTTTTCTGACTTTCTAGAGATGAAACAGTTAAAGGCACAGTGTGTAGAACTGATGGTATCGACTTGGTAGAAATGGAATAGATGAGGGTGGGAATAATGGCGTCAAAAGGCATCGCCTTCGCCTGCATATAGCAATTATGCAATCCTTATGTCACCAAACTGGATGGTCTACCAACTTCAGCTACGTCTCGATATCCTGTCAAAACAAACTAACCAGAGAGGACAAGAACCTCCCCCCTTATCCACTTCACCTGAGTGTCCAGAAGAAACAGCCACAGATCTGCTTAAATGACTACAACGTCAGTAATGTACCTTAGGCCCAGGCTGCTCTTGAGCCATGTGCATTTAAGAGCAACTTTGTGTTTGAACATGGTGTTGGTTATGTCAGTAGTAATCTGTAATCTGTAATGTAGATTACCACAGAAAGAAACAACTAAACTGAATTTTCAACAAAGTTTGCAAAAGAAGCAAATGAAAAGTTTCCTCCTCTTGCTTTGTGGTGTTAAACAGAACAGAAAACTGAAGAAAAAAAATTATTTTCTCTGTTTTTATTTTCCAGGTTTGGGGTTCATCCCTTACATCATTGTGGCGGTGGGGTTGGCAGCACTCTTGATAATCGTTGCGGCAGTTATCAGATGGAAGAAAACTAAAGGTGAGAGCATTCACGGGCGAAAACTGTTATGCACGATATATTTCGATAGACCTGGATTTACACTCTATTTTTTTCTTTGTCTTTACAGGGACCAATCCACAGACAGATGAGGACAATGTGAGATTAAAAAGAGTCTCAGTCCTCTTCACAGCAGACCCAGGTTAGAATCCAGCCCGGGTTGTTCTCTGCATGTCATTCCCCTCTCTGACCCATTAAATCTCTGTCTCTCCAAACTGTCAAATAAAGAAAAATTCAAATGTGCCAGAAAATAATCGTTAAAAAAACTAAACTACCATTGTATTGTCACTACTTGGTTGCAGCAGCAGAGGTCAGCACAATTAACATAACATAAATCTATATAGTTAAGATTGAGGGTGATATTTTAAGTAAAAAAGGGAAAAAGGGCATTTGTGACTTCACATCATGGCACCCATGAATATATGATATGATTATAAAAGTGATAAATATACATTGATGTAAATGAATAACTGTAAAAACATGTCAGATGGAGTGTTGTCATGCTGTGAGTTTAAAAACTAAATAATCAAACACTTGATTATTTAAGAGCTGGAATAAAAGACTGCTTGTTAATGTGCACTGTGAATCTTAAAGGAACAGAATAGAAATATTTGTTGCCATTGTCCATTTAATCACAGAATCTCCGGTTTGTTGTTTTTTTGCTTTCCACAGGTGCATTTTGATAGAGATGGAGAGGATGTTACGTTGGACTATGAAAACATTGGACGTCCTTCGGCCTCTGACTGACGCCACTTATCAACAACTTCCACATCAACATAAAATAATGTAAATAAGAAAAATAAAGCCTTTGTGTATGCATGTGTCAATATACAAACATAACAAATTTACAGAGGAGAATAAGTGTATCTGCATGTCTGCCACTGCTCATGTATCTCTACCATCATCTGCCAGTAAACAACTTCCTCAAAATAAATCAATAATATTCAACTTGCTGCCTCCTGTGTCTGTGCTTGTATCCAAACCTTGTGTCTGCCAAACATGAACATAGCTAGTGCCTTTTGTGGACACCTATAGGGCTCTATTAAGTGTATAAAAGTTACATTTGTATTTCAAACTACATCGATAGGGCCTCAGAGAGTTATCACAAAACTATTATATTAATGGAATCATTTGATCCTTTTCAGACATATCAAATTATTATATGTAAATTTTCTTTTTTTTGTGAAATAATTTGAAAATGTTTTGTTAATTGTATGTTTGCGCTTTTAATTTTGTTTTGTATTTTTTATGTGTCTGAAATAAATGTAATCAATAAATCAATCAATCAATAGATCAATCATCCAGAGAGTCTCATGTGTTAATAGGGTATTAACTGTGTTGTCATCATTTGAGGTGAAGACATCCATAGCTCTACTGTTGCTGCTGAACCCACATCCTGAACACCTGCCCCTCATTTCTTCAGAAAATGTGAAAAAACTGCAAAGAGGAACTAACTAATTCCTCCCTGTAAAAACACACACACACTGCTGGCTAATATCCCTTTGTCTCCACACCGAACCACATCTGGTTTTTCTGCTCTCTGGGAATGTAAACAAATCCTCCCCTTACTCTAAATTGCATAGTGCACCTTTAACACAGACTAAGGTTAGGTTGTCATAGCGAAATCTGTGAAAACACATTAGTGGCTTCATATACATTGCGCCACACGCTTCCTTACTGCTCTGCTTCCCCATTTAGTATTTTAAGATTGAAAAAATATGCCTCAGTTCATTTACTTCTCCATTCTACACACACTCAAACTCACCCAGGCCTCAAATGACCTTCTTCAGGCTGCTGTATGTTTGAACTCATTTTGATTCTTGAGAACGCTTGTTGTCAAAATCACTTTTTGTCAAAATCATTGAATATCTCCTCATGATCAGCTACTTGTCCATACTGTGTGTGTGCTGAAAAAAACGGGTGTTAGTAAACAACCTAGCCTCTGTAAACTGGTATGTAAACAATGTAACTAACAACATGCCTGTTTGTTTACAGAGCCTATGCTGTGTATTATCACTATAATTATTATTATTATTAACAGTATTGACAGGTAGTGGATCATGAGGAAATTTTCACTGATTTTGACAAAAAAGCATTCTACAGAATCGCTGACTCCACCTTTAACTGCAGTAAATGACTGAGATGAAAAAAATAAATAAATAAATAAAATAGTATTTGGCTTTTTCTGAAGTCGGGGAAATGGAAAGGTGATATCCTCCTGGGGAAAAGTAGACGTCAACAGTGAGGAAGTGACACATTACTGTTTTCACTCCGAAATGTGGAAAGCGAGAAGAGAAAGGGAAAGGATAATAATGGAGGAATTCAGACAGATTCAAATGTCTTTATTTCTGACTCTGACTGTCTTTATTTAAAGGTGCTCTGAGGAACTTTCAGTTTGTGTTCATTGTAGCTCCCCCTTTGGACAAAAGCGGTAGTGTTTTTACCACACCAGCTGTTGTTCCTGGGTGAGCGTACCCATGACAAAGGCATAAAGAAAAACTATATAAAAATAGCATTCTTTGCACTAATGGTCTCGTTTGCAATGAAATTAAAACATCAAATGACCCATTTACGACCCCCCACTACTATAGTTCATCGCCTCTGGAGCAGTTTTTGGGTTAAGTCCTGTCTTGGTGGTTTCCTGTTTTATTTTGGTAGTTCTGTCTTGTTCCTCCCCATGTCCTGTCAAGCTTCCCTCGTGTTTGATTACTGCTCCCTCCCCTAATGTGTTACACCTGTGTCTCGTTATGTCTTGTATATATACTCCTTGTGTTCCTTTGTTCCTTGTCTGTGCATTATGGTTTGTCCTGTCGTTGTTGGTGAGTCTCGTCCCGTGTTTCTTGTGTACTGCGCTCTCTGTGTTATTTTTGCCTTTTGGCCTTTTTTTGCAGGCATGTGTTAAAAGTATTAACTGTGCGTTCCTCATTTGAGCCTCACTTTGTCATCATTTGAGGTGAAGACATCCATAGCTCTACTGTTGCTGCTGAACCCACATCCTAAACACCTGCCCCTAATTTCTACAGAAAATATGACAAAACTGCAAAGAGTAACTAACTATTCCTCCCTGTAAAAACACACACCGCTGGCTAATATCCCTTTGTCTCCACACCGAACCACATCTGGTTTTTCTGCTCTCTGGGAATGTAAACAAATCCTCCCCTTACTCTAAATTGCATAGTGCACCTTTAACACAGACTAAGGTTAGGTTGTCATAGCGAAATCTGTGAGTACACATTAGTGGCTTCATGTACATTGCGCCACACGCTTCCTTACTGCTCTGCTTCCCCATTTAGTATTTTAAGATTGAAAAAATATGCCTCAGTTCATTTACTTCTCCATTCTACACACACACTCACCCAGGCCTCATATGACCTTTTTCAGGCTGCTGTATGTTTGAACTCATTTGGATTCTGGAGAACACTTGTTGTCAAAATCACTTTTTGTCAAAATCATTGAATATCTCCTCATGATCCGCTACCTGTCTGTACTGTGTGTGTACTGAAAAAAAATATTGTGTTAATACGCAGCCTAGCCTCTGTAAACTGGTATGTAAACAATGTAACTAACAACATGCCTGTTTGTTTACAGAGCCTATGCTGTGTATTATCACTATAATTATTATTATTATTATTAACAGTATTGACAGGTAGTGGATCACAAGGAGATATTCACTGATTTTGACAAAAAAGCATTCTACAGAATCGCTGACTCCACCTTTAACTGCAGTAAATGACTGAGATGAAAAAATAAATAAATAAATAAAAAAGTATTTGGATTTTTCTGAAGTCGGGGAAATGGAAAAGTGCTATTCTCCTGGGGAAAAGTAGACGTCAACAATGAGGAAGTGACACATTACTGTTTTCACTCCGAAATGTAGAAAGCGAAAAGAGAAAGGGAGAGGACAATAATGGAGGAATTCAGACAGAATCAAATGTCTTTATTTCTGACTCTGCTGCTTCATTTAAAGGTGCTCCGAGGAACTTTCAGATTGTGTTAATTTTAACTCCCCCTTTGGACAAAAGTGGTAGTATTTTTACCACACCAGCTGTTGTTCCTGGGTGAGCGTACCCATGACAAAGGCATTAAGAAAAACTATATAAAAATAGCATTCTTTGCACTGATGGTCTCGTTTGCAATGAAATTAAAACAACAAATGACCCATTTACGACCCCCCACTACTATAGTTCATCGCCTCTGGAGCAGTTTTTGGGTTAAGTCCTGTCTTGTTTTGGTGGTTTCCTGTTTTATTTTGGTAGTTCTGTCTTGTTCCTCCCCATGTCCTGTCAAGCTTCCCTCGTGTTTGATTACTGCTCCCTCCCCTAATGTGTTACACCTGTGTCTCGTTATGTCTTGTATATATACTCCTTGTGTTCCTTTGTTCCTTGTCTGTGCATAATGGTTTGTCCTGTCGTTGTTGGTGAGTCTCGTCCCGTGTTTCTTGTGTACTGCGCTCTCTGTGTTATTTTTGCCTTTTGGCCTTTTTTGCAGGCATGTGTTAAAAGTATTAACTGTGTGTTCCTCATTTGAGCCTCATGTTGTCATCATTTGAGGTGAAGACATCCATAGCTCTACTGTTGCTGCTGAACCCACATCCTAAACACCTGCCCCTCATTTCTTCTGAAAATATGACAAAACTGCAAAGAAGAACTAACTAATTCCTCCCTGTAAAAACACACACACACACTGCTGGCTAATGTCCCTTTGTCTCCACACCGAACCACATCTGGCTTTTCTGCTCTTTGGATTTGTACAAGAAATTCTGAGATTCAATGATTGAAAGAATAAACAAGAAAGATTCAAGTCAACACAAAGGAAAGGGACACTTTACTATTAACTGCGGCAGTGGCGAAGTGGGTAGGAAGATTGCCTCTGGAGTGCAGGGTCGGAGGTTCGATTCCCCGCCTACCCGCCACATGTCGAAGTGTCCCTGGGCAAGACACTGAACCCCAAATTGCTCCCGATGGTTCAGAGAGCGCCTTGCATGACAGCTACTGCCATTGGTGTATGAATGGGTGAATGTGGTAAGATATGTAAAGCGCTTTGGGGCTGAGAAAATCGTCTAGAAAAGCGCTATATAAGTCAAGTCCATTTACCATTTAACAGGTGGTTGATCGCGGCATCTCTCTTCTAACAAAGTTGCAACAGTGAGAACAAGACATCGAGATGGCTCAACTCGGATGGCTTAAAATGTTTTCACTTGTGATACTGCTGCTTCACTTTACTGGTAAGAATATACACAACACAGGAAATAAATAATAGAAAACATTACTGATAGTATTAAAGTATCTTACCTTACTTTAAGTCAGGCAGCTAAGTTTCCTGTTTTATATTATTTGTTGTTCTTGATGAAATCCTAATACAATAACTACAAACATTAAATTCATTTTTATATTTTCTTATCTTCAACAGCAATAACCGGACAGAATCCCCTCGCCTTCACTGTCAGGCAGGGAGAGGAAGTCACTTTGCCTTGTGAAAATGCGATAGAAAAACAGCTCAAATGTAACAGTACTACATGGATGACCAGTCAATCTGCTTCGGTGGACTCAGAAGAGCTGGTTACCAATGGGAAAATCAGTAAAACGAATTCCAAAGCTCAAGCCGACAGACTGAGTTTGACAGAAAACTGTTCTCTTGTCATAAAGAATGTCGAAATTGGGGATCATGGTCGTTACACCTGCAGACAGAACAAATCAGGAGAACAACAAGGTCCAGATGCTTCGGTTGATCTGTCTGTTGTTGAGAGTGAGTATTTACGTCATGATGTTTTCAGCTCAAACTGTCAACTATGTAAGGGATAATGTAGAGCGACGGGGTCAGCGGATGGCTCTTGTTAACCTTGACGGTTTTTATTTCTCGAGAGATGACCCTTTCGTTATACATTATCCCGCTTATTATGATTTGATTGATTTGAATATTTCATTATTGTGTCATGCATTAGCATGCCCAGCCCACAAGGGACACCATTATAAAACACAGACAGACCAAAAATAGATGCTAAATATTATATGGCTACTTACTAAATTAACCAATTTATTGAAGCAACATGTTTTAAGAATATCATTATTTTAAGATATTTTCATTTATTTTTTAAATCTGCCCTGGAAGGAGTCAATTTTACTCTTTCTATCTCTCTGTCAATTTCTCCATCTTCAATAGCAACTGAACGTAAGGAGAAAGATGCAGTCATCTTGATCTGCTGGGTGGCGGCTTATGGACGGTGTGAACACACAGTGGAGTGGCTGTATGAAGGTGACGTGGATATATCACCACCTTCCTGTGCAGCCAGGGCGACATTTACAGCTTCTGGTCTGAATCGGAAGCTTAAATATTTTAAGTTACTAAACTGTAAAGTGACAGATAAAAGGAGTGGACAAGCTGTGCTGTGTGGCACCGGCACCGCGTCCTCATGTGTGAAAACGGGTACGTTTGGTTTTATTTGTCAACATTTTTCTTCCTCATTGAGTCTCTTCAGATGGTCAACATGAGGAATTCTATCACCATTTGTTGTTTCCTTTTTTCATATTCAACTCAATCAGAAGTGAGCAGACCAACAGGCAGAACCACAGCTTCCTCTACAGCGGATCAGACTCCAGAAGGAAACACATCTACAGAGGATCCAACAAGAACCAGAAACCCAGAGACTCCTGGTGCCCCTCCTGCCCTGCAACATCCCTCTGGACCAGGTAACGATTCACATGAGGATTTTTAATTTTTATTATTTTTAGAAAGGCGCCGAGGCCGCCATGTTGCAGCGCCATATTTCTACAGTAGCACAGAACAGATGAACTTAACAACCTTACACGTTTTAATATACCGAAACAAGACGACATCTTGCATCTGTCTCAGTGTAAAGCACCAGCCAAAGTGTCTTTCTCAGAATTCTGACTTTAATCCCAGAATTCTGAGAATAAAAAGTCAGAATTGAGAGTCAGAACTTTTTTTTTTTTTTTTTTTTTTTTTTTTTAATGTGTGGCCCCAATCCTCTTCCATAGAATTTCGTATGTGGAAACAAACGCCAACGTTTTATTTTTTTGTCTTTTCAGGGAATAAAACTCAGATGGATGACAATGCTGAGTATTAAAAACTAAATAATCAAACGTTTGAAGATTTAAGAATGTGAGTAAAAGACTGAATATGTTATTCTGATTCTAAGTGGCTGCTGTAACAAAATGGAAATATTTGTTCTATTTAATCAAAGAATATCAGATGTCTTGTTTTTGCTTTCCACAGGTGCTTTACGATAGCGATGGAGAGGATGTTACGTTGGACAATGAAAACGTTGGACCTACTTCAGCCTCTGACTGACACCACTGATCATCAACTTCAACATCAACATAAAATAAAGTAAATAAGAAAAACAAACCCTTGTGCCTTGTCAGAATTAGGTTGAGGTGACATGGGAAGTCGCCCAGAATGGCATCATGTCCGTACTATAAAATGGCACACCTCCAATTGTCTAATTTTGTACAGTATAAATGCAATAAGTAAAAATCATCCCCAAAACAAAATGCTAAAATAAACCACACATAATTTTTAATGGTGTATATATTTAAGGATAATTTAAACCAATCTGCACACCACCAAGGAGGAAAAAAAGGAACGAAGAATTGGAGATGTGTGTAAAAGACACAAGTATCAAACTAAGGTTGCGTTCCGAATCGCATACTTTCTACTATATAGTATGTAGAAAAAAGATTTAGGATGTCCCGATTCTTGTGGCCAGATTTAGGATGGTTAGAATACCCGGATGGTCTACTTCATGCGGCCAAGATTGTTAGTGTTGAAAAGTGCATCCTATTTGGGCGATTCTGACCCACAATCCAGTGCGCACGTGAAGTGACGTAACATCGACGAAGCCTATAGGTCCATGTTATGAAAACAAACGGGGATGCGACGGATATAAAAGCAAGAGGCAAGATCAAGGCGCAATGTTATGATGAAATAAGAGAAAGTATGTCCCAATAGTATGTCTACTGCATCCTAACTAGATTCTTTTTATCGTCGGATGTAGTATGTAGAATAGAAAAAAGAAAGAGTATGCGATTCGGAACGCAACCTAAGTCATCTCTTTATGATATAACATTATTAATGTAATAAAAACAGAAATGTAATTTATAACTTTGCATTAAGGAAAGAAATAATATTAACCAGGTTTTCTGCTTTATGATTGCTTTTCTTTTTGTTTATTGATGTGCTTTATAACTTGTAGTAACTAGTTATATCTTTGATTTTTTTTCTGTTTATAGTGTTAAAATTCAATTATCTTTTTATTTGTAAGACGACAATTTGTCTCTATTTGGCTTTGTTTTTTAAATATAAGACTATATTGTGTTTGTATATATGTTTTTCATAATATTAGTTTCAGTAGTTAGTTGAACAATGTAAAATTTAAGTATAAATTGTTTCCCAGTCTAAAATTTTAAGATGATTTTTTGTTCTTATCTAATCTGTGTTTGCCTGTTTGCCACTGCTCATCATGTATCTATACCACAGCCTGTCAGTAAACTACTTGCTTCAAATAAATCGTTAATATTCAACATACTGCCTCATGTGTCTGTGCTTGTGTCCCTGAGAAATGTTTAACATAACTGAGTTAGCGTGTGTGCATTGTCTAATGCCGTGATAAATTGTGGTGTGTACAGTATGTACATATGTGTGACACACACACACACACACACACACACACACACACACATATATATACACGCAAACAAGACCAACAGTGGACTCTCAGCTTACATCAAACAAATGTGGACATCAATTTCTGTACATTTAAAAAATACAAAAACACAATAGAAGATTTACTTTCAAGGCCTTCTGGTATAATATTATTTTAAATGTGCTTTTTTTTTAAAAGAAGAAGTTGCCAAAGGGGGACTTGAATCCTTGGGGGATATCTACATATCAAAGAGGGGACTCCATCCACTGCAGCAATGGAGCTGAATGTGCCTATTGTTTCACCCAATGAGTGTTTGCTTACTGCAATTACTGTTTGTTTCTTTTTGAAAAGGATTATATGACTTTAATTTTAGCAATAACTAAATATTTCCCTGTGATACAAATGGTATGAACATAATCATGGCTTCTAACTGCAAATACATGTTTTACCCTGAAATAAGAAGTAACTTGCTGCATGCACTTATGTCAGGGACTGAAGTATTAGCAACAACATTTTCTTTATCTGAGCTTTAAAGAAATGTGTTCTTAATGTTACATTTTAAATATTAATAAGACCACTATGGTTATGGTTTGCTAGTTAATTCTAATCCTAACCCTAACCCTAGTTTAATTAATTAATTTAAAGCTAGCTAACTCCTAACCCTAGCTAGCTTTAAAGAATTGTGTTCTTAAAGTTACATTTTAAAGATTAATTAAACCACTACTGTTTTAGGTTTTTTTTTACGTTATAATTGGCTCCTCTAGCATTATCCATAATTGATATCCATAACATAATGTAAAGCATGTCCAAGAGAGGACCTGAAAAAATGTCCACTGTTAGATCTGTGTCCCATGTTGCTATGACACCCAGGTCCACTGTTACGCAAGTTGATTAGTGCACACACACACACACACACACACACACACACACACACACACACACACACACACACACACACACACACACACCACATACACAAACACTCACACACACACACACACACACACACACACACACACACACACAGACAGACACACACACACCTCACACTCGCATCAGCCAGCCAGGGACTTGTGAGTTTCCCCACACCTGCCCAGAACCCCCGCCCCCAGAGAGGGGGGGGGGGGGGGCGTAACAAAAGTCGAATTTCTTAACCTTGGTTCAAATCATCCAGAACAACGGGTGGTGAGTCCATACAGAGAGCTTTACGTGTTTACAAAGAGTTAACTGTTTGTTCCCCATTTAGTCATCTTTAGTGGTTAACACCTTCAGAGCTCTGCTGCTGCTTAACCCACGTAATGACCAAAACACCTCCCCCTCATTTCCTCCCCCTCATTTCTCAGAAAATATGACCAAACTGCAAAGAGGAACTAACTATTCATTCGTGTGAAAAGACACATCGTTGGGTCATTTCTTTTGACTGCACACCGAACGACGTCTGGCTTTTTGGCTCTTGGGATTTGTGCAAGAAACTCATTGATTGACTCTGTCTTCAAAGATTCAACGATTTAAATAATCGAAAAGGAAGATTCAAGGCAACACAAGGAAAGGGACACTTTACTAATAACAGGAAGTCAATTGCGGTATCTCTCTTAAAGAAACAGAAGTTCACAAAGTTGCAACCGTGAGAACAAGACATCAAGATGGCTGAACTCGGAGGGGTTAACATTTCTTTCTTTGTGATACTGCTGCTTCACTTTACAGGTAAGAATATACACAACAAACAAAAGGAAACATTAGAAAACATTTCTGATAGTATTAAAGTATAACTTAAAGTCAGACAGCTACGTCTGCACTTTGCATTTTTTGTTCAACTTGAAATCCTCACACATATTGTAAGTTTGAACATTAAATCTATTCTTATGTTTTATTATATATTTATGTCATATCTTCAACAGCACTAACTGGACAAAATACCCCCGTCTTCACTGTCAGGCAGGGAGAGGAAGTCACTTTGCCTTGTGACAATGTGATAAATCAGGTCAAATGTGACAGTACTACATGGTTGTTCGCTCATTACGCTAGGGATGACTCAGTAGAGCTGGTTGAGCATGGGAAGGTTAAAAAGGAGATTCCCAAACCTAAAGCCGGCAGACTGAGAGTTACAGAAAAGTGTTCTCTGGTCATAAAGAATGTCACAGCTGATGAGGATGCTGGTGTTTACACCTGCAGACAGTTCCCGTCAGGAGAACAACAAGGTCCAGGTGATTTGGTTCATCTGTCTGTTGTTACCAGTGAGTATTAACGTCATGATGTTTTCAACAATACAATTATTTTGATTACAATGAAGAAGCAATTTTCCTCTTGTTGTCTCTTCACCAGTAACTGAACAGCAGGCGAATGATGAAGTCAACTTGATCTGCCATATGCAGGCTTATGATGGAGAGTGTGATCACACAGTGGAGTGGCTGTATGAAGGTGCTGGGAATGACATGGATATATCAACACATTCCTGTTCAGCCAGCGTGACATTTAAAGTTTTTGTCATGAGTTACTGAAATGTAATGTGACGGATAGGAAGAGTGGAAAGGGGCTACTGTTTAACATCGACCGCCAGTCCTCATGTGGGAAAACAGGTACGGTTGGCTCTATTTTATGACATTATTCTCTCTCATTTACTCTCTTCAGATGGTCAACATGAGGAATTCCTTGTATTTTTTCTTGTGTTCTCATAACACATTATATAACATATCAAATATTATATTCAACCACACAACATCTAAGGAGGATGATACTGCAAAAGAAGAAGATAAAGACTTAACATCTTACATCTCTCTCTCCTTACCTGATTAAAACTTTGCCATGTGTGGAGATATTCTCATCCACACGCCATGAGCCTTAAACCTTGTTAATTGCTCACTTATTCAAACACAAAAATTACCTAATATCCACACGTTGGCATGTTCTTTAAAAAATGTTCTTGATGACAGAAAGATAAATTATAAAAGAGAAGATGTTTTTCTTTCAAACAACACTCAAGATGATGTAGTGAATACATTGTTAAGGTTTTATGTTTTTAACTGGACTTATATTGTATTATAGATGGTTTCAACAAATCTTAATCACATACAGTATATGTCTAAGTTGCTTAGAGATACTTAAAAAAAAGGAAAAAAAAGAAGCACAGTCAGATTCAGTCAGTGTTGACATGATAGTAGTGTAATGGCGATTACTACCGAAAGAAACTAACTAAATATAGTATCAGTATGCAAAGAATGATCCAAAACTTATGCAAAAAAATGTCTGTAAAAAGTCTCCTCTTTTCGCTGTGTGTTGCTTAAACAGAACATAAAACTGCAAACAATTCTTCTTTTTCCAGGTTTGGGGTTCATCCCTTACATCATTGTGGCGGTGGGGTTGGCAGCACTCTTGATTATCGTTGTGGCAGTTATCAGATGGAAGAAAACTAAAGGTGAGAGAATTCACAGACCAAACTGCTTTAAACAATATATAATGACTGACCTGGATTTTCACTCTCATTTCTCCTTTGTCTTTAAAGGGACCAAAACACAGAGAGAAAAAAACAATGTGAGTTTAAATCCTTAATAATCAAATAAATATTTAGAGTCCCTATGACTTGTGATTTTAGTAGTTGTTCAAACTAAAGTGAGTGTGGGGGATATCCATGGTGTAGTGGTTTGAGCGCCACCCCTCCATTGAGTCTCAGTCCTCTTCACAGCAGACCCGGGTTAGAATCCAGCCCGGGTCGTTCTCTGCATGTCATTCCCCTCTCTGACCCATTTCACCTCTGTCTCTCCACACTGTCTAATAAGGAAAAAAGAAAAAATGCCAAAAACATTCTTATAAAAAATCATAGTTAAGATTGAGGTTGATATTTTGACTAAAAAAGGGAAAAAAGTGCATATGTGAATTTACGTAACGGCACACATGAGTATATGATATGATGAGTGTATACTTCTTCCTGCTCCTTTTCAGGCATATCTCAGCAATACAGATCATTTGTTTTCTTTTTTTTTTTTTTGTGAAAACATAATTTGTTTATTGTATTTCCATGCTTTTCATTTTGTTTTGTATGTTTGATATGTCTGAAATAAATTGAATCAAATCAAATCAAATCAAATCAAATCAAATCAAATCAAATCAAATCAAATCAAATCAAATGATATAAGTGTTAATATACATTGATGTAAATGGAAACTGTAACCACACTGTATGTTTGCAGGGACAGAGCGTGAACCCTGCTGTGACGCGGCCTGATCCGGAAACCAGTCATGACACGGTGAGATCACACACACACACACACACACACACACACACCACACACACACACACACACACACACACACACACACACACACACACACACACACAAAAACACACACACACAAAAACACACACACACACACACACACACTCTCACACACACACACACACACACACACACACACACACACACACACACACGCACACACGCACAAACACACACACACGCTTGTTTTTTTCTCCAAATGAGTCTTAACTTCCCTCTTCGACAAACATAAAAAAAGAAGAAGTAAAGTTGTGCAACTACTTAAGAATGCCCACATGCAGGGGCTCTATGTGGTGTAGTGGGTAGAGCGTGCACCATACAAGCTCAGTCCTTGTCGCCGTGGTCGTGGGTTTGAGTCTGACCCGTGGACATTTACTGTATGTCACCCCCCCCCCTCTCTCTTTCTCTCTCTCTCCCCATTTCCCCTCTGTACTTTCTCCCTCAACTATCAATAAAAAGCTTAAAATACCTTAAAAAAAGAAAAAAAAATCCCCACGTGCTACTGTGTGTAAAAAGTCACACAAACAAACAACACGCACACAACACACACACACACACACACACACACACACACACACACACACGCACACACACACGCTTGTTTTTTCTCCAAATAACTCTTAACTTCCCTCTGCAAAAAAAGAAGTGAAATTGTGCAACTACTTAAGAATGCCCACATGCACGCACTATGTGACGTAGTGGGTAGAATGTGCACCACATCCAATAGGCTCTGTCTTGTCACAGTGTCAAGGATTAATCCGACATAGTGACCTTTACTGCATGTCATTCATCCCCCCTCGCTCTCTCCTCTCTCTCTCTCCATTGTCCCTCTGTCCTCTCTCCTCTCAACAATCAATAGAAGGGTTGAAAATACGAAAAAAAAAAAAAAAAACGGACGTGCTACTGAGTTGTTGTTACTGTGTGTAAAAAGTCCACACACACACACACACACACACACACACACACACATACACACACACACACGCATGTTTTTTCTCCAAATAAGTCTTAACTTCCCTCTCAAAAGAAGAAAAAAAGAAGAAGTGAAATTGTGCAACTACTTAAGAATTCCTACATACACGGGTCGTGACCTGCAGGGACGACCCATGGACCTTTACTGCATGTCCACCCCCCCCCCCCCCCGACCCCCACCCCCTCTGTCTCCCAATTCCAACTCTCTCCTCTCAATTATCAATAAAAAGGTTAAAATACCTTAAAAAAGATTACTAAAAAAAAAAATAATTCCCACATGCTATAAGCTGTTGTTACTGTGTGTTGTCCTCTCTGTGTTAGAGAGTTTCAGACACACAGCCGGTCAATATCAGTATAAAATACATAAAGGCAAAAAGATGTATTCATTGCAGTTCAAAAATCTCAAGTGATTAAAACACATATAGACCTTTGTTCCAATTTTTCCAAAAACAACAAGAGAACCTTGTGTCAGTTTGTGCTAAGGCCATTAATAAAAAATAAAGCTCTGGAAAGAATTAAGAGACCACTCCAAATGTTTAGTTTCTTTCATTGTATTATTTATAGACATATGTTTGAGTAGAATGAACACTTTGGTTTTATATATAAACTACTGACAACATTTCTAAACACAATAAGAATATTGTCATTAAGAGCATTTCCATTAAGTGTTTTAGAGATGAAGATTTAAGAAAAATCCAAACCGGTCTCTTAATTTTTTCCGAAGCTGTATACATAAATAAATCTTCACGTACATTTGTGCACAAAATTCCTGAAAACAGCGTGGTGTTGAATTTAAAAATTGAAGTAGTGAGTCAGTATAAATCCTTCATGTAACTGAGCATCCATTTTGTTTCTCTGTGTCTTCTCTGTGCAGGCTGATCCTGAAGAGGGTGTTGCCTACGCCTCTGTCAGCTACACCAAGAAGACCAACAGTGAAGCCCAGGTGAGATGTCTATATCTCATGAATTAATAGCATTTATATTATGTCATGTACTGTATGTACTATGGAAGAGTATTTGTAAATGGACTTGACTTATATAGCGCTTTTTAGCCGATTTTCTCAGCCCCAAAATTTTTCTACCACATTCACCCATTCACACACACTCATACACCGATGGCAGTAGCGGCCATGCAAGGCGCTCTCTGAACCATCGGGAGCAATGTGGGGTTCAGTGTCTCTTTGCCCAGGGACACTTGGACATGTGGCAGGTAGGTAGGGGATCGAACCTCTGACCTTGCAATCCAGTGACGATCCGCCCTACACAATTTGCCACTGCAGCCCATTAGTGCTATAGTAAAAATAATAATGTGATTTGGAACGCAGGCAGATCTCTTACACTTCACTATTGATGTTTAAACATGTTGTACTTTAAACAGACACCACAACGTATTCTTTATAGAAACCACTGCGTCATGCAGTTGTATTTATTCTATAATATATATATATTATATACAGAGGCAGACATATGCAAAGTTATATTCATTTTATTTTTATTTTTTTATTTTCTTGTGAGAGAGAGAGAGAGAGGAGAAAAAATGGTGGAAAAGAAGGGATTAGGGAGGTGAGAGAAGGAGTGGAATGAGGGATGGGATGAGGAGATGGAGGGATGACTAGAATGAGGGTGGAACTAGTTTGAAGAAAAACGTAACGGTTGGTGTGATTTGATGTGAGTCTTATGTTGTATTCATGTTGTTTTGAGCCTCAAACTGAAGGACATTTTCTGTCACTATAAGAGACAATAAAAATGTTGTGAATTGAATTGAAAGAGGAGGATTCATGGGTGAGGAGATGGAGGGATGAATAGAATGAGAGCGGAAAGGGGAGGTGAAGAAATGGTTTAAAGAGTGGATAGAGAGAATGAAGGGCTCCAAGGGGTGAGATTGGAGAGGTCTGGTCTGGACTAGGAGGGAGCTATACAGCAGCCTCATCCACCTTCCAGTCACCCTCACACTTCTCCTTCTTCTTGCTCCAAAATCCCTTCTTTCTCTCTCTCTTCTCCACCACTTTCTCTCTCTCTTTCTCCACCTTATCCTCCTTCTCTTTCTCTCTTTTCTTCTTTATTTCATCCTCCTCTTTTTCCTTTATTTTCCTTTCTTTTTTGTCTTGTTTACTTTTTTTCTGGTCTTCCTCGACCACCTCTGTCTGTCTGGTCGTCACTCTCCTGACTTGAGACCAGAAGCTCCTGTTGTTGTTTTTCACACAGACTTTCTCCTCCAGTTTCTCCTTCTCCTCCTCCAAATATCGTACACTTGTTTCCAAGCCCTGTACGATCGCCGCCATGTTTGTTTTCTCTTCTTCTATCCTTTTTACTTGAGTCTCCAAGTCCTCTAGTTCGTCTTCCAGTTCATTCTTATGGAACTCCACCTTCATGACTTCCGTCTCCAAATTCCAGTTTCTTTGCTCCAGCTGTATGATCTTCATGTCCAGGCTGTTTGCTTTCTCCGCCATTTTGCTATTTTCTTCTTCTATGGTTTTTAGTTTAGTCGCCAAACAATGATTTTTCTCATGTTGTTCTATTAACTCCTTCTCCATCTGTTGAGCTCTGTCCTCGTTGCATTGTAGAATCTGTTCCATGTTCTTCTTCTCTCCCTCCAAACAAAGTAAACTTGATTCCAAGCAAATGACTCTCTCCGCCATTTTCTTCTTGTCTTCTTTCATGGTTTTTACAGTAGACTTCAGGTTCACATTTCTCTCCTCCAGTTCTCTAAACTCCTTCTCCACCTGTTTGCCCATTAACGCAATGCCTGTAACCTGGTCCACCATTTTCTTTTTCTCTTCTTTCTGGTGTTGAATGGTTGTTTCCAGGGTGTGGACTCTCTCCTTGAGGGCTTTATTCCCTCCCTCCACCTGAACAACTTTCATCTCCAAGCTGTGTACTTCAGCTCCATTCTTTCCTTTTCTTCCTCTAGGCTTTTTACAGTTGCCTCCAAGCACAGATTTCTCTCTTCAATTTTCTTCTTCTCTTCTTTTATCTGTGTTGATGTCTTCTTGGCACTATTCTCTTTCTCCTCCAGTATGTCTTTCATCTGGTCCTCCATCCATCTCACACTGTCCTGCCAGCTCTGGTCTTGTTCAGCCAGATCCTTGCTGAACTTCTCCTCGCGAGCGTCGTACTTGGCCTGCCACGCCGCCTCGCTCTTGGTTACTTCAGCTCCTGCGATCAAGATCCTTTCTGAAAGCGCTTTATTCTCGGCCTCTAGTCTTGCCGCCATGCCATCAAACTCCTGCTTGTTTTGGCTTTTCAGAACGTCCATTTCAACCTCTTTAAGATTCAGATTGTGCTTTAATCCGGAGATCGTTTCCTCAAAAACCTTGGTGGCCTCTTGGTTGCGTTCCCGCTCCCCTTGGAACTGCTTCTCCTCGGTCTCTAGAAGCTTTTGCAGTCGGGTTATCTCCACTTTGTTCCTCTGCAGGTTCTTGTAGAACCGTTCCTTCTGGGCGTCCATCTTGCCCTGGTTCTCCCACATGGCGTCTCTCTGGCTCTTCAGATGCTGGATCTCAGTTTGAGCTTCACGGAGGGAGTTCTGTAAATCCCTGTTCACGTCGTGGCGTCTCGGTCTCCTGCTGCCCTGACCAACACGTCCGTCCCTGTGTCTCGGGGTTTGTCTCTGAGTCACGTCTGGTTCTGCTCTGGACTGGTGCTGTCTGTCGCTGTCGCAGACGATTGTCCTGGCAGATCGACCCTTCTGGACTGTGATGAACATGACTTGTGTGTAGTCGATACAACAAGTTAGTTTTAGTCTATTGGGTTCTATGGTTCCTATAGTAGACAGTAGTAGTGGCTGTCTGCAGTAGGCCTACACTGTGTATTGTCTGCTGTAGACTGTGTGGTTGTTTGTAGATATATGTTTCCTAGTAGTAGATTCCTTCTTGACTGTGTAACACTTTGTATGCACCTGATACGATGAAGAGTTAGTTTTACTCTGTCGGGTTCTAAAGGTACTGTAACAAAACAAAGTTATTGGAATGTTGTGATGTCACTCTAGAAGTTCTAGAATGTTGAAGCCTTTGAAGCCTTCTGATCTTGGCCCGTTACATCATGTTGCCTTTGATCCTTTGATCTTACAATGACATCACAACATTCAAACACCTTTTGTCTGTTACAACACAACATTCTAGAACTCTGAAAACTTATAAATAGGAGTACCTTTAGAACCCGACAGAGTAAAACTAACTCTTCATCGTATCAGGTGCATACAAAGTGTTCCACAGTCAAGTCAAGTCATCTACTACTAGGAAACATATCTACAAACAACCAACAGTCTACAGCAGACAATACACAGTGTAGGCCTACTACAGACAGCCACTACTACTGTCTACTATAGGAACCTCAGAACCCAATAGACTAAAACTAACTTGTTGTATCGACTACACACAAGTCATGTTCATCACAGTCCAGAAGGGTCGATCTGCCAGGACAATCGTCTGCGACAGCGACAGACAGCAACAGTCCAGAGCAGAACCAGACGTGACTCAGAGACAAACCCCGAGACACAGGGACGGATGTGTTGGTCAGGGCAGCAGGAGACCAAGACGCCAAGACGTGAACGGGGATTTACAGAACTCCCTCCGTGAAGCTCAAACTGAGATCCAGCATCTGAAGAGCCAGAGAGACGCCATGTGGGAGAACCAGGGCAAGATGGACGCCCAGAAGGAACGGTTCTACAAGAACCTGCAGAGGAACAAAGTGGAGATAACCCGACTGCAAAAGCTTCTTGAGACCGAGGAGAAGCAGTTCCAAGGGGAGCGGGAACGCAACCAAGAGGCCACCAAGGTTTTTGAGGAAACGATCTCCGGATTAAGACAAAATCTGAATCTTAAAGAGGTTGAAATGGACGTTCTGAAAAGCCAAAACCAGCAGGAGTTTGATGGCATGGCGGCAAGACTGGAGGCAGAGAATAAAGCGCTTTCAGAAAGGATCTTGAGCGCAGGAGCAGAAGTAACCAAGAGCGAGGCGGCGTGGCAGGCCAAGTACGACGCTCGCGAGGAGAAGTTCAGCAAGGATCTGGCTGAACAAGACCAGAGCTGGCAGGACAGTGTGAGATGGATGGAGGACCAGATGAAAGACATACTGGAGGAGAAAGAGAATAGTGCCAAGAAGACATCAACACAGATAAAAGAAGAGAAGAAGAAAATTGAAGAGAGAAATCTGTGCTTGGAGGCAACAGTAAAAAGCCTAGAGGAAGAAAAGGAAAGAATGGAGCTGAAAGTACACAGCTTGGAGATGAAGGTTGTTCAGGTGGAGGGAGGGAATAAAGCCCTCAAGGAGAGAGTCCACGCCCTGGAAACCACCGTTCAGCACCAGAAAGAAGAGAAAAAGAAAATGGTGGACCAGGTTAAAGGCATCGCGTTAATGGGCAAACAGGTCGAGAAGGAGTTTAAAGAACTGGAGGAGAGAAATGTGAACCTGAAGTCTACTGTGAAAACCATAAAAGAAGATAAGAAGAAAATGGCGGAGAGAGTCATTTGCTTGGAATCAAGTTTACTGCGTTTGGAGGGAGAGAAGAAGAACGTGGAACAGATTCTACAATGCAACGAGGACAGAGCTCAACAGATGGAGAAGGAGTTAATAGAACACAATGAGAAAAATCATTGTTTGACGACTAAACTAAAAACCATAGAGGAAGAAAATAGAAAAATGGCGGAGAAAGCACACAGCCTGGAAACGAAGATCATACAGCTGGAGCAAAGAAACTGGAATTTGGAGACTGAAGTCGTGAAGGTTGAGTTCCATAAGAATGAACTGGAAGAGGAACTAGAGGACTTGGAGACTCAAGTAAAAAGGATAGAAGAAGAGAAAACAAACATGGCGGCGATCGTAAAGGGCTTGGAAACAAGTGTACGATATTTGGAGGAGGAGAAGGAGAAACTGGAAGAGAAAGTCCGTGTGAAAAACAACAACAGGAGCTTCTGGTCTCAAGTCAGGAGGGTGACGACCAGACAGACAGAGGTGGTCGAGGAAGACAAGAAAAAAAGTAAACGAGACAAAAAAGAAATTAAAACAAAGGAAAAAGCGGAGGATGAAATAAAGAAGAAAAGAGAGAAAGAGAAGGAGGATAAGGTAAATGGACTTGTATAGCGCTATATCTCCGTTATTCACAGACTCAGAGCGCTTTACACATTGTTTTTTTGTACACATTCACCCAGTCACACACACATTCATACACCGATAGCAGCAGCTACCACGCAGGGTAGGCTTTAGCACTACGTGCTAAGCTAACAAAGCTAACTATCGGAGCAATTTGGGGTTCAGTGTCTTGCCCAGGGACACTTCGACATGTGGCGGGGAGACGGGGATCGAACCTCCGACCCTGCACACCAGAGGCGAGCTCCCTACCCACTTCGCCACTGCCGCCCCAAGGTGGATAACGAGAGAGAGAAAGTGGTGGAGAAGAGAGAGAGAGAAAGAAGAGGATTTTGGAGCAAGAAGAAGGAGAAGTGTGGCGGTGACTGGAAGGTGGAGGAGGCTGCTGTATAGCTCCCTCCTAATCCAGACCAGACCTCTCCAATCTCACCCCTTGGAGCCCTTCATTCACTCTATCCACTCTTTATACATTTTCTTCACCTCCCCTTTCCACTCTCATTCTATTCATCCCTCCATCTCCTCACCCCTGAATCCTCATCTTTCAATTCAATTCACAAAAATCATTATTGCCTCTCGTATAGTGACAGAAAACGTCCTTCAGTTTGAGGCTCAAAACAACATGAATAACAACAAAAGACTCACATGAAATCACACCAAACGTTACGTTTGTCTTCAAACAGTTTCCACTCTCATTCTATTCATCCCTCCATCTCCTCACCCCGTCCCTCATTCCACTCCCGTCTCTCTACCTCCCTAATCCCTTTCTTTTCCACCATCTCTCTCTCTCTCTTCTCTCCTCTCCTCTCTCTTCTCTCTCTCTCTCTCTCTCTCACCTTTCTTCCCGAGAGGAAAATAAAAAAAAATTAAATAAAAAAATAAATAAACATTCCATCATATTTTGCTTATGTCTGCCCTTGTCAATAAATATATATTTATAAATAATAGACACAGCTGCTGACATCATGGTTGTGTGTGTCAGTGTGGTTCAAAATGTTAAAATGTAACTGCTACATAAACTTAAAATGTTCTTCTATACAGACTAGAATTTACTTGTTTAGTACCATGACATATTTAGATTTAAAATGTTAATAGTCTGTATTTAACAATATTTAAGTTTATATATCATATTAGACTTAATTAAACCTTTTAGATTATCACTGATATTGCTGAAGGATCTGAAATTTGTCCTGCGTTCAAATCCCCATACTTCCCTACTATTTAGTATGCCAGAAAAAGATTTAGCACGTCCCAATACATGCACGTCAATTGTAGTATGCTGAAAATACATACATCCCCCTCTAACTCCAATAGCATTTTGTAGTATTCGTCTTTATTCTTGACATTTCTCGACATAATGAAAAAAAAATCCTTATCTGATTTTTTTCCTCTCCTGTGGCCCTAAAACTCTTCTGTACTTTAGTATGTAGTGTAGTAAAAAGAAAGAGTATGTGATTTGGAACGCAGGGTAGGATTGTTGTAAATGTTTAGGAAGTTTATTTGCACCTGCCACTGTTGACCAACAGAGGGCAGCATTCTCCAGTCAAATATTCAGCTCTGTTCTGGAGAACGCTTCTTGTGGCTCTGTAAACGGGCATGTTGCTAGCTGTGGTGGGGCCCGCTTTGTTTACCTTTGTTTGCATACCCTTTTTACAGAGCCTATGCTGTGTATTAACACTTGAATTCTGTTTCAGTGCGCACACACGCAGTATGTGAAGGTAGCAGATCATGAGGAGATATTCACTGATTTGGACAAAAAAGTTATTTTAACAACAAGCGTTCTACAGAATCACTGACATAGATAGAGTAAACCTTTATTGCCCCAAAGGGAATTTGTCTTGCGTTTGGGGACATTTAAAAAAACATATAAAGCAGCACATATATAGGTACACATACAGACTCAGACAATGATGGATAAAGTGACAGACTAATACAAACACACAATAAACATATTCAATTAATTTCAAATTCAAATTCAATTCAATTAAATTCAATTCAAATCACTTTATTAGTCCCCGAGGGGCAATTTAAAGGGGTACATGTCAGTAACTTAAAAACACTAGACAATCAACAAACATAATCAGCGCACACACATCACACTCACACACATTAAACAATCACAATCAAGAGACAGAGAGACTCCACCTTTAATGCCTCTCTTAAAGGTGATACTCATATTATTAGAATATCATGGAAAATGAATTGGAATTGAGGCAAGAATTCATGCAAAAGGGGCCCAAACCAAGTACTAAATACATATCGATGATTATACTTTATATAGGGCCGACATTTCTGTATTTAAAATCCCTTTTTTATAGATTTTTATGTAATGTTAAATTTTCCGAGATTTTGAATTTGGGGTTTTCATAAGCTGTAAGCCATAATAAATACAATTATAACAAATTAAGGCTTGAAATATCTCACATTGCATGCAATGAGTCTATATAATATTTTAGTTTCACCTTTAAGTTGAATTACTGAAATAAATGAACTTTTGCACGATATTCTAATTTTTCGAGTTTCACCTGTATGTCCTATAGGTTGAGGGGGAAGAGGAAACAGTCACCTACGCCTCTGTGAAAGTTTCCTCTGCTGCTGCTGCTGCCGGAGCCTCTACTGATCCCAATGCTCTCTACGCCACCGTCAACAAACCAAAATAAATCACAGAACGCAGTATACAGCTCTGGAAAAAAAATAAGAGACCAGTCTGGAGTTTTCTTAAATCTTCATCTCTACATAACTTAATGGAAATGCTCTTAATGACAAAAAAATTGTATTGGAATTTGGTAGAAATGTTGTCAGTAGTTTATATTATAAACCAAAATTTTCATACTTAAACATATATGCCTAAAAATAGTAAAACGAGAGACACTGAACATTTGGAGTGGTCTCTTAATTTTTTTCCAGGGCTGTATATGCAACTAATTTAGTTTCAGTTGTTTAGCCTATCTGGAAAAACAAAACAATTACGTTTTAATTTGCAGTGCTTTTTCCGTCGAATTCCCTTTACCGCGTTTCTTAAATTAATTGATTTATTCAAGAAAATGTATATCAAATCAAATCAGTTTTATTTGTATAGCCCAAAATCACAAATACATTTGTCTCAGTGGGCTTTACATTTCATACAATATGATACAATATGACACCCTGCACTTAGACCCTTAGCTCGGCTGAGAAAAAACTCCCAGTAAAAACCCTTTGCCGGAATAAAAAAAAAATTGAAGAAATCTCAGGGAGAGTCGACAGAGATGTGTATATATGTACACTAGTCAAAATCCTGGATAACAAAAAAATATATATTTATTTATATTTTTGTATATAACCTTATTGATTTAACCAGACAAGTTATAATTCAATTTGCCAGAAATAATTTACCAAATTAATATATGAAGGGAGGAAACATGAAACTCAATTATGTCTGATTGTAATTTATTTTGTAGTTTAGTTTTTTACTTCTTACATAAACATGTTACAAGGTTTTCTGTTACAATTATTTTACTGATCATTTTGAGGATGTATTGTTATTGTTGTGTGTGTGTGTGTGTGTGTGTGTGTGTGTGTGTGTGTGGTCCGTGTGTGGTCCGTGTGTGTGTGTGTGTGTGTGTGTGTGTGTGTGTGTGTGTGTGGTCCGTGTGTGGTCCGTGTGTGTGTGTGTGTGTGTGTGTGTGTGTGCAAGGTGAAACCATCTTGATGCTTTATTACAATACATGAGAAAATGTGCATAATAATATGATATATTTTGCTTTCAGACACTTTCTATTATTGAGCTCTCTGATTTTTGCTGATACGACTGTACGATTATGTTGAATAATTGATGAAGATGATAAAATGACCTAGAGCGCTGTGTTAGCTCCTGCCTAGCAACCTCCATGCTACCATCAACCAAATGCATGAATAAGAAACCAGCTATCATTATCATTGTCATTACACGTACTGTACATTCCATGTTTTACATTATTGGCTTTCTAGTTTATAAGCTTACCATAATTCACCTGTTATGTTGTTATCATAGACTGCATATAAAAGAGGTTGTTTTCATACATTTCGTATCTCTGGATTTCTCATTTTCAGGCTTCGTTGCTGTAAAAGTATTTTTTGTCCAGAAGGTGTTGGTGTAGGTTAACTAACAAAATGTAGAAGTAGTGACCAACATTCATACAAACAGAGGTAGAGGAGAGAGAGAGAGAGAGAGAGAGAGAGAGAGAGAGAGAGAGAGAGAGAGAGAGACATTCATAAGACATTCATAAGAGAGAGAGAGAGAGAGAGAGAGAGAGAGAGAGAGAGAGAGAGAGAGAGAGAGAGAGAGAGAGAGAATATACTGGTACTATCAACACTGCACCAGAAGGGGGGGTTATAGGTTAAGATGCTACTGCAATGTTAAAGTAACAGGACAACATTTATAGTAAATACAATACATTTTGCACAATAAAATAGCTTTTTAGGCACATGTGAGGTATCGTTTGGTGGTAGCTAAAGGATTTTTTCATGTAAATCAGGATTACATCCCCCTAGCATCATATCTTACAGCAACAAATTAAAATGAATACCATGATATCCTTTAACCAATTTAAACATGCTGTCTTGAATCTGCCAAACTCTGGCTGTAACTGTTTTAATTAGGCCATATTGTACTTACCAACTTAATTATGTTCCTAGTCACTCTACATCTCTGTCTGGAATGTGTCTCTTTACCAACTTGTTGTGTATTTGCATTCTATATTGTGTTTTTATTTTAGTTTTTTGTTTCTTGGCATTTGTTTCTCGACACCATTGTAAATGAGGGTCACCCCTCAATGAAATATCGAGTATAAATAAAGGTTATATAAAATATTTTAAAAAATGTAGTAGTACTTACTTACATCCATATTTGGAACATTGATTGAAACTGGTATTCTGTCTGTATTTGATGAGTTGTGTTGCACTATACAAAAAATAACATGGAAGAACACACAAGATAATAGAAAATATTGTACATTATATATATTGTATAATTATAATGAGATGTACATATAAATACATGAACAAATGTATTATAAACATATGTGGGCATAATGGAATAGGCATATATAGTATAGTAGTATAGTGTGTATTGTATTCTCCTCTGTTCAGTTGTATTCTATAAATAGATGTAAATAAACTGGTCAAACACCCGAGAATGGACAAAATGTGCAAAGAAAAAAAAAATCAACAGTTGTTGCTACAAAGGCCAAAAAAAATCCCATTTGTTGCAGATATTTCACTTGTTGACGCCTTCGTCCATCAACATCCACCAATCGGAGAGCGCCGTCACTTCCCTATGCGTCCAAAGTCCCGCCTCTCATTGTTGGCTCGACCAATGACAACCCGCCAAACGTTGGCGAGTGCCGGGCATACGATCAACGGAGCGAGACAGGGGAACAGTAGGTAGCTAGGAGGACCGTTTTATCCCCAATGATTTAATCATGTGAGGGATATAAGAAGCTTTTTCTCATCGAAATGAAGCCGGATTTTACAAGGAGATAGCTGATACAGAGGCACCGTGTTGTTTGCTGGCGGGAGGAATGCACAGAGGAGGTCATTTTTCTCGGACTGGGTGGTGGGAGGCAACGGCCCCCGCAGAGGAGGACTGGTGTCAGCTAGCAAGAGAAACAGCACAACTACCGGTGAATATTTTTCAAAATAAATAAAACTCAGACGTTTTCTGTTACATTTTCGAGATAATACCTTTACGGATGCACTTCAGAAATTAACCAGATGAATTCATAATAGGGTTTTGACTATGCTTCAGTGATTTGTTATTATTATTCTTCATACACGCAAGGTCTAGAAACGGTTATGCTTTTACTTTAGCGTGATTTTCCGGCCCAACGGTTGTTAGCTCATGCTAGCTTGACACCGTTTTAAGAAGAAGGGGTTGAAGTTACAAAGCGTCAAAAGCCTCTGACCAAAACAAGACTTTTACTGCCCTACCGTGGACAGCGACGCCTTGTTATGAATGGGACCTATGTCTTCTAATTGTGTGTTGTACAAGTCAGACGCCCTTTTAACCGAGCGAGAAAGCGTTTCATGTGAAAATACGCTAACGGTTCGTTGGGAGTAATTAATAACGGTTGGGATATTTCAGCGGATGGACCAACGGAAAAAAAAAAATTCCCCACTTTCGATTATGAACTTGTGTCTGTGGCACTCTGCGGTGAGTTTTAAAGACATTATATGCTGTAAATAATTTTACATTTAATTTAGTCTCAGGTAAAATACATGTAAAATAAACTAGCATGTTTTACGAGCTAACTACATTCACTATACGGACTACGACCGTGTTACTATGTGTGGATTTTATAATAATCTCTTAGTATTTCACCGTGTATTGTAGGCTATCCACTTGATTCTTAATGTTGATTCTATCCTTTTATAAAACGATTTATAATCCCATCACATAATGTGGTACTATTTGATGTTCTGTAGGTCATATTGGAGATATTATTTGACTAGACAATTTTTCAGTTTATGCCTTCGTATCTATATCTATGTATTTTACATTAAATGAGTGTGTGCTGTTGCTAGAGTAGTGTGGAGTGTGTTTACATGTTGTCAAGGCTTCATATTCCTCTTCCAAACTAGGAAAGGCAAAGATCTGTGTGTGTGTGTGTGTGTGTGTGTGTGTGTGTGTGTGTGTGTGTGTGTGTGTGTGTGTGTGTGTGTGTGTGTGTGTGTGTGTGTGTGTATGTATGTATGTGTGTGTGTACATACCTGTCCTAAAGCAATTTATTAAGACACTACTCTCAACCTATTTTTAGAACAGATCCTAACAATACAGACATTGTACTATACTGTAGTAGACGTATTTCAAAAAGCATTATGACATTTTTGCTGCATTGCAATTACTAGTAGGGCTGTTTTAAACAATCTATAGGCCTACAGCAATATATAGTTATGAAGAAGAAAGTCATTTTCGTGATATCTGTACAGTGTATCATATCTTAAGCTACACAGTCGTTTTGACCTAACATCGTAGGGTTAGACAGTGAGACCATAAAACACTCTTTCTGCCTTTTCTCAGGCTAGGATGAACCGATTTCTAACATTTTTGCATATTTATACTACATAGGATCTCAGAGTTCAATACACCTTCATATTCCCACCGGTGAAGTAGGTCTTTAATTGATTTAAATAGAATAATCAAAGAACCAACCATACACAGATCCTAGTTGTAAAATGTGGCAGCATTTTGTTTGTACGTATCAGTGAAAAATGATCAAATGTCATTTCAGGAGCATGTAAATATCAACAGGGTTGTAGCAAGAGAGATGTGAAAAAGGTTTAAGTTTATTTTTGGCTATGTTTTTACTTTACCCTGCTTTAGATTTGGCCCTTTGCATCACCATGTGTAGTATTTGTGTAGTTTTAAACAGGTTGTGACCTAAAATCGTAGGGTTAGACAGTGAGACCATAAAACACTCTTTCTGCCTTTTCTCAGGCTAGGATGAACCGATTTCTAACATGTTAGAACATTTATACTACATATGATCTCTAGAGTTCAATACACCTTCATATTTCCACCGGTGAAGTAGGTCTTTAAGGTTAAAGTTTATTTTTGGCTATGTTTTTCTGTCTTCAGTGTATCCCCCCCGTCTCCCATGTTTGTTTACTGTCACTCAATGTCTCTTGGTGGGGTATAACTGTAAACAAAATTTCGTTGTTTTGGTACAATGACAAATAAAAGTATCTTGAATCTTGACTGCCCTGCTTTAGGTTTGGCCCTTATTAGCATCACCATGTGCAGTCGGACGAGGCTGACTAACCAGGAGCAGCTCTAGTAGCAGCAGGAGGAGGATAGCGTTCTGATGACGGGGCCGACCTCCCCGTCGCGTAGCGGGACGTCCCAGCAGGCCAAGCTGAGCAGACACGGCCGCTCCAAGAGCTCCAGCTCACACTGCCTGCTCCGCTGCAGCCCACAGGACGACCCCTCTGCCTCCACACCCAACAACACTGGGTCAGTACACGGGCTGTGTGTGTGTGTGTGTGTGTGAGTGTGAGTGTGTGTGTGTGTGTGTGTGTGTGTCTGTCTCTCTCTCTGTCTCTCTGTCTCTCTGTCTCTCTCTCTCTCTCTGTCTGTCTCTCTCTCTCTCTCTCTCTGCCTGTCTGCCTGCCTGTCTGTCTGTCTGTCTGCCTGTCTGTCTTTGTGTATGTGTGTGTGTGTGTGTGTGTGTGTCTGTGTGTGTGTGTAAGCAGGTAGTTTCCATCGGATTTCTTTTTGTTCTTTACCCATGGGTTATTTATTGATTGTGACAAAGTGTAATAGTACAGATAAACTTGTTGTGTATATATATAATTTTTCCCTCCATTGTTTCCCCCAATTCGAGGCTTCCCACTGGCGAATGGCTAACACAGACCCAAAACTTAACACACACAGAGATACCTACATATACAAATCTTGTGTTTTCAAAGTTTAAAATGTGCTTGAAATCTGAACACATTAGTACTGGAATATGCTGGATCTTAATTCATATTGACTGGATTGACCGTCCATAAAATACTCTCTAGTTTACAAATAGATTTTTTTCCCCAATAACCCCCAGAGAAATACACAAGACACACCTCTGTAAACTGGATTTTAGCACTTCTTCTATTTTGTATCAATATTTTCATAGAAAAACCATTTGTTTTTATTCAATAGCTTGTCAAATATAATATTTATAGCTTTTTGATACCTTGAAAAAGTTATATTGTTATCTTGAAAGTGCTTGAATTCCCCCTTGAAGGAGAAGCAGCTTTTAGTTTTTATGCACCAAATATCTGGAACAAACTCCCAGAAAACCTGAGGTCTGCTGCAACCCTCAGTTCTTTTAAATCGAGTCTGAAGACTTTTCTGTTTCCATTTTAACTTGTACTTTTTATTTAATTTAAATGTTTTACTTCTTTTCATTCGCTTTTAAATGTCTTCTAATGTGTTTTATGTATTTTAATCTTGCCCCTGTAAAGCACTTTGAGTGGCCTTGTGTTTGAATTGTGCTATATAAATAAACTTGCCTTGCCTTGCCTTGCCTT
The DNA here is from genome assembly GCA_026122265.1 of Ammodytes dubius. NCBI lineage: Eukaryota > Metazoa > Chordata > Actinopteri > Uranoscopiformes > Ammodytidae > Ammodytes > Ammodytes dubius. The sequence continues at coordinate 25,197,547 of CM047522.1, read as the reverse complement.
GTTAAAACGCCGTGTGAACCCTGTTACAGGTCTCGATCTCCCGGGGAGGAAGAGGAGAAGGATGGGGGGGTTCTGTTCTACGTGAACCGGACAGGGTTCCCCATCGAGGGCGTGACGTGGGACCGGATGTGGTCCCATGTGGCGGCTGTTCACCCAGACGGACAGGACATGGTGGAGCGCATACGCAACGCTGCGTACCTGCCCAAGGTAAGAGCGCTGGGGCTGGTTCATTACGCAGTGTTACACCGCACCGATAAATGCTGTGTTCTTTTTTCTTTTCTTTTCTTTTCTTTTCTTTTTCTTTTCTTTTCTTTTCTTTTCTTTTCTTTTCTTTTCTTTTCTTTTCTTTTCTTTTCTTTTCTTTTCTCCCTCAAACATAAACACATACATACATACATACAAAACAGTCAGTCATGTTGGACAGCGAGACCATGAAACACTCTTTCTGCCTTTTCTCAGGCTAGGATGAACCGATTTCTAAAATGTTTGCACATTTATACTACTATAGGATCTCAGAGTTCAATACACCTTCATATTCCCACCGGTGAAGTAGGTCTTTAATTGATTTTAAATAGAATAATCAAAGAACCAACCATACACAGATCCTAGTTGTAAAATTCAGTGAAAAATGATCAAATCTCGTTCCAGGAGCATGTAAATATCACAGGGTTGTAGCAAGAGAGATATGAAAAACCAACACAAGTGGACGTGAGTGTTGTGTTCACATGACTGCAGCAATAAGTGTGAAGTTCACCGGAGGCATTCAGTTTTTTTTTTTTTTTTTTCACTTACATTTTTATTTCAAAATTCACATAGACAGTCCACAGTCAAAAATAATACATTAAACAAAAAACAAACAGAAACCAAACAGAAAGTCTGCTTTGGAGTTACATTTCAGCAGTTCTTATTTTTTCTTCGTGTCTTCATCTAAGTCATTTGTTCCTGTCCATTTCCTCGTCGCTGGTTTCGGTTCTGAATATGAGGGCATTCAGTTTTAATACTGTCTTTTATAAAGGGTTTCCCTGTGGCTATGTTAGTTCTTAGTGAAGGAATCCAAAGGTCTCTGCATATGTGAATGTTATAGGAACCAGCCCTGTTGTAGTCTGCTGTGACTACACATGACAGATGAGTGGTATATCAGCTCAGGTTTCTCCCTTTAAAGAGTGTGCTAGGCTAGGGCTATAGGCTAGGAGCTGGCTATTTGACAGGCCTGTGTGTTCATTGTGTTTGATAGGTTGGCAGGTGTCTTTGTTACCCTGCTGTAAGAAAGTTGGTGCTCTGTTTGTCCAGAGTGCGAGTTGTTTCGTTATTAAAAAAGCTATGCGTATTTAGCTTTTTTTAATTTATTCTAGCGCCCCCTTTGGACAAAAGCAATAGTGTCCTAAAGATCTTTGTTAGCGTGTGCCGGCGGTGCACCAATTTGTTTAGGAGGCTCATACAAAATAAATTGGGGCACCATACCTGGCAAGGCAGGTAAGGCAATTTATAAAGCACATTTTATGGGGCAATAAAGTATAGAAACTTTAGTGAAAGTATGGTAAATATGCTTTTTGGATACACACTGTGTTGTGTGTGTGTGTGTGTGTGTGTGTGTGTGTGTGAGAGAGAGACTCATTGTAGCTCCTGACTCACACATTTTTATTCATCTCGGCTGTTGCTTTAACAGAGTCTGTCTGTGTGTGAGCTAAAACAACAAGTTCATGTTTCACGTTCAAACCACTAACTCAGAATAAGCCCAGAGTAAACAGAGATCCACACGTGAAATGCGGAAACTCCCACACCTGTGAAGAGTCCTTGAACAGGGCTTTAGAACTAGAACAGCTGCAGTGTGTGTGTGTGCTGTTGTTCAGCGTATCTACAACTATCACTGCCTTGTAGAGAATGTCACTTCTTATATCCTTAAATATAATCATTTAATCAAAGGAATTCGTTTTAGTAATCATTTCATCTCTTTAATAATTACATTAACTATATTACAAACTATAAACATTTGTCTAACCATTCAATGTTTGATATATCCCCTCAGCAAAAATTCAGAAAGTTTTTTTCAAATTTATTTATTAATGCTCATCAATTCATTTTTTAAGTTATTTGTTAAATTCGCCAAACATTTTCTGGGTCCAGCTGCCTAATAAATATGACGTTTTTTCTCCTTTTCTCTGCTTTTTGTCACATTTTAATTTTTATTATTATTTTGACAAGACATTTGACATCATCATCTATGGTCTTAAAATAATCATGATGCAAATTTTTTCCGCCATCTCAGGATATTTTACAGACTAAAATATTGATGAAAAAATTAATCAACCGAATCATTTTTTTTTTTAATACTTTATCCCTCTTCCAAATTCGTGTAGAACCCCCTAGAGTCAAATTAACAACAGAAATTCAGCATAACATGTTACCATCTGCCACCTTCAGCCAAGTCATTAAAAATGCATTAGCAGCAGAGAGCAACAGCATTATTAATAGTAACAACAATGTTTTCCCTCTGGTCATTTCTTTAGTAGAATAGAAACTCTAGTAGTACTTTTAATTTTTTAATTTTTTTAATATAATAAATATTTTTATTTTTTTACTATGGAAAAGGGGTAGGATTAAATAAGTGTATACTTCTTCCTGCTCCTTTTCAGGCATATCACATCAATACAGATAATTTTTTCTTTTTTTTTCTTTTTGTGAAGTCATTTAAACATACATTGTTTATTGTATTTTTATGCTTTTCATTTAGTTTTGTATTGTTTTTGATATGTCTGAAATAAAATAAAAAATGAAAATGAAAATGAAAAAATAAAGAATCCAGTGAAAAACTAAAAAATGTGTGAGATGGGTTCAGGCCCAATAGAGGCCCACATTTTACTCCTAGTTTTCCACTCAGTGATTCCCATCAATGCCTTGTTGCTGTTGTTGTTGTTGTTGTTGTTTAAAACGGCTGAGAGAAGAATCTGTTTGTTGTTTAGCTTGTGCTAATTGGCCATGTGGTCATCAGTGACCCAGTTGGCTTAACGTGCCAAACTCCCACACAGGCCCACTGCTGTCCTGACCAGAAGGAAGAGACACACACCCACACACACACACACACACACACACACACACACACACGCACACACACACACACACGCACACACACGCACGCACACACACACGCACACACACACACACACACACACACACGCACAGACACACACACACACACACACGCACACACACACACACACACACACACACACACACACACACACACACACACACACACACACACACACACACACACACACACACACACACACACACACACACACACACAACAAACAACAGAAACACTGCAGTTTTAGTTTGAAAGGAAATGGTAAAATGACCGAATAATAAATGGGTTTATTTTTTTTGCTTTCGCTTGTACCATGTAAATGGACAAGACGTACATTTATTGAGGAAGCAAGTGAAAGAGAGACTTCAGGATTACTAATGGTAATGTGACCGTGGTTAAGCAAAGTAAACTCCCATTTAGTATCACTCATAAACACAGGCGTATCCCTTCTGCCTGCTGTAAAACGTTGTGTCGGTGTTGGCAAGGATTCAGACCCGAGCAAAAGCATTAATAAAAAGAACTACTGTGTATAAAAATAGCATTCTTTACACCGATGGTCTCGTTTGCTGTTACATGTCATTTATGATTCATCAGAGGACAAATGAGACTGTTTCAGAAATATTTAAAGATCCTCGAAGGAGGTTTAAAGTATTTGTGCTTTGTGTTGCTTCTCTATCGTCCTGGTTACGTTGTTAGGACGTTGTTATGTACAATATGATGCTGTTGCTGTATGCACAAACAGGTGTCGGTTGGTTTATGTTGCAGTATTGTTCTGTTGTTGATATGCAACATGACTCTGTAGGTGTGTGTGTGTGTAAGGTGTGAGAGGTGTGTAAGCAGGTAGTTACATCGTGTGTGTGTGTGTGTGTGTGTGTCTGTTGGTTAGTTGTGTTAAGCAGGTAGTTACCATGTGTGTGGCCGTGTGTAAAGTGTGTAAGCAGGTAGTTACCATGGATACAGTTGGTGGTTTACTGACCCAGATTCGTTAGTGGGAAAGAGGAAAGAGAGGAATAACTTTAAGAAGTCTAAAATGATCATTAAACATTTAAATGTAATATATGTAAGTCTGGTTCATCATCAGTTTGATCATATAGGCCAGGGGGGTGTAGGTTTTGTGATGTATTAAATCTGCTGTGTTTAGCTATTTCAGCCCCAAGGTCAGTTTTTTGGGGGTAATGTGATACAATTGCTGTTGGAAGTCCTGTAGGCAACATATATTTCCTTCATGTAGAGTTAAAGGTGGAGTCAGTGATTCTGGAGAACGCTTGTTGTCACTTTTTTTTATCAAATCATTGAATATCTCCTCATGATCTTCTACCTGTGTGTCAGTTTTGATACACAGCCTAGGCTCTGTAAACAGGCAAGTTGCTAGCTATGGTCGGCCCCCTTTATTTACATAACATTTGTTTACATACCAGTTTACAAAGCCTAGACTGTTTATTAACACCAGATTGTTTCCAGCACACACACAGTACGGACAGGTAGCGAATCGTGAGGAGATATTCACCAATGTTCACAAAAAAGTGATTATTTTGACAACAAGCGTTCTCCAGAATCACTGACTCCACCTTTAAACCCAGTGTATTACATGTGTTATTGTCAGAGACTAGAATGTGTGCTGTCATGCTCCCTGTCTGTGCCCTCATTAACAGAATGGGAGACTTGGCACAGGGAGAGAGTAATCCCTCTTAATACAATCTGGGTAGTGAGGTTAAGCCCTGGGTACCAAGTGGACCAACCAAAGGACTTTCAACAGCAAACTAAATACTGGATAGAACTCGCCAGAGCAATGATATGTTAAAGCTCTCTCAGCAGATATAGAGAAAGAAATAGTTTAATTCTAGATATATACTCAGTATCTTTCAAATATACAGGTCTGGAAAAAATTAAGAGACCACTCCAAATGTTCAGTGTCTCTCGTTTGACTATGTATAGGCATATGTTTGAGTAGAATGAACATTTTGGTTTTATGATATAAACTACTGACAACATTTCTACCAAATTCCAATACATTTTTTGTCATTAAGAGCAGACCCAGACTGGTCCCTTAATTTTTTCCAGAGCTGTACATTGTTACAAGTGGAAAGGAGTTACAAAAGAAGGATAGAGTCATTTTTAAACATAGAGCGTTTTAAGCTGTTGCCCTTTTCAGATGGGTTCACTTTTCATTTGTTGAATGTTTTTTAATATCAAATAAAAACTATTGATTCATTTTATTCCGCTACCTGTACTGTACCTGTGTGTGCTGAAAAAACACATCCTATAGGCTCTGTAAACTGGTATGTAAATAAAAGGAGCCCACTGTAGCTAGCAACATGAGCGTTTACAGAGCCTAGGCTGTGTATTAACATAGTTTGTTATCCCCCCCCGTGCTCACACAGTACAGACAGGTGGAGGATGTAGAGGATCATGAGGAGATTTTTACAAAACATTTTTTTTAAATAGTGACAACAAGCCTTCTCCAGAATCACTGACTGCACCTTTAAATATACCTTAAACATTTTACCATTTGCAAAATTAGAAGCAGCTCCATGAAATATGGGCTACCTCAGTGAATAGGGCTGTGGTGGTTAACACATCATAAAGTCAGCGCTGCCTGTCTGCTTGAGCTGGTTTGAAAGGACATCTATGTTTGGATGCCGGCCAGCTTGCATCGGTCTAGACAGATGTGCTCCGAGGCAAAGAATTCTGAAGTGACTACAGCTGTACGGTTCTTCAGTTTGATTACTGTTGGTGGATGTAAGACACAGACAGGTACTTACAGCTGTCATCACCTTTTACTATGGCAAGAAAAACGGCACGTCTCACTGTGAGATGTGGCTTAATCGTTTGTTTCTCAAGTGTCTGTGTAGTGCCACCCACGGACACAGACAGACACGCACGCACACACACACACACACACACGCACGCACACACACACACACACACACACACGATACTCACTCACTCACTCACTCACTCACTCATTCACACACACACACACACACACACACACACACACACACACACACACACACGCGCACACTCACTCACTCACTCACTCACTCACTCACTCACTCACTCACTCACTCACTCACTCACTCACTCACCCACCCACTCACTCACTCACTCACTCACTCACAGACAGACAGACAGATAGATAAATAGATAGACCGACAGACACACACACACACACACACACACACACACACACACACACACACACACACACACACACACACACACACACACACACACACACACACACACACACACACACACACACACATACACACACACACACACACACACACACACACACACACACACACACACACACACACACACACACATACACACACACACACACAGAAAGAAAGAAAGGCCATTCTCGGGGATGTCTCCTTGACATCAGGAAACTTGATCCGTCTCCCTTCCCCCCTCTTCTTGCACACAAAGCAAAAGTGCTTCAAAGGTGACCGAGGGCACACTGCAGTGTGTTATCTATTCGTCTCATTGGTTCTATTAGCATTATAACCTTTATTTATCATGAGATAATCCAGCAGTTAGCCTCATTGGCAAGCACCTAGAATCAAAACAATACTAGGTAATAACGCAGTAAGAACAGTGTAACGACGAGCTGATTTTTTTTTTTAAAGAGCCAAAAATCATATAAAAAAAAACAATAATTGATCAAAATTCTAATTAAATCATATAGCAGTCTTTTTGCTGTTAATGGTCATGTGTAATGATCACAGGAACATCTTTCATTAACATTTAAAGGTTCCTTGTTTGAGGTTAAACTTTTGAGTGTACTGGTCTGGCGGTCATAGAAGTGAATAAACTTACTGTATACTCTTGTTGACTTTTTGTTTCTCTTCCGTTAACTCCCCCTCCCACCATTTCCTTCCAACATGTCGAGATTCAAAAAACCAGGAAGGTCATAACTGTTACTGTTAGTTTTCACTCTATTCTCTCTCTCTCTCTCTCTCTCTCTCTATCTCTCTCTCTCTCTATGTTTGTGTCTGGAATGGGGAGCTGCCGGTAGCAAAAAAAGGAGCTGGTAAAAAAATGTGTTGTAGGATATGAGAAGATAACTGTGTGTGTGTGGTGTGTGTGTGTGTGTGTGTGTGTGTGTGTGTGTGTGTGTGTGTGTGTGTGTGTGTGTGTGTGTGTGTGTGTGTGTGTGTGTGTGTGTGTGTGTGTGTGTGGTGGGGAGAAAACAGGAAAGGAGGTGGAGAGAGATTAAATACCAGTCTAAACTAGAACTATATAGAGACAGTGCATAACGCGTCATAATCTGAGGCCACGCCCATCTTGGGGGAAAACATTGAACAGCGCTCCATTCACTTTATATTGAATGCTACCCGTATTCGGCAAACAAACTTAATAAAAAACGTAATACGACATGACTTTCACAAATACACGTTACTCTCTTTAAAGCCACGACTCTTGTCTGTCTATACGAGCTGTTTTGGTGAAAAAGTATTGAGTAATTTTCAATATCGAGACAAAACTCTTGACTAATGTATGCTGAATGCTAGGCTAATGTTAGCCTTCTGCTGTAGGCTAACCATAGGCTAACCCTCACGGACGGGAAAAAACACCTCAATATTGAAAATTACTCAATAATTTTTCACAAAAACAGCTCGTATGGACAGACAAGAGTCGTGGCTTTAAAGAAAGTAACGTTGTTTTCTTAAATGGATGTTCGATTACATTTTAAGTAAGTTTGTTTGCAGAAGACAGGTCTCCTTCAATACAAAGTGAATGGAAACGGTTTTCAACGGTCTCCCCCACGATGGGTCCGACCCGGTCCGACCGGACAAAAACACCTCAATATTGAAAACTACTCAATTATTTTTCACAAAAACAGCTCATATAGACAAACAAGAGTCGTGGCTTTCAAGAAAGTAACGTTTTTTTCTTAAATGGATGTTCGATTACATTTTACTTAAGTTTGTTTGCAGAAGACAGGTCTCCTTCAATACAAAGTGGATGGAGCGCTGTTCAATGTTTTCCCCCAAGATGGGCGTGGCCTATTTCATGCACTGTCTCTATACTCATGCTCTCCCAGCTGAACTCCTTATTGTTAAGTTATATACAGCAGAACACAACGGTTGATGTCTAATGGGCTTATGACCTCATTTATATTTTTCATTGTGTGTGTGTGTGTGTGTGTGTGTGTGTGTGTGTGTGTGTGTGTGTGTGTGTGTGTGTGTGTGTGTGAAACATAAGATCGTCCGTTGGTTCACACAAAGTTTGAAAGTAACGGACTGTGACAGCTGTAACTGCTGTAACCAACTGATATTTTTTTTTCCGGCATCTTCCAATTCCATTAGACACGGATTCTGCTGGCTCATATCAGTATGTGGACAGACACAATTCTGCAGTTTGGGGGCCGCCTTTAGCTCAGTTGGTAAGGCGTCCCCCTCCCGGGCCGGGCCCAGCAGCAGACCCGGGTTCGATTCCCACCCGCGGTCGTTCTCTGCATGTCACTCCCCTCTCTGCCCCATTTCACCTCTGTCTCTCTGCACTATCAATAAAAGCATAAAAATGCCCGAAAAATATCTTTAAAAAAAAAAAAAAAAATCTGCAGTTTGTATTAAACCATTAAAACATTTGTGTTCAGTGCTCCATTGGAATTGATTAATAATCAACATTGGATCTCTTTCATCTCTACCTGTTCAAAAATGCTCTTCAATTTTGTTTAGGACCCCCCTTGAAAACTAGATATGTTTGTAAAAAATTGTTGAGGTCTTCCCAGTAAACTTACATTTACTTAATTTAAAAAGAATAGATGAACAAACTATTGCCATCTTTAAAAAAAAATGATGTAGTAGATCTTGTCTGTAGCCTGCTATAGCTCAGACTGTAAGCAATCATGTCAGACATTCACCAAGTCACTCACTCAATAGAGAAGCTATTTAGACACACACACACACACACACACACACACACACACACACACACACACACACACACACACACACACACACACACACACACACTCATTTAGTGGAAGATCAGCAGTAGGAGCAGTTAAAAGGTCAAATTAGCCAGTCATTAAGGGGGTAATAAAACACTCAGCCCATTGGTCTGTCTCGTAGTCTCAGTCCACTCAACAGCTATTGAGGTCATAAACCACAACTTCTGCCATCCGGCCAAGAGCAGTAAATAGCAGGTTCTACTGCAGCATAATCTCCCATGTAGAGAAATCCTCACTAAAGCGTAACTATCTCTCTCTCCCTCTCTCTCTCTCTCTCTCTCTCTCTCTCTCTCTCTCTCTCTCTCTCTCTCTTGCTCTCTGTCTGTCTGTCTCTCTATCTCTCTCTCTCTCTCTCTGTCTCTCTATCTCTCTCTCACACACACACACACACACACACACACACACACACACACACTCTCTGTCTCTATCTCTCTCACACACACACAGTCTCACACACACACACACACACACACACACACACACACACACACACACACACACACACACACACACACACACACACACGCAGACAGTAAAGCTGCTTTCTGCTGGGTCAGGGAGTGAGATGACTTGTGATCCCTCTCTCTTATCATCCTCACTGCTGCTGCCGCCATCTCTCTGCTGTCGCCAACACATTCAGCACAGAAACTTATGGAGACAAAAAAAAACGGTCGATTTTAATGCGTACGATAAAGTTTAAGTGACTTTATTGCTATACTTTTTCTTTATAGGTTCATTATTGCTACTAACTTTCTTTTAAATCGAGTCTGAAGACTTTTCTGTTTCCATTTTAACCTGTAGGGGAGAACGGGGTAAGTAGGCACACTTTTTACTCTAGTGAGAATTGCTCATCACCAAAACATCTGTCAATAGCCATTCCTACATTAGATTGAAGCTTAAGGTGTTGGCTAGAAATGTGTGTCTCTCTTTTTTTCCAACTTATTGTAATGAAGAAGTAATTTACCATCAAAGACACTCTGACACATTGTGACAACCAACCCCATGAAGGGGTCGGTTGTCAAACACTATGGGGTTGTTTGTCACAATGTTATCTTAATGGGAAAAATCTTAAAAAGAAGGCAAGGAGGCAGAACCAAATTTGAATGTTTAATTGCATTGTCAAGTTGACAAATAGGCCTATATAACGTTCTGTAGCCTTGGCAGCTGGTCTAGTTTGGGATGCACTGGGTTGTTTTGATTTTGTTGCCCTTTTTTCTTTTGCTTGCTAGCTGCCTTTTCCTGCTCTATTCTTTCCTTCTCTGAGGTGTCAGTGAGGATACAGCTTGACAATTTCTTTCGTTATTGGGTTCCTTTTCTGGCTGCAGCCTTGAGATAACATGTGACAACCAACCCCCCAAAAAATTTGACGACCAACCCCAACTTGAATTTTTTGCTAGCATCAAGGCCAACAACCATCTGACAACTAATTAGCTTGCTAACCACAATCTAAACTATAGTTTACCCTTCACACTTTCTGAGGGTAACAAGTGTTTTGTTATAAACCCATTGTGTAAAAGCCTAGAAGAAAAATACTGAGAAGTAAAATATTTTGAATTTGACATGAAAAACACAAAACATCCTCTCACCTGAAATGCAGCAGTCTAACTCCAAGGAAGTCTATGTATGTGACCTCTGATCCCAATTCTGGACCTTTTTTATATCAACATTTCCGAGCTAGCGTGCTCTGGTGGCGAGATATAACGAATGTGACATCCAACCCATGTGACAAATTACCCCGTTCTCCCCTACTTTTAATTTAATTTAAATGTTTTACTTCTTTTCATTCGCTTTTAAATGTCTTCTAATGTGTTTTATGTATTTTAATCTTGCCCCTGTAAATCACTTTGAATGGCCTTGTGTTTGAATTGTGCTATATAAATAAACTTGCCTTGCCTTGCCTAACAGCCATCTTGCTTGTTAGATTGTTCTTCAGCAAAGCACCAATACAGGGCTCTCTCCCCTTATGTATGTTGCTCTGTTGTCTTCAGCTCGGCTCTTTGTATGTTGTTAACCATCAGTGAAGTTAAAAAGAAACACAGGAAATGTTAGGGCTGTTGATATGGTTCACACTTCCTACACACACACACACACACACACACACACACACACACACACACACACACAACACACACACACACAGAGCGCACACACACACATAGACTAACACACACACAAACACAGGCTACTGCTTGTGTGTCAGGGGAAGTGTCGGTTTTGTGTTAGAGTCTGACTCATAAAGACACATCTGTTAACTCTGTGTGTGTGTGTGTGTGTGTGTGTGTGTGTGTGTGTGTGTGTGTGTGTGTTGTGTGTGTGTGTGTGTGTGTGTGTGTGTTGTGTGTGTGTGTGTGTGTGTGTGTGTGTGTGTGTGTGTGTGTGTGTGTGTGTGTGTGTGTGTGTGTGTGTGTCTGTTTCCTCTTTGAAAACAGCTGTTGTTGATTTGAAACGTTGGTGTGGTTTTTCAATTGTCACCAGAAGTGTTTTTGGTTTGGAGGTCTAAACCCCAACCCCAACATTCAGGGTTAACCGCCGGTCTTTGTCAGGTGTCTTCACTCTATTCATATGATTCCCTGTGGTTCTGCCCACTCACTGATATCTAACACAGATTAAACATGATGAG